>SSNC01000026.1:0-386513 GCA_029719445.1 Agaricus blazei | reverse complement strand
GAGCCCTTCCTATGACTATTCCGCTTTCTCCTCGTCTCTCCTGCCTATGGACAAGCTAGACAAGACTACAATTCACCAGGCCTTTGTCACAGAGGACATAAAATGCAAAAAATGCGCTGGGGACACTTTGGGAGGCTCCCAGGCCCTGGCCACTCACTCTGGCTTCAAAAGCATGTCAGGGACTTGCAAATTCTGTGGGAGGCTGGGTCACAAGGTGGAGATGTGTAGGACATTTGAAAACGTGAGGAAATGTGCTCAGGAGGATGCTCAGAAGCCTAGAACTTGCAGAAACAAGGCTAACAAGGCTCAGGATGCTTCAAATGATGCCTCAGGCTCTGCAGCAAGCTCCTCTTCGAGTTCTAGCCCCAAAGAAGCGCAGAGAGTCCGTGGATTTGCTGGAAATGCAAGTGCCACACACCCTCCCCTTCCCCTTCGCTTTCTATGCCTCTACAGCTCGATGCTAACTTCTATTGGCTTGCAGACACTGGGGCCACTTCTCATATGACCCACATTGTCATTGGTTCAAAACTATGCCCCCAATTGCATTCCTATTCGATTAGCTGATAATTCAGTTGTCTACTCTGCTGGATAGGGTCTGTGGTTTTTTGGCCACTTGTTAATGGAAAGGAGGCTAGAGCAGTTGAATTTTCGAGAGTACTGCATGTTCCTGACCTCAGGAGTAATCTGCTGTCATGTCTATACCTTGCTCAGCACAAGGGCTTTAATATCACCATTTTGGCTTGCTCTATCGCTTTCCAGTGCAAGGGAACAACACTTTTCACAGCCACCATTCACTCCAACAACTCTGCTGAGCTAGATGGCTCTACAATCACTTCTGAGCCACTTTTTCTGTTTCTACACTGCCAGCTGACCTCTCCCTGTGGCATCGTCACTTCATTCATCACAATTATGCTGATGTGAAGTCTATGTTGAGTAAGGACCTTGTTACAGGCCTCAAAACTTGATTCTAATGCTCCTCCTGACCCAATATGTGAGCCCTGCCTTGCAGGAAAGATGCATTCACTTCCATTTCCCCCCTCCTCCAGCCATAATCAATCTCCTCTCAAGCTGGTGCACTCAGATCTTCACGGACCACTCCCAGTCGCTTCCCACTCAGGCTACAAGTACTGGATCACCTTTATAGACAATGTGACGCGATTCCAGGCTGTACACTTGCTTAAAAGCAACTCAGAAGCCTTTGAAGCATTCAAAGTCTACAAATCTTGGGCTGAAAATCAACTTGGAGTCAAAATTTGGGCTCTACAGGACAATAAAGGCAGTGAATACATGTTTAAAGCCTTTCTAACGTTCACAGAGCAGTCTGGCATTGAAAGAAGGCACTCTACTTGCAACAGGCCTCAGCAAAATGGCCTTGCGGAGCGAGCTAATAGGACTATGGGTGAGAGGATCACTGCTATGCTTTCAGAGTCTTGACTTCCCCTTCTTTCTGGGGGGAATGTGTCTCTTCTATGGTCCATGTGTGGAACAGGCTGCCTACTGCTTTGTTTTCTGGGACTACACCTTTCCCGGCTTTCTATAAGTGAAAACCTGATGTCACCCACCTCCAAGTATGGGGGTGTACAGCCTATGTGCACATACAGCAAGATAAGAGGACTTCTCTAGAGCCTCACTTTGAAAAATGCGTGTTTATAGGCTATCCTGCAGGCTACAAGGGCTGGAAGTTCTACAATCTGGTCACTAAGCGTTCAGTGATCTTGGAGAGAGCTGATTTCGACGAGAGGTACTTTCCTGGGACTTCTAAAGCCCAACTCAATGCTGTACCTTCATTTGCTGGCCCTCCCTCCTCCCCTGAGCCTCAGACTACTTCTGAGCCTTCTCCTGCACCACTGATGTCACATTTCGGAGTGCCACCTCTCCTAGATGAAGGGGGTGATACTAGCCCTCTCTCTGCTTGCTTTCAGCCTCCCAGTCTGAGATCTCCTTCTGTTCCTCTCAAAGAGGAGACTCCTCTCCCTGCTCCTTCTCCTAGCCCTGCTACTCTGCCTCCACAAACTCCAATTCTGCTCCCTGTGACTCCTCCCACTTCTGGAGTGCCACGTCGCACTGGACACATTCGGAAGCCTCCTGGTGACTAGTGGAAGGTCAGACAGCCTAACTTGCCTGCCAGGGACCCAGAAGACGACAATGAAGCTGCTCTTTCAGTGGATACTGACTTCTACAAGGTCGAGTTTGCTGGGGCTGTTTCTACAGCTGATCCTTGCACCTACAGGTTGGCTATGCAGTCCCCTGATAGGGAACACTGGGTCGATGCCTGTAATACTGAGATCTTCAATCTCAAGGCTAACAGGACCTGGGAACTGACTGAACTGCCTCCTGGTAAGAAGGTAGTCAACTCTGGCTGGGTCTTCAAGGTGAAAAGGCATGCTGATGGCTCTATTGAGCGCTATAGGGCTCACCTTGTTGCTAAAGGGTTCTCCCAACGTCCTGGCTTCGATTACACCGAGGTCTTTGCCCCTACATTTTGTCCTGCCTCTCTGAGACTCATTATAGCTCTGGCTACTAGACAAGGCTTCAAAATGCACTCTGTTGACATCTCCTCTGCCTTCACTTATGGGGAACTCGAGGAGGAGATCTACATGAGACAACCAGAGGGCTATCATACTGGGGGACCTAATATGGTCTTCAGGCTCCATAAATTGCTCTATGGCCTTAAGCAGGCTGCCAGACAAGGGAGTAAGAAGCTCCAAGGTATTCTAGAGAGTATTGGCTACTCCAGACTTTGCTCCAACAACTCCATCTATATCTATTCCAAGGGAGACATCAAGGTCATTGTACCAGTCTTCATTGATGACATTACCCTAGTCTCTAAAAGCAATGCAGCCATGGCCTCTGCTGTCTTGGAGCTGTCTTGGCACTTCAAACTGCGAGATCTAGGCTCTACCACACTTCTGCTGGGCATTCAGGTAAAGCAGGATCACTCTAAGCATTCCATCTCCCTCTCCCAAGAGCACTACATCAAGGAGCTGCTAGAACAGTTCAATATGGACGATTCCAACTCCCTTTCCACCCCTCTACCTCCTGGCTCTGAGCTCTCGGACATTGTTCCCTCACTTGAGGAGCAGGCTGAGATGAAGTCTGTTCCCTATCTCTCTGCTGTAGGCACCCTGCAGTATCTTGCCACCATGACTCGTCATGACATTGCCTATGCTGTCTCCTACCTTGGGAGATTCAATCACAATCCTGCTCCTGCCCATTGGCTTGCTGTAAAGCATTTACTTTGCTATTGGAAAAGCACAATGCACTACCAGCTTGTCTACTGAGGTAGTGACTCCAGAGAGCTGTTCACCACTTATTCTGATGCTTCCCATGGTGGCTGCAAGGCCACAGGTTGAGCTACAGGTGGTTATGTGACTCTAGTGTCTGGGGCTGCTGTAGGATGGTCCTCAAAGCATCAGCCCTTTGTGACTCTCTCGAGCACTGAGGCTGAGTTTGTTGCTGCCATCGAAGCTGGAAAGGAGATCAAGTGGACTAGGAACATTCTGACTGAGTTTGGCTATCACCAGACACTTCCCTCAATGCTTTTCATGGATAACAAGTCTGGTATCAGTGTAGCCAAGAATCCTGAGCACCATGGGTGCATGAAACACCTAGATCTTTGCTTCTATTGGCTCCGCAAGGCTGTAGAAGATGGAGTCATTGATCCTCTCTATGTATCCACTGACCAGCAAGTTGCAGACATCCTAACCAAGGCTGTATCAAGGAAAGTTGTTGACTTTGCTGTGCCATTGTTAGGACTTGGACCTTAGTGTGGACTGGTTGGATCAAGGGGGTGTGTTAGACTGCCCCAGCAGTCTTGTGTTAGAGTGCCCCAACAGTCTTGTATATGGACTTAGAGATGGTATGACTTTCTGATCATGTGATATATTAGTAAGTACATGTTGAACTTGTCTGTGAATGCTCTAGAAGCCTTTAGCTTCTTAGACTTGTTCACAGAATATCTCATTCATTTCTAATCTGATTCACTCATTACTGCCACATTTAGAACCATCTCTGTATGCGCTATGATCTACCTCTGACAATCATACACTCTGACAATCTCATAGAAGTCCGCCATGTCCCTCTTGAGGAATATGCTGGCAACTTCATCCAAGCCTGCCCTGACTGGCCCAACTGGGAGGCCAGAGGCAGCAACCTCTGGGCCTAACAACACTTTCTCCTCTCCATCTCTCATGACCTGTGAATGCTTCCTGACTCTTTCCTTTTCACTTCCCCCTCCAACATGCATCTCCTGATATGGTCATGTACAGTGACGGACAAAAGGGTTGCAATGTTTGGCACCCCTTCAAGGAGTGAGTCAATGATGGCTTTTTATATATATAGGAGAGGTGGCTGTGGTGATTTTCATGTTTGTTGATTGTGGCTGTGCTGAATTTCCCTGTCAATCAACAAAGTCAGGTGACTTTGTTCAACCTTGACTGAGACGGACAAAAGGGTTGCAATGGACTTTTGTCAAGAAACTGCCTATAAGTCCATCAATATTGAGTATTACATAATAATATGCATATTGTGGGAAAGCACAGAAGCTGGGCTACCAGGCGGTACCACTCACGTGACTCCATAGTTAATAGTTCCCACGCTATAGCGGTATCTTTGAAGGGGTGCCAAACATTGCAACCCTTTTGTCCGTCACTGTATATACAACCTAAGTCTCTTCTTTGCCTGCTTCATACATTGCTTCAGCCCTAACATACTTGTATTACAGTTCAGTTCTGTGTTTCTGGGTTTTGTTTTCATTTATCTTCTTTCCATGTTGTTCTGAGCTTTGTTTTAACCACATTTCCTGGTCTCTGACCAGGAGCGCTATGCAATCAGGCAGCGCTTAATAAAATCTGATTTAAAAAAAAAAAAACATCTTGTCCCAGAGACAGGCAAGGAGTGCTCTCTAGGGGGCACTCTTGTTCTCAATTGGTCTCTTGCACCAGGCAGCTTGGCCTGGACACATATTTCTCCTCCTCCTCAGTGCCTGGCTCTAGCAAGAACCTCAGAGGCTTATTGTTTGAAATTGCCCCTACACCTGTTGCTTATCTAGTAAACCTGAGTGTTTGCATGCTGAATGGTGTTCCAATCTAGTGGACACAAATCTGGTCCCAGAGACAAGCAAGGAGTGTTTTCTAGGGACACTCTTGTTCTTGATTGGGCCCTTGCTCCAGGCAGCGTGTCCTGGACAAATTCTTCTCCAAATTACAAGAGAGGTTTGGTGCCAGCAGGATCCCCTATGGCAGTGTCTCCTCAGGCACTGCTAGCACCTCTCATGTTGGGTTCAGCCTCTCTTCTGATGAAAATGAACCAGAACCTACCAGGGTTATGACCCTACCATTCCTAGGCAATCTGGAACCTCCCAGCTGCCCTCTCCCAGCTGCCCTCCCACCTGATCTCCCTAACTCCTGGCCCTTGTGGTCAGCTTCAGGACCTTGCTCCTACCTTGCTCAGGCCAAGGAGGCCCCTCCTGCTAGACCATTCTGTGCAGCTGCATCTAACAGGATCCACCCAGGCCCCTGGCTGAAGGATCATCTCTGAGGGATGAGGCCACATCTAAGGCTTACCACAGGTGGTCCATGGCCACCAACATGTCCATCACCTCTGACAGGCTCATTGACTTCTGTGTGCATGCAGACAATGAGGGCTATCCTAGAGAGGGAGAAACTCTCCCCTTCCTCTTCTTATTCACTTTGGCCTCCAGGTCTAATTGCAAGATCTTGGATGTTCCCACGTTTGCTGGCAATGGACCCTCTACATTGCCTGCAGCTATTGAAGAGGCTATACATGCTTCCCAGTGTTAATCTAGTAGTATGAGATTCTCTGATTGAAGGAACAACCAATTGATTAATACCTAGTAATATGATCCAGGACAGGTTGGAATAGAACAGATACAATTTTATGATCCAGAAGAAACATAGAACAAATGTAGAAGAACAACAATGACAAACAAAGAAGAGGAACACAAGGAAGAGACAGATAAAAAAGGTAAACAGAAGAAAAAACAAGAAAAGGATGGAATCATGGCAAAGACAGTAGTAAAGGTAGCACCCCCAAGTCTGCCAATGCTTACAAGGGCAATGGCAGAGGCTTAGTAAAGATATCCGCAGGCATTTCTGTGGTCCAAATCCATTTTACAGTAAGTTTGCAACCCATGTATTGGTGTAAAAAATGATGACAGATTTCAATGCATTTTGTATGAGAAGTAATCAAATTGGTAGTGCCAATCATGATGGCAGCAGAGTTATCACAGAGTATGGATACAAGTTGGGAATGAGGATGTGGATGAGTAGTAGTAGGGACTGCAGCCAGAGAGCTTCCTTAATGACATGGGCCAGAGCATAATATTTGGCCTCAGCAGAACACAAGGCAATGGACTTCTGTTTGACAGCTGACCACAAAATGCAGCAGCCAGCAAACATAAAACAGAAACTCACTACACTTCTCTGCTTTGACTTGTCCAATGCCCAGTCAGAGTCAGAGAAGCACACATGTTGGATGTAACTGCTAATGGCCTCAGAAAATCTGCTAGACTGTCAGCCAATATGCAATGCATGACATCTCAAGCCAGCCAGATAGCATAGAACATCCTTTGCCACAAGCATGTGAGTCTGGAGGAGTTGGCATTGTGCTGACCCAATGCCATGCACACATAAGCAATATCAGGCCTAGTACAGATGGCCAGATAGAGCAAGCTACCAACTAGACTTTGCTAAGAGATAGTAAGTTTGCTGTCAGGTATTGAAGGTAAAGCATCAGGTGTAGCTGGTTTTTTGTTCAATAGCTGATCATGAATAGGAACAGATGTCAGGGGCACTGCCACAATATTCCATTTGGAAAGAAGGTTGTCAATAAAGTGCTCCTGCTAATAGCCACAAGGTCTTTTGCAAGTGATCACAAATAATCTGCCAGCCAAGGTACAATTGATCCTGCCCAAGATCAACAATTTTCAGGTGCTTTTGAAGTTCACCAATTGTACTAGAGGGCATTGAGTTTGATAATAACCTTGAGAACACATGCCACCAGTTCAACAACTGTCACCCCTACTAAGCACCCCCCTTGGCCTCATTTGATTGTTGCAGTCACAGCTCATTGCAATTCCACACCACAATTGCTCTCTTTGTGTACAGCTAACCATTAATTTATTTCCTGGCACAAGCTAGAGTATTTGACTAGAGCACAGAAGTTGGGGGGAAATTTTTAGATAACCTCAACAAACTGTCACAGGAAGAAGGACGGTGAGAGGTACTCTGTATAAGTGACCATGAAGAAGGAAAGGAAATGAAGATTCCAGAAATACTCGACCTCAAGACCAAACAATTCACAATAGATGAATTAAAGGTAATATATTTACTGAAAAGTCTTGAGGAACCAGAAAAATTAGATAAAAGAGGTAAAGACAAATTAGATGTACTCATGAATAAAATTGGGAACCCTCTAGCTGAAGTAACTTTCAAAGAAGAGCCAATTACAAACAGAGCTCAGGAAGCCAATTGCCTGATGGCAAAAAAGTATAAACCAGTCACTTTGAAAGTAAGACCTGTGTTATCAGAACTCCCCGGAGAATTCAGAATCATCAGAGACATTAAAGGAGACCCACTAGTGGGAATGCTGGGACTACCCACTCATCCTCCAGAATTTACACCACTAGAACGGTACACTGAGGAGCAACAAGCAAGAATGGATAGCCAACATGAAAAAGATTTCCTGTGGCCTGAAGAAAGAAAATTAATGCACCATATGATAAGAGAACAGAAAGCAGCATTTGCATGGGACGACTCTGAAAGAGAGAGTTTTAAGAGCAGCAGAATTGTTGCAGAGGATAGGATATGAAGTTGGGAGGGGAATGTCCAGGAGGCTGAGAAACATTTGGAGCCATAGCACTTCTTTAACAGCATGTGTCAAGTTGTAGTATTTGGCTTCTGCTGAAGATAATGCCACTGACTTCTGTTTAACAGCCAACCATGAAATGCAACACCCAAGCAAAAAGAAACAGAAGCCCACAATGCTCCTACAATTATCCACATCCAGTGCCCAGTCCGAATCTGAGAAGCCACAATGTTGAATATACCCCTGAATAGCAGTAGGAAACTTATCATCCCTGTGACCAAATACCATACCCATTCTCCTAGACCCCCCAACATACCGCAAAATGCTTTTGGCCACAACCATATGCTTCTGGGTAGGATTTGTGTTGTGTTGGCCAAGAGCCATGCATTCATATACTATATCCAGACATGTGCAGAGGGCAAGATATAATAAACTTCCCACTAGACTTTGGTATGTGCACTTCAAATCATCATCAGGAATACTGGGTAAAGTGCCAGGGGGTGGATCCTTCATTTCAGATAACTGACACTTGATTGGTATACTGAGAGGTGGAGCATCAGTCATCGAATAGTCATCCAACAAGTCTGCCATGAACGTTTCCTGCGAAAGATATATCAATCGATTTAAGTGATCACGGACAATTCAGCAACCAAGGTATAGTTGAGCATGTCCCAGATCAATGATAGTAAGTCATTTCTGCAATTGACCCAAAAACCAGGAATATAATTCCTGATTTGTGGAAGCAGTTAGACCATCGTCAACATGAATTGGGACAAGGAGCTGCAGGCGGCCAGATTGTGGCATTGGAATCAAGGGGTCAGGAGGAGATGACCATGTGCCATAAAAGAATGTGTGGTCAACCTCACTGCATCTCATACCAATACCCTGCATCACGGAAAGGACCAATTGATAGAATTTGTATGTGGCTTGCCTGAGTCTGTATAATGCAACATTTAACTTCAGTACAAGGGAAGGATTGGGGAGAGGATAACCAGGGATCTGTTTGATGTAAATGTCCTGGCACAGATGAGCATGTAAGAACGCAGTTTTGCAATCCCATCTGAAAAGTTCTAAATTGTTAACCACAGCAATAGAGAGTACAATCCTGATACTCGCCATTTGTGTAACTGGTGCATACATTTCCCCATAGTCCTCTGGCCATTGACTAAAACTTTTGCAACTAGTATCACCTTTTCTTCCCCTTCCTTTGGCACCCCCATATCATCCAATTTATAAGCAAACACCCAACATACATCAATAGCCTTCTGTCCTTTAGGTAACACACAAGTATCCCATGCCTTCATCTTCATCAAACTGTTATACTCTCTATCCATAGCCGCTTTAAACATTACCCAGTCTCTACTCTTCTGAGCCTCACAATAAGTCTCAGGTGCCTTGTTGTAACCATAGGATGTGATGGCCATCAAGATTGGTCTGTCAATCATCAATTTGGTCAGTATGTCTTCACATCTGGCCATCGCAAACTCAGTGAATTCAGCAAGATATCCCTCATGAACAATGTTCTCCAGTCCACCATATGCAACCAAAGCTCAGACAACCTCTGGTGAGTGAAGTGGCTTACTGCTGATTTTATGACTTGCTCGCTTTGCAGCACAGTCCTCAATTTTGTCAAGATAGGCCATTCCCCCAACAGTTCACACTTGTGGTCTGACACCCCCATCCAACAGAGTTGGAAGAGTGAGCGGACATGGGACACCGAGGTGACCAGGATGGACCTCATTGAAGACAACATCAGCAGAGAATGAATATGCTCCTGATGTGGAACGCACATGCCAACCAACATGCCCCTCCTCATACCCAACAAATATGGCCTCATATTGGTGAGGACCAGCCAACCTATTATGAAGATACTGCATGGTCGACACAGCATCACCCCAAAATTGATCCTGTAAACCAGAGGCAGCAAGCAGAGTTTGACAACCATCCTCAAGTGTCTGGATGAAATGTTCAGCTTTCCCATTCTGATGATGGGCATATGGAGCCATGACTTGGACAAGAATGCCAGTCTCACGCAGGTAAGTCCCCAGCTTATCCACAACCAGCTCCTTGGCACCATCAAGGTGAACAGACCAAACAGCAGCCAAACACTGCTTAAGGAGGAATGCTTCAGCCAGGCAAAAGGAATCAAAGACAGCAGAGCAAGAGGACAACAAGTATGTGAAGCTGAAATTTGAGAAGTCGTCAAGCAAGGAGAAAGCATAGTGCACCTTCATAGAGGTCTGTACAGGCCAGGGGCCACACACATCAATATGAATAAGACCACCAATAGCATCTGCCTGATTGTCATGCAAAGGATGACTCTGCTGAGCACCTTTGCTGGTGGTACAGGAAGGACAAAGGACCTGGAAGAGTGGGATGTGGCTGGTTGTTGTTGTTGAAAAGGTGGTAAAGAAGGTTGAACAGAAATAAAAAGAGATGGCAAAAGAGAAGCCCATTTGTAGTAGCGTGCATATTACGATGTGCTGACACAGAAGGAGAAGGAGTAGCTCAAACAGAATGACCAGACTCAGTAGAACATCCCACATGGGATATATGCGACTGTTTTAGAATGGCTGGCAAGGGATGGCTGGGTGGACCGTCAATATGCAAATTAAATTTTTGAGAAAAATTGTTCAGAGCAGAACCAGGAATGGGAGGAAAGTGAACATCTATACTATTGGAAGAAGGATGGTTTGAATTCAAGCAATGATGCGAAGAAAAAGAATTGAAAGAAGAAATTTGTGGTTGTGAATGCAAAGAGGGCACATGATTACCAACTGGAGGGTTTTGTGCTTGTGAAATCGATGAAGGGAAGCTATTTTCAATTGGTGGGAAGTTTGGTGGATTTGGATGAACTTTATGTCGTCGTCCAGGCATGATGAATGATCAAGATTGTTTATATGTGGTCGTGAATAATTGTGGATGGATGTATGTGTCATGATAAATCCTATCAAGTGAAAAACTGGTGAGTTGCAAAGAATGATACATGTTCTACAGTCAGTTGATGGTGGGGCCCATAACCTGTTAACTGTAGACGATGTTAACATGTATAGGTCTTCAGATGATGGAAACAACTATATTGTACCATTCCTTTCTTGCCTCTTACTTTCATCATCTCGGTGAAAAAGTAGTGCATTTTAAGGAATACATTGTATTTTCAGGCCACCAGTGTCTCCCCCTCCCCCTCCCCCCAATTTTGACTCTATTGCCGCTTGATGTGCTACCAGACTAGCTGCAAAACAAGCAAAGCACGCCATCCGAGCACAAGCAGAAGACTTGCAAGCAGGGGCTTCAACCCAAGAATGAGATGCTTGGAAAGAAAAGCCGCTTCAAGGTGAGTAGTGTCCGCTTGTCCTCCACCATCCCACCAGCTGTACCCCAGTGCCATGTGGCACTCCAGCTAAACTAACAGAGGATAACCTCCTCACACACAGCACTGCTGTAACACCAATGCAGAGCCCCTTCCACATGGCTGATCTAGGCCACATCAGCTATCATACAGAACCCACATGCAGCCCTGTCTGTTTTGGCTATTTTGGACAAATCCTTACTCCCTCAGAAATTGCTGAAGCCTGTGCCAACGTGGGCGATAGACTTACTAACATGACAGATGAACAGATTTGAGCTGAATTCTGAGCCTTGAAGGACAAAGAGGAGTTCCAGAAGCTCACAGACAAACAGATTGAGCATAAACTTGCTCAAGCTGCCAGATCCACGCCCTTCCCATCCTCCAAGGTGCCCCCATCACCCTTACGGCAATCCAACAACCCACCACCAATAAGAATTTGATCCTCGACGTCAACAAGACCCAAGGTCCCCAGCTGTCACTAGGATTACAGTTCAGGCTGTTCAAGCCTACAGGAGAAAGATCGTGATGTCAACCCTATGGAGATCACTCACCACCAACAGGTTGAACAGTTTGAAACCTCAGTAATGCTAAGCAAAGTCGGTGTCAATCACATCAACATACCTGACATCCCTTGTCCACTACTCCAACTCCTGCTCCCTCAAAAAGGCTTTTTGTTTGAGGAGATGGACCACATTAATGCTCTATGGGTGGAACTCATTGTTTATTATGATAGTTTCATTCCCGAGTTCATCCTAACGCATGCGTCCTCACAGAACTGCATACAGGTTCATCAAGGGATAGCCCACCACCCAATGGGCTGACGTCAAAGTTGGCCTTACTCCACTAAAGAACTATATACTAACCCCTGCAGTATAACCCTACCACCCTGCCCCAGCACTGAAGTTCTGCCCTTCACAGACTCCAATGCAATGGACACAAAGGATGACCCCCTCCCTGCACCCCCTGCCAAACTCACCAGCTCACACTGAGCTCTTGTATGCCTCTCCTAAACTCCCACTCAAGTCAATGACAAAGACTTCCCTGCATTGGGATCCACACATGTCCCACGTGCCCATCCAACCTGGCACCCTTCCCCACCAAAGCCCTGTCCCAGCTCACTCCACTCCCCATTAGAATGGGTCCTCCCAAACCCTCCAAAGCCTGCCCAACCAAATTGGCATTTGTCAAACCAGCAGGTGACCTCAAGTCATCCATCAAGGACATGTCACATCTAGGCACCAAAAGGCAAATCTGCTTGCTCCAAAAAATTGACAATGCAGCTAAACTCGCTGATGAGCAAAGCATCAAGGAACACACAAAGATCCATGTGGAAAAGTATGGTAAACCCAAAAACGCCTCACCCCACTCCTAAAACTCCTACACTGACACAGCCAAACAGGCCCTTGCCTTATACTCTGGAAGCACAAAAGCTACTGACACAGATTCTACATCAGATCTGGATAACAAATCCAAGAAAATTGCCATCTTGGGGCTTGAACGCATCCCCACTCCAAAATCAAAACTCCTCCAAACCATCAACCCCAAAGCCTCCCCCACCCAAACAAGTGGCCATCTCTAAAGGCCAAGCTGAAAAGCGGCCATTTTCAACCTAGACTCTACCTCCATGCACACCACACTCACTGACATTGGGCAGGTTACTGAAACGTATGAACAAACCCCTTACAGGCATCCAAAGCACCGTCAGAGTAGAAACAGGAAAGATTGTAGGTGATACTTTCCATTTATATCTTAACATTGTTCCTAGAGAAGAAGAGTTCAGGCACCTCCGCCTAGCTCTCCAATCTGCATCCTAGGTGGACAAGAACTCCCCAAAGATGCATTGGTCCCTACACCCCCAATCCACCGCTCATCTCATTCTCAAAGGTTTCGACTACTATACCACACAATACAGTAAATGCGACGAGGATGTCCTCACTGGACAGCAAGTCCTTGAATTCTTAGGAAGGAATTCACACCCAAATGGCCTCATGTGTGTCTGTACCCACGAGTCGTCCAGTCTAGAGGATCATATGAGCTGGCAGTTTGTGTTTGTCGATGTGTGGGACTCCCAGAATGGAGCCAACACCAAGCACATCGTCAATAAACCATACCACATTAATGGTAAACTAATCCACATACATAGAATACGCAGGCCTAGAGAATTTGTTGCTCAATGCCAAAAATGCTGGTCATGGCGACATGGCACCTCAGCATGCAGGATCAACCATCACAAATGTGCCTGATGCGGCAATGGCCACCACACGGATAACCACAATTTTTTCTCTGAATGCTGTGCTAAAACATGAACAGATGACCATGTTCCAGAATGCCCACACTGCCCAAATGCCTAAACTGCAGAGGAGGGCACATTGCATAAGATGCTCAATGCGAATACAAGCAGCATTAGCACGACCGACAGTGGCACTTCAAGCAAAACGAGGAAGATAGAGAGTGGCAGATAGAGAGTGGCGCATCGCATCCCGCAAGGCAGCCATCAAGGCCTCTGATCCCAACAGAGTCATCATCCCCCATGATTAATAACAACAATTCTATGCCTTGGACAAGTGTCAAATACTTGCCCCTCTTTCTTTTAATCTATGGTCCTACAATGCTAACAAGAGCTGGGAAAACACTTCTCTCACACTCGAACAATGTGCTCCCTTCATCGATATTATTTTATTTCAGGAACCTGGCTGGAAATGCATCCAGTCCAACCATCCACCGTCAACAGAGACAGAGACAATGCATTTGGCCCCCTATTCACTCATCCTGGATCCCATCCTCCAGCATTTGACAACACCACCGAAACATCTTCAAAACCCATGTACTTACATACGTCAACAGACAATTAACATCCTCAACCACAATACTGGTCTGACATTGCCAAACACCCAGATGTTCCATTGTCACCCTCAAACACCTGGCAAAATGCGACATGTGACCTGCATTGTTAACGTATACAACGATGGCCGTACTAACGCAGGACTTTCCTTCCTTGAGAACAATACTAACTGCATCCCTAACATAGACATCTGTGCGGGTGATTTTAATATTCAGGATAATGAATGGGACCCCGGGGCTAGAGTGCACCATGGTCCAAACTCACTTAGCTTCCAGTTAACAGATGTCACCAGCACTCTCGGCACTCTCTGAGCAATCCCGACTAACCCCTAGCCCCACACATATCCCGCATCAACAGGCAGGGGTCAGACCCTCAATAATCGATCTGTGCTTTGCCTCGCCCTTTTCATCAAAGACAAGAGATTCCAAGTAGAAGTCCAAGACGACGACACTAGCAGGCTCCGGTCAGATCACAACCCAGTCCTCATCAAAATACCAACAAAGGACAGGACAACACAATAGGTAAAATATTCCTTGACAGATTCTCCCAGAAGAGGATCAATTCGTCCAAGAAGTCATCACGGAAACTAACAACCTCAGACTCATTAGAGGACTCCCGTCTAAAGCAGAAGAAACCAAATCTTTCACCCAAGGTATGGCTAATATTTTCAATAATGCATGGAACACACACGAGGTTATGGCTAAATCGTCTCGCCATTCCAAAAAATGGTGGGACAAGGATTGTAAAGCCCTATTCAATGACTTGAGGTGTAACTGCCAACATGGGCATAAACGCGATCCTACTAAATATACAGCCCTCAGAAAAATGGCCAGAGAGAAAAGGAACGTGTACTTCAGCAAGACCATCAAACACACTGCTGTTGACAAGAAGCGACCTTGGGACCTCATTGACTGGACCCAGGAAAGGAAACTCCTGGCTACAGAAGTGATCTTAGATCAAAATGGTAACCCATGTCACAATGATGACATGCTATTCAACGCCATACACTCTACCTTTGACTCAGCTAACGACTGACTGGTCAATTTTGATAGAGTATCAGCTTGCCTTCCTCCTCTTCCTGAGTGAACCTGGAACCCTTTCTCCCCCCTTGAACTCACTGACGCCCTCCATAGCTGCTCTAAGAACTCTGCCCCTGGCCTTGATCATATCTCATGGCATCTTCTCAAGTGACTTATCCATTCATCCCCAGAGTTCACCGCCACCCTTGTCTCCCTATGCAATTCATGCATCAATTATGGTGTATGGCCTTTGCACTTCAAGGAATCCATTTTGGTCATCATCCCTAAGCCCAACAAGCCAACTTATGACAAAATCAAATCTTTCAGGCCCATTGTCCTACTCAACACCACTGGGAAGTTATTCGAAAAAATCATAGCTACTTGCTTACAATTTGACAGGATCACCATGACATTATTCACCAATGTCAAACTGGCGGCATTCTCCAAAGATCCACTGAGGATGCAGCAGTAGCCATCACCCACACCGTCAGGAATGCTTGGAGCCAGAAACAGGTTGTATCGGTTCTCACTTTTGTTGAAGTTGTAAGTACTTTGACATCCCATCTGACATCTCTTTTCCTTTCTCTTACGTCTGTGGACTTTCACTTTCGGTCATGACGACCTTTCAATCTTTTCCCTTTTGTTGGTTACCAAATATGGGCACTGTAGATCAGTAGTCACGGTACAACTTCCTCTTTCGTTTCTTCCGATTATATGTTATTACTTTTCTCCTTTGGTACCTAAAACTGTATAGTTGACACAAGCCAACGTAGCCGGTATATAGGGCGCAAAAGCCACCCGATCACCTCAGTGGACAACTCAATAACGTTGTAACACTGAGGTGAGCAGAGTAGTCTAAATTCCTCTTCTATACGCTGACATTAGAATAGTCTGTTTTCTATTAGGTGAATATCATTAGTGGACAACTCGATAACGTTGTAACACTGAGTCTGTTTTCTATTAACTTTCAATATTGCCCAATTCTTCCCCTCTCTCAATCATCACATATTATGTTGCACACTGACCCATTTCGGATACCCCACACAGATTATTTCCTTCTTCGAGAACTATTTAGTAAACCATTTCACATCATATAATATTAACAACAAAAAATCACAGAGATACGCATGCAACGTAGGAGTTGGACAAGGAAGCGCTCTCTCACCCATCTTGTCCGCACTCTATATTTCTCCCATCTTTCACCTCTTAGATTACTGGATTGAAAAAGATGACTCATTTGTCAAACCCATTTCCTCATTTCTCTCCTACATAGATGATGGACTGCTTGTAGCTACCGGCTCGGACTACACTTGTACTCACAAATCCCTCCTCCACACATACTCACATATTTCCTCTCTATTTACAGAATTCAGGCTGGTCATGGAACATTCCAAGACCGAGCTCTTTAACTTCGCCAAAAAACCTGGCGTCCCTAATCTGCCCATCGACCTAGGCATCAAACCCTACACCCTACACGGGCGATCACCCCCTCATCCCAAAGGCTGTCTGGAGATATCTAGGCGTCTTCTTCGACCGCTCCCTCACCTTCAAGGACCACGTCAAAAGATATGCCACCAGGTCCTACTCCGCCGCCAAATGCCTCAAAATCTTAGGAAACTCAGCCCGAGGCCTCCTTCCACATCACAAACGCTTACTATATACGTCATGTGTTGTCCCATCGCCACGTACAGCCTACGATGCTGGTATCAGCCAGGCACACACAGCTTCATTACCAACACAGAAATTTTCAACTCCATGCATCGAGCTGCATCCTTATGGATCACGGGCGGGTTTTGCACCACACCGACAGGTGGAGCTCTAGCCATGGCAGGGCTTGTTCCAATGCACATCACACTCAAAAAGCTGTACGACAAATCTAGAGCTCGTATCGCCACCCTACACAGAGGACATCCCATTCTTGCCCTCACCAACAAAACTGTCACCAAGGGTACTAGGCTTCACCCGGATAGCTTAGAACACATGTCCAAATCACGCAAACACATCGCCAAATCCCCTCTCGACGTCAGCGACCTTGATTCTATTGCAGAAACGTTCCACCCCACCCACCCTTAGTCACTCCGGGCCAGAGGTTCATGGACACACAATACTCTCACCTCTCCCTCACCCTTCCCCATCCTCGCCCAAGGCTCCAAAGAAGAAATTGAGGAATACCACGACCTTGCCAGCAAGATCATCTCATCGCCTGAACCCCACTCAATATGCGCCGTCATGAGCGGAAAAAGACAGAAAGAGGAGACAGGCAACCCCAACCTTCCCAAACACCATCATGCTGCGTATTCCATTACTCACAAGGGCACGCTAATATATCACAACACCCTCCCTGCAGGACAGCGCACGTCCATAGCAAACGCTCACACATGGTCCGCCATTATGGCCATATCTAAAATTACGGAGCACCTACGTACCCACCCTCATCACTCCATTCAACACATCCACCTCCTATCCCTGTGCGTCCCTGTCCTTAGAGGACACATCTTCAACAATGCCCTCATCAAGGTCGCTCCATCAATATCGCCCTTGCCGGGGCACTCAGCGACCTGGTTGACATTGCCCCACACATTCACATCTCCATCCGTGGGTTCCGAGCCGCCAGCATGCCACAATGCAAACATAAGATGTACAATCGGAAATGCGCATTGTGCATCGCAAAAAAACACTGCCATGTCCGCAAAACACGCTACGTTTGACGGCAAAACCATCTTCCCCCTTCACAGACCCAGGAAGGCGAGTGGAAACATCATGTGCATCAGCAAAAGGTTTGGCTACTTAAAGCTACTTGAAGCTACTTGAGGGCTGCTTGAAAATTCTCAAGTAGCCCTCAAGTAGCTTCAAGTAGCTTCAAGTAGCCAAACCTTTTGCTGATGTGGAATATATGCACTGCCTCAAGAACCATCGCCGGCAGTTGATCGGGCTGAAACCGGACCCATACCACTCCCCTATCTTCATCGGGGAACAGGTCACTCCCACCCTCACCGACCTTCTCGTCCCTAAACTTATCATCCATTCCGACACCTTAATCGAATTCCACCCCGTTCCCTTGAATGAACTGGGCAATCATCACATCCGACAAGATCGGACATACGACAAGGCCAGGGGCGGCAACCCCGAGGCCTAGGCTTTACTGTAGCTGCAAATAGGATGGTCGAGGAAGGTTCCTATTGGCTCTGCGGTCTTCGGATCGTGCCACTCTTATTCAGGTCCTGAACAGGTAATCGGTTTCCAACCGTCCTGGATCCCCTGAGCTTGCTCAGACTGTTTCAGGTTATGGAATTTTCTTTTTGTTCCTCTCTCTCTCTCTTACTATGCGTCTCATGATACAGTCCTGTATTTATATGCTAAGTTTCCCCTTCTACTTTCTCTCAACCCAGCTTCTCAATGTCACTCGGGCACCTGTCAGTGCTAGTATGGTTTTGTGTTCCGGGATTTGTTTTCACTTGTTATTTCTCACTTTGTTGTTCGGTGATTTGTCTTACCATATTTTTCCTGACCTCCGGTCAGGAGCGCTACGCGATCGGGCAGCGCTATATAAAATTTGATTTTTTTTAAAAAAAAAAAAAAACTATATTGTACCTATAGACGACGTTAACACATATAGCTATGGTGATAGTTGTCACTACAGGAAATTAGGGGATAGGAAGGAATACAATTACTTACGTCTTCAGATGATGGAAACAACTGAAGACGCTACAAAGAGAGAATTGGTTTTAGTATCTACACGGTCACATGCTGATTACCATAGGTCATCTGACTATAGATCAGATGTCTTTCTGATAGTCCAACAGTAAGTAACCACGGCGCACTCAGGATTGCCCCCGGCAACAGAGGAGTCAGCTATGCACTTCGCAGGAAGGGCATGCAATGGAACCTTTGATTTGCGCATAGGCTATGACGAGCGCATATTATCTGAGGGATCTCGCGACCTTACTACATTCCAAACTATTTTTGGAGCCTCCGATTAGTGACCTTGCCCATGGGTTGGACCAATTCAGTGCGATTATTCCACGACGATGTCACGTACAATTCCGGAAATAACTATTCCCAGACTATTCCTTATATCGATGACGTACCTGTAAGAGGAACCTTGACTCGATATGAGCAAGCTGATGGTTCGCACAAAACTATCCCCGAGAATTCAGGATAAGGAGATTTGTGTGGGAACATTTAGAAAATGTCAACCCAATATTACAACGCATGAAATATGCGGGAGGAACGTTTTCAGGGCACAAGACGATAGCATGTGCCGACACAATCACAATAGTCGGTTTCCATGTATCCTACAAGGGCCATCTAGCCACGACCGATTCAATCGGAATTATCATGCGATGGGGAGCATGTGAAGACACCACCGATATAAGATCCTTCTTAGGAACCGCGGTCAGGTGCCGGCACCATATGCCCAATTTCGCAGTAATCGCCGCGCCGTTGTACGATCTACTGAAGAAAGATGCAGAATTTAATTAGGGCCCTGTTGAGCAAAAGGCTATGGATAACCTCAAGGCGACTATACAAAATTGCTTCCCCACAAGAAAAATAAAGTTCCCTAGTAAATCCCAGTAGTGCTATCAGTCAATTCATCATGGCGAGCAACTGTGTAAGTGACAAGCGCTAATGATTTAGTATGTGAGCGAGCCTCAGTTCTTATGATATGTTAGTGCGTGTTTACTATCTACCTGCACCCTTCCCGCATCAGTCCGCATTTATCCGCGCCCGCACGTGGGTTCCGCACATTTGCTGTAGCCCGTATTATATCTACCAAAAAGACGAAGATGACCCCAAAATCATTAATTACATAAAGTTCAATTTAATATTAATGAACAACCGGCAACAGCGCTACTCACAACCGTAAAGAGAACTCTGTGGGCTAAGAATTGTTTTGGAAGAAGAAATATATTTATTAATGGGCTGTCGCAAGCTCGAAATAGAAACAGACGCTAAGTACCTGTATGGCATGTTAGACAACCCGGGAAGGATGCCAAACGCAACCACCAATAGATGGGTCGAATACATCAGGTCACAGTTCCACTTCACGTGCAATTGATTGGTTACCGGGGCGTAGCGAGCTCGCTTCTCAACTTCGAAAAAGAATTAAGCGACGCTAAAGTCTTGTTACACAGAGAAAATCAAGAAAAAAAAGAAAATGATCAATGATCCTAACTGCCCAAAGAGCAGTGGGAATTCCTGATATTTACGTTACAAGAATTAATTCCAGACCTGGAAAATCGGACTCTGGAAGATTTAGAAGACGGATACGAAGAAGGGCACCGAACAGCAATGGCGAGGAGCCAAGACGACAGGTTGCCAAAAATAAAAGAGAGGTTACGACAAGGCGCCACCTACAACGCGAGTTCTATAACAGACCCTGAGCACCTAAAATTTCTAAGAGCAGCCTCGCACTTTTTCCTGGACAAGGAGGGACTGTTGTATAGGAATGATAAAGGCGAAAATCAGCAGTTAGTAGTCGACAAGGCACACCGAAACTACATGATGGAAGCAGCACACCATTGCCTTGGACACAGGGGGATATACGCTACTGTTAAGCTAATTAGCCAAAGGTTTTGGTGGCCTGATTTTGAAAGCGACGTCGCGTGGTATGTGCAACAAAATAGCAGGAGAACAAAGCGATGCAAAAACTAGAGAGCAAGTGCAGTAAAAGACAACTGGGAGCTGGAGAGACCTACAGCCATGGCAAGGGGTCTTTTATGGCAAACGCCAACTCACGATGAAAAAAGTAAGACACGAAACTGAAGACTGAAAATCTGAGATCGGCAGCAAGACAGGAAAGAGAATGCGCTGTAGCCGATGCAATGCCGAGTAAGCGACAGGTAGAGCGAGGATCTCGGAAGAAAAAAGGCATGTAGCCGAAGAAACCCTCACCCTGCAAGATCTGGACCTTGATGCGCCAAACGGCAGGGCGTACAATAGTTCGGACAAGTAAATAATTTTCTTTGTTTATTTTGAGTACCTTAGGCGCTCGCTAGAACAATTTTAAGGGGGAGAGGGAGAAAACACTAGGACACTCTAGAGCACAGAATATACCGCCCAAGACGGACACAAGATAGCAATCATATTCTCATCAAAAAAGAACAACACATGAGTAGCAGACAACAAATCAAAGACAGAGAAGTCCATTAGACTAGTACAAGGAAACATGTAAGAAGTCTAAATCGCAAAAACAGACACACGACAAAGACACAAAAAAAAGAAAATTGTTCCATTTTGTATATACGCAAGAGAAATATACACCACGAGCTCTCACGTCCTCAATCCGGCCTCTTCTTGCCCAGAGCCTTAGCCGAAGGCGTAACTGCGGACGCGGCCGTGCGAGAACGAGTAGATCGGGTAGGAAGCGGAGCGGTAGCCCCAGCAGCTGCGTCAGCCTCGCGACCGGAAGGAGTAGACACAGAGGCAACAAAATCAACAACAGGAATGGTAGAAGGCGCAGAGGAAGCAGAAGGAGTAGCCGCAGGGCAATAAAATCAGCGACAGAAACGATAGAAGGCGCGGAGGAAGGAGATGGAGAAGTGGCCGGAGGAACAGACGAAGACGATGAGGCAGCGGCGTTAGCAAGGGCCTGAGAAAGACCGGGGGCCAGAAAAGATAAAAGACGAGAATGAGCCTCAAAGGCATCCGCAAGGCGGGAGGCATGCGAAGCTTCGTTGTCAGTAAGGCCAGAGGCGTTAAGAAAAGATATAAAAGCATTAATGTCGGCGGCTGAATTGGCCAGCCCCATAGACGCCATCCTTTCAGACCCAACCTGCACTACAGCGGTCCGGAAATCCCAGGCGAACTCGCTAAGCATCCGATAATATTGAGTCAGCGAAAACTCGAGTTGTTTTAGAATCAACAACAGGGACGAATGCTGAGCAGCCAAATTACGAATGGAATGAGAGAGGGCTAAAAAAAAAAAGTCTTAAGTTAGAAGAAAAATAAGAAATAAAAATAAAGACTGACGGGTAAAGGCCGGAATGGTAATCCGATGGAGCTCTTCGATACGAGCATGCTGCAATGCGGGGAGAGAATTGAACGAGCAAAAACCGGTTCCAGACACCCGGCACTCCAAGCAAGTTTGATCCAAGCCAGGAGGCACCGTACAAGGATTTGACGAATGATACAGTTCATGCAGCGAACAGGCAAGGATAGAGACTAAAAGAAAATTAAAGATACAGAAATAAGATAATACGACAAGAAAAACTTACAGGCACGGTAGGAACTTTGAAAAGTTCCAGAAGCCCCGCTTGCAGAACCAAGGGACTTTTAGTACCAAACTGAAGTGCCAACTCGCCTTGAGAACGGGCGCCTACAAAAAAAGAATAAGAATAAAGATATATAGATAGATATAGAGAAAAGAAACAAAACGCACCATGAGTCCTGGTCACGCGAGAATTAGGTAAACGACGACTCCCAGCAACAGTGGGAACTACAGGCATTGGAGGAGGCACAGGAGCAGGAGGCACGACACTGGAAGGTGCCGGAAGAACAACAATGGAGGGTGCCTCCAAGAAAGAAGAAACCACAGGAGGATCCACAGGAGGAGAAGGAGTGGCAGGCGCCTCCTTGACCAGCTGCTTGTGAGGACGGCCGCGTTTACGAGCAACCGGCTCAGCCGCAGCACTGGCAGCCTCAGCCACCGGCACCACAGGAGGAGAACCAGTGGCAGGCACCTCCTTGACCGGATGTTTGCGAGGACGGCCACGTTTACGAGCAACTGGCTCAGCCACCGGCTCCGAGGAATGGCCGGCTAATTCATTGTCCTCCTCTTGATGCTCATCTTCTGCACTTGAAGACGGTTTTCCAACATTGATGGGCGGAGCAGG
This sequence comes from Agaricus blazei, assembly GCA_029719445.1. Classification (NCBI taxonomy): domain Eukaryota; kingdom Fungi; phylum Basidiomycota; class Agaricomycetes; order Agaricales; family Agaricaceae; genus Agaricus; species Agaricus blazei. Next base: position 363,641 of record SSNC01000026.1, on the reverse strand, counting down.
AACCGGGGTGTGTGACCCAGAAGAAGACCGCGACTCAGACGAAGACCGCGAGGCGGAAGAAGACGACGAAGGGCTAACATAACGCCTTTTTGATAGACGATGACGACGAGGCGAACGGTTGCGAGATTGGGAGTGACGAGAGGATTGTTTGGCAGAAGAGCGCCCACGGTTGTGAGAAGAATGGGAGTCGCGTCGCGAACGCTTTACCGGTTGAGGATCAGTACCAGGAGAGCCTTCACGGTCATCGTTGGATCCATCCTCCTCCGGATCCCGGGCAGCAGCGTCAGTGGCGGCCTTGCGCGCTCGTTTGCGTTTTACACTATTCTCGTAAGCTTCTACAAAACGATCATCGAATGAGGAATAAAAGAGCATATCGCAAACGGCGTCCTCACTGTCTGGTTCGTCCTCCTCATCGACGAACTCTTTGTACTTAACCCGCGTAGCAGAACGGGAGGATCGCGTCCGTTTTGAAGAGACTGGCAGGTCCACTCTACCATAAGAATCGCGCCCGGGTCCGGGCCTCCTCGAGGATGATTCTGCAGAAGACCTAGCAGGCATAGTGGGGCGGTAAGAAAGAAAAATAAACAGCCTACTGGCTCATATATGGTAGGGTGAATGATCGAGGATCCTTAAAAGCCCACCAATCAAATGTGATCCCGGGCTGATGCCATCAGATGGAGAGCTCGGTGATTAAAACCACAAGGTGATATAAATAGGACGTCGAGATAAAAGATAAGATAAAAAGCTAGCAGTGGTGTCCCCTTGAGAATACACTGCGCCTCAGAATCCGCACGTGTAATCGCCTAAGTCTGTATAGGCAGAGTGACCACGTAACGTAAAATTTCGCTTCTTCATTTCTTTCTCTCTCTCATCATCCACTCACGAGTCCTTCTACCTTTCGACCCCCATCCTCTAGTTCAGACAAAGAAACATTCAACACACCCCCGCCAGGATCAGCAGTCGACCTTCTCCCCCCTCCCCTTCACTGTAAACTACCCAATAACGTCAAGAAGTCCTTCTCGCATCCGACCTTTGCAGACTCAAGTCCTAATTGACTTGGGGGCTGGTACTCCCCTTGATTCGGATATTCCTTTGCGTACATCTCCTGCACTCCAATCGTTAGAAACTTCGGATTTATCAAACAAGCCCCTGGCATCTCATACTGCGACTTCACCCATATGCCCTCCAACACCTATCCATTTTCCTTCTATTGATATGTCCAACGCTGCCGTTCAAGTGGCATCAGCTGAACAAGCACAATTGCAAGCGCAGGTCGCTACTGTCTCTGCTGCCACTATCCACACCACTCAGTCCAAAATATGAGCTCCCTCAACCTCCAGCATTCTACGGGCACCGTGACGACTACATGCACTGGAGAACTCAATGCGAAGTTTTCTTCACCTTTCATGCTGCGGATTTCACTAATGAAATGACAAAACCTTGTCCATGCCGGGATTAATGAACAGAGGTAAGGCCGTAATCTGGGTTCAATTGTCTGTGGACAAATACACAATTAATCACGTATTAATTCCTCTGTCTCATCGGGTCTTGCTGGACAAACTGGATGAGTCTTTCACTCCAACAGATACTCGAGCTCATGCGTTTCATGAGTTGACCTCCATCCACCAGCAAGGTGAAGCTATATCAACCTTCAACTCTCGTTTCAGGATCACTGCCCATCGAGCTGGACTCAAAGATGACCAAGTTCTGATTGACTACTATGAGAAGGTGATCGACACTTATATCCAGATGGAAATCCGAACACGACTTCCTCTTCCTATGAAGTTCGACGAGTGGACTACGTTAGCTCATCAAATTGACAATTTCAGTGACCACCGTACTGAGAATCACATGGACACTCCGGTTTTATTTTAAAAATTAGTGGAATGCAGTGCATTCGATCATAGGAAGGGTGTTATGTTATGACTCCTTATTGAAATTTCGGGCTACAGCAGATACGAGGACCCCGCGCGCGGACAAGCCTTACACGCGGACTAACACGCAGACAAACACGAGGGGACGCAGATGGGTGAAGGTTGTATGTGGGGTAGAGGAGAGTCTAATGTAGACAGGGAGTGGGGGAAGGGTTTATTTATTACTGAAGATGACAAGAGTGATACTGGCCACTCAAATATTCAATATATGTAACTAATTAATGAGGATTGATGAAAACAGGACTCGGGATCACGAGTGTTTGATGCGGACCAATGAGGATGTGAGGAGGGATCAGAGGATCAGACGCGGGCTCACGCGGGAGTGTATAGATTAGACAAGTAAGGCCATCATATTTGGGTGACAAATGGAAAGACTGAAGGTCCTAATTTCATACATGAAGTGAGATAGAGCATAAATAAAATAATTTTATATGGAGGGGAAGTTGTTTTTCAAATATACTAAGGTTTATGTTACTTTAATTATGTGAGTTATTCTACTCGACGCGGACTAGACTCGGAGAAAGAGGTTGACACGGGCTCAACACGGGAAAAAAGCCCGCCGCGGGCTCCTCGTATTTCTGGTAGCCCCTGCAGTACTGATATGCTAAGGTACTGATATGCTAACCTTGTTTGCGATACCAGTACCTTGCCCCACCAAAAAAAAAAAAAAAGTACTGATGGGCAGAACTTTACTGTTTGGACGAGCAATCAGCCCACTTTCTTCTTGTCTGCTACTGGGTCCCCGCCAGGGGCAGGCACTATATTGGCTGGAAGGCAGCATCACGTCTTAGGTTTAGAGGGTTTCCTTTCTTTCTCCTCAAATAACTCTAGTGCATATAAATGTGTAAGGACCGGACTGTGTTAGGGCACCGGTATATAAATTATTTGATTTCAAAACCAAAAAATAAGGCGCTCACTACAACACGAGCTCGACAACGGATCCTCAAATTCCCGAGAGCAGCATCATTCTTGTTCCTGGATAAGGAAGAGCAGATTTATCGGAAAAATCAGAGTGAGAATCAACCACCAGCGGTCAATAAGGCATACCAGAATTATATGATGGAAACAGCATATGATTGCCTTGGTCATAGGCGAATGTATACTACCACTAAGGGTCATAGGCGAATGTATACTACCACTAAGCCGATTAGCCGAAAGATTGGTAGCTGGGGTTTGAAAGCTACGCTGTGTGATATGTGCCTAGTAGTCCTAGCGGAGTTCAGAACACAAATAAGTCTTCTGAGGAAAAGTTGGGGCTGTAGAGAAACCTAGTAGTGCTGGAATACGAAGGCTCTGGAGAAACCAAGTAGCCAATAGAGAATAGTGTCATACAGACGTTTTTGTGTGGTTTGGCTGCCTGTCCCGGGGCTTGCCCACACAAAGACTGGCATGTCTGCGTCAAGACCTCGCGTGTCCGCTGGGAAATACAAAAACTCTCTCTGTCCAGGGCTCGCAGAGAAGTGCGGACAAGTACGCACACGAACGTGGGTGACAGCGCGGGTCTGGCATGGATAAAGGCCTTGCAGAAGACCAACACATGATAAGATATAGGCGGATAAACCTACAGAATTATTTGCAGCTATCAGTAACGTATCTGTGAAGGACATCAGTAGTCAATAGAGAACATTTAGTGAGTACTAGAGGCATAATCATAGTAAAGGGAACATGAGTCTTACACTTTGATGTGGACAAGTAATGGCACGCGCGGACAAGTGAGGGCAGGTGCGGGGGGCGCGGACCAATGAGGAATGGACCAATGAGGAATGGACGCGGAATCCACGCAGACCAGACGCAGATGGTGCGGTCTCTACCTAAGTGACGCGGACAGGACGGGGATTCCTGCTCTTTCCTCTATATTTTGGGAGTTGGCAATTCACATCCATATGGCAATAAATTATTAAGTGAAGAAGGGCATTGAACTCTTAAATGTATAGTACAAACATACATGTTGTTTTGTAAACAGGTCATCAATACGCGGCTGTGTTAGAAGATTGTCTAGGGTGGAGTTATTGATTGATGATCAGCTAAAGGGCCGTCAATACTACCGAGCTGCGCACGGCGGAGTGGGACTAGAGGCGCGGTGTAGACACGGGGTGGTGGCATCTGTATCACTGACTCCTACATAGCGGCGCGGACTCACGGTGGACTGTCGCCCCTTTGGGTTAAAGGCGCGGACAGTACAGTACGCGGGAAAGTGTCTGGTGTGCTTGTCCGCACTTTTGTGAGAGCCTGTCCACAGGCCATGCTTGCCTGGGTGCATCATATTATTATTATTATTTAAGGACCATTTATGATGAGTGAAGGGCTATTTGAATACGGTTGAAGAAATTTCCAAGTGCAAGGACAATGTATGACTAAGGTCTATCTAGGGACATGATTATCGAGCTCGTTTCAAATGATCTCAACCTTTGCGATGGATTCAGTGCGGTGGAAATACTCCTGCAAAGGGTGCTTGGGGAGATCGGGAACTCTTGCCTTCCGGTTTCGCGCAATGCTCTCATTGACAAGAGAACACTTGGCTATGCTCCAGGTATACGGTCTACCTCCTGTGATGACTGACTTTGCCATAAGGTCCCCCATAACTCCTGTCTTTGCCCTATAATTCTTCCACTCTTCCAAGTCTGCAAGTGTGATAATCTGGGTGGTGCAAGGGTAGGGAGCAAAAATGACGAGGGCAACCTTTGATTCGACATAGGTAGCTGAGAGGAGTGTTTTTCCCACGCTTGGGGTAGGGAGAAGGTGGCCTTGAACCACATGGGGTCGTCCTCGTAGGTCATGGACAAGGTCTGATTAACCGTTATATTGGAGGTGACGTCATGTCCCACACACTTGTAGACGGCGAGGGCAGTGTAGGTTAAAACGACGCTGCGTGTGGCGGTTCTCTCGCCATTGTACCAAACGCTGACCCAGAAGTTGTGCTTCCGGGAAGAGTCAGGGTTGAGATAAGATGTGGGATTATTGTCTGTAGTCCTGCGTTTGGGGGGGATAGGGCTGGTACAATCTTGGGCTGTCCTCTTGCCGTTGGTGGGATTTGGGGAGAGAGGGGATGGGATTTGGGCAGGGGTGTTAGAAATCTCTGGAGAGTCAGGGATACTGGTCATGGCAGATGTCGTGTATGTGGACTTTGGCGTTGTATAATCGGAAAACCAATCAAGATCTTATCTGATGATCTTGAATAAAGCATAGGGAGTGGCGGTTTTAATCAGCGGGATCGAGGAGTGACGGCATCACTGTGAGATGGCTGTTGATTGGTGAACCCGATGGGTGGTGGAACATTTGGGCTATAGACTGGTAAGTTGATTTTTTTGATTTGTTACCGGGCTGTGTATATGGTGCAAGACTTAGTACACCAAAGGTTGCTTGGAAAAACCAGGTCCTGGGCACAATTTGTCCCGGGGGAATTAATGTTCTGAGTTGATGAAAAAAAAAGAGTGGAGGTCATGCATGTTATCGACTGGTGAAATGTAAAGTCTTTGTGGATGATGAAGATGAGGGGAGAGTGAGGATGCTGTCTGTGAGGACATATTTTCTTGTTCATTTGATGACTAGATTTATAGAGGTTTATGAGATAGCTGAGGAGGGTGCGTCAAGCGAGAGTGAGGGATTGTGGAATGTCGAGGGTGAGCCTGGCAAATGTTGGCGTCGGGGCTCTTTGCCTCGCAAGCGAGGTTGATGGTATTTGCGATGTTCACGAGCTCGGAGTGGCTCGTGTGGTGGGGACTGTGGTTGGAAAAGCGAGGTAAAAGGGTTGAAATATTGATACTTGAGAGGGATTACCTGTTAGTAATATGTGGATTGACATGATATGAGTTGATTTGAGTATTGTGGCGGTCTACGAGACTGGTTTTGTGGAGTGCGGGTGAGCGCGGTTGGGGGCGTGATGCGTGAATTGAGTGTGTAGGGTGGGTATGGTCTTGTTAGTGAGGATGTGAGTGGTAGGTTAGGTGGGACTGTGAAAGATAGATAGATGTTGAGAAGTAGAATGGTAGATGAACTGCAAAGGGTAGAGGAATGGATGAGAGAGGGAAAGAAATTAGTAAGAGAGGTGGAGAGGATAGTGTCGACGAGCATACGGAAACCCTTACCCGAACCTTGTGGGGAAGGACGAGGAATGGAATGGAATGAATGAATGGAAATGAGGGATGGATGGATGGAAATGGAGCGCTTACCCGCGTATGGAGCACTTACCCGTGTATGGAGCGCTTACCCGAGTGCTGTCCGTGTTACATCCTCGCACATGTACCTTATCCTCGCACATGTACCTTATCCTCGCACATGTACCTTATCCTCGCACATGTACCTTATGCTTTCCTCTGGATGCTGCGCAAGAGTTTGTATCTCTGAGTTCTGATGAGTTCTACCCTACCTACTTTACTAAATTTATCCATAAGGCTCAGTCTCCGCACCGTGAGCCCCTGGACCATGGCATTCTCAAGCAGGTTCGGACTATAAGCAACAAAGTCTGGTAATCAATCTTGTGTAAATGCGAAGGTTCTCAGATAGCAAGATTGTTTATGTGGACAGTCTTTTTCATAATACAGCTGGAGTGTATGTCGTTGCACTTCACTTCTGCCACCGAATACGCTAGTTCAAACATTGACTACAGGGTTTTCACTCTATCTCTTATGTTGCGTTTGGGACTTCTGGTCATGGGCAGTCACAAGCATTGACTATGTGTGATATACATTACCAGCACTTGTACTAGTCAAATGATACTCGGTACCATATTCGTAATAATGACCCTCGCATTTCGTAATACATGTACTGTCGCTCTGTCAAATCACTTTTAAGCTCATCACTCTGCACAATGACCTAAAGAGTAAATATCCTAATCATCATCGTCACACTACAAAAAATCATCAACCTTACACACGAACATTATTCTAGCTAATAATTGAATAAGGCAGTTCTCTATTCGAAGACCTTAGTACTTCAAGTGTAATTGTTAGAGACTGTCAGTACTGGCACAGAGATGTGGACTCACGATCAGTGGCACGAGTTTGATGTAAAATTCAAGAAGCTTGAACCTGAAGTGTAGACCTAGCATTAGCCTACTGGCTCCTCTCCCTTTAACATCTTCGTGTTTACTGTTACCCAGCTTCCTGGTCGCGTATCCGGTCCAATACCATGTACTTATTTCAGTAGTCTCTAATGTCCACATTGGGGTCCTCGAAATCCATTCTGAGCATTGGATTTCCCTCCCATAACTTGCCCGCACCTTGCCCTCGGGCAGTCTGTCATGTCCCCGCCAAGTCCTCTCCCCAAATATAGATACCTTTGTCTGTCCCCATCCCTCCGCACCTGCCCGCCGCATTTACTTGCTCATCCCCAGCAAAGATCCATACAGTTTGAGAGTCTTTCCACTGACTACAATAACTCCCTTAATCCTTTTCACTTGGCTTATATACATAAATACTATACATAGCTACTGTATAGCTAGCATGCAAAGTATAAATTCCCATCTTTTATACCCAGAACTAAACTGACATCCCGCGTGAAGCCTGTGTGAAATGTTGTCCGCGCCCGGGCTCCTCGCATTTGCTGTAGCCCGATGGAATGCATCGAATGGATGGTCAAACGGTCAATGGTCAGTATGGTATAATATCGTCAGTATGGTATAATATCGTCAGTATGGTCAGTCAATCAATCATAAATATTGTATCCGGTAAATGTTGTATCGTAGATATCCTATTGTAAATATCTTAAATCGTAAATCGTAATTGTGTCGTATTGTGCAGTATCCTCTCCTTAACAATCTTATTGTTCACGTTCTCGCTCTCATCAAACCAGCATAGAACACTGCAATGATCCGGGCAGTCGAAACAACACTTCAGCTTTGCTCAGCCAACGCTGCTCTCGAGCAACCGCTTACCTGACTCTATACTTGGGATCCATTATTGATTTCCTTTAGCACACTTACAGGATACATATACCCATGAGTATATAACAACATCGACTTTCTGTCCTACAGTAGCCGCCGTCAGTATCAAACTAATTATTCAGGTTACATGCTTGCAGACCAGGCAGCTCTACAACACGCTATACCCTATCTCATAGATTACAACACCTACAAGCTGACATACCAACAATGGCACTTCTACAATAACGCATCAAATACTCAAGCATCCGAGTCCAGCATCCACCCACCGATCACACCAAATTCATTCATATTTTACTACTTGTCCGCATTCCCACTCCCCCACAGACAACCGAAATGTAATCCATAGTATCTCATCCCTCCATTTACAATCTTAGCTTCGTCCGCTTTCCGTTTGACGTAAAGGAAAAATCATGTCATCTCCCTTTATTCCCGTGTCCCAGTCTTTAGTAATCATTTCGTACAACAGTTATTCAATTTGCATACAGCATTAACGATCATCATTCTACAACACCACCACATCCAATACACCAGCATAACGATGGACGTCAAGGACAAGACACTCTCCAGCGCCACTGCTGCCACCCCCGGTGCAAACCGCGATACACGACCACTGGCAGGAGCAATCCTCAACCAACAAGTCAAGACCGAGTGCAAAATCGAGCACGAAATCCCCGTACACGTCAAGGCCGAGGTCAAGATGGAGCAGCCCGACATTAAACCAGAGCTCAAGACCGAGCAAGAAGCTATTAAGATTGAGGTCAAGATCGACCATGACGCCCATGTTAAACCAGAGCTCAAACACGAGGTCAAGATAGAGGAGGAGGAGCCTATTACCCTACCAGTCCAGGAGGACGTCAAGATTGAGCCCGAGGAAATTCACATCCAACTCGAGGAAATTCACATCCAACCCGACCAAATTCACATCCAACCTGACCAAGTTCAGACCCAACCCGACCAAATTCACAGCCAGCAGGAGCAACCTTTCCATCCCGTAACTATTCATTCATGTCCACCATAATCCTCCATATTTATTTATTTTTCAGGATGGCAGACTGCTGGTCCTCCTACCCCGTCTTCAAGGCACACAAAACATACACATCCCGATCCCAATCCATCCTGAGATCACAGCTGGCATCTCACAACTTGTCAGGGAGATAGTCACTGACATATCTCCTCTAGTACGTTATAACTCTATCTCCTATGTTCTTTTCTCATATACACACAACAGCCACTTGAAGAAGATGCATGGCTGCCCCTCCTCCAGGCATCTATTCAAATGTTGGATGATCTTTTTGACAAGAGTTCTGATGTCCTTACTGCCCTCTTCAAGAAGGAGCTCCAGCCTAAGCACCTCCGGTTAGCAGTAGACATCATAAACAGAGCTAAATCTGAATCAAGCCACTAGTTAATTAATCCATAGACATGGTTATTTTTAGTTATCAATTTATTCCCACTTATCTAATCTTACTTTACTTGTTTTTCCTTCTTGCCTATTTTTCCCCAGCTATACCAGATACAACCACCCTGTCCCCACACAATCCTTATTCACACACAATCACAACCCACTTCAAATCCCTCAACCTTAAATTATGGGGCTACAGCAAATACAAGGAGCCTGTGTGCTGACAAGGCTTACATGCTGACGCTGACTAACATGCGCCAACTAACACGCCAACTAACACGCCAACTAACACGCCGACACACGCCGACAAACACCAGGGGCGCAAATGGGTGGAGGTTTAATTATGGGCTAGAGGAGGGTCTAACATAGGCAGGAAGTGGGGGGAACCGCTAATTTATTATAGAAGACGGCAAGGGTGGTAGGCCACTCAAATATTCAATAGATATAGCTAATTAATGATGAAAACATAACACGGGATCACGAGTGTACGACACGGACAAATGAGGACGCGAAGAGGGATCAGAGGATCAGACGCGGGCTCACGAGGGCTTGACGTGGGAGGGTATAGATAACACAACTAAGGTCACCATATTTGAGCAACAAGTGGGAAAACTAAGGCCATAATTACATACATAAAGCAAGATAGAGCACAAGAAAAATAATTCTATACGGAGGGGAGGATGTTTTTTAAATATTATAAGGTTACTTTATTATAATTATGTGGATTATTCTACTCGACACCGACTAGACCCGGACTAGACGCGGAAAAAGAGGCTGACGCGGGCTCAACACGGGAAAACAGCCCGCAGTGGGCTCCTCGTATTTCTGGTAGCCCTAAATTATGCCCTACAGTAGCATCTAACATGTCACTCAGTCCCCATAAGCTCCAATTTATTTACTATCCAACACAACAACCCTGGTACCCCAAATCCAAACACTGACTCTCCTACTTTCATCCATAAACCCAGATACAGCAACTTCTTTTTTTATTTATTATTATGAGAGCCCCGCGTGAGTGCTATAATCTTTATTCTGTTATAATTATCTCACTTATTCTACTCCATCCACACTACACCCTCACAACACAGGAAAAATGCCCATCCCGCCCTCCTCCTATTTCCTGTAGACTGCTATTTTCCGTATCATATCCTCTCTCCTTCATCACACTCATGCTGATAATCATTATAACCCTGACCTTTTATCAGTCCTAAAATGCGCTTGCAGAAAAATGCACACACCCATGTCGACTCTTTTTCCACGTCCAGCCTGCCTTGTGTCCGCATCAAGCCTCTCTTGAATGTTATCAACCCACTTCTATATATCCATACGGTACTTTGTAGCTTTTTAAATCTGCCAATTTTTCATTTACACATATCCTAATAAGTGTTACAACCATTATAAGATTCATGTTTTATCAGTGTTAAGGAGATCTGAAGGAGGTGTCGCTGTCCCCATGGTGTCCGCATCAGTACCCAAGGCGTCCGCATGATGCCCGCACCCATCCTCATTGGTCTGCATCAGCACGCATCCAGCCCCGCCATGCCTTGATATTGTTTCTGCGTTGCCATAATCTGACTATCATTCACCTTGTGTGTTTTAAATTTTCAATACCCTTGCTCTATCTCTACCCATTATACCATCTATTCTACACAATCATACTTTCCTCCAACATGCAAGCCATGTCCACCTCGGGTTATTCCCTGTCAAGTCCGCCCGCCCGCCGGATCCGCACTTTTGCCCGACACTATCCCATGTCCTGTCCCCACCTGGGGTAGGACCGTACCCATCCCCAGAGGTTGGCATTCCGGGGTTCTTTCATTGAACTCGATTTTGAAAGCACTCATATCCTTCATATTTAAGTACAAATCCCTGTATTTCAGCTGTCTCTTATTTGTCTCACCTAAAATCTATTTCCGGCATTCAACCAGTTTAAATACCGGAAACAGTCTTTCCGTCAATACTGCCTAGCAAACCACACTTGTCATCTCATCTACCACTCACACTATACTGACACCTCCTCTTATGATCCCAGCTACCATAGTCAGAATCATTGTCCCAGATAGCATCTCTGACGCTCATTTGGCACTCCTCCTGTTGAAAGTTCCCATGATATACTAATCCAAATGGGGGTAATCAACTTTTTGGGCTCACTACAGTGCATGTCCGCTGATTCAATGTCAAGTGTCCATCCAGCCCACATTAGTTCCCGTCCTCACGTGGATTCCACACTTGTAGCCGGGAGTTGATGACACCTCGCCACTTGTGGCACAAAAAATTTTTTTCGAGTAGTCACAAGTTGGCACCCATCAACCTGTAGCCTGAGTAGAAAAACTTTTTTATCCTCAAGATTGGAGTGGCTGGAGTCAACACAAATTCCCTCTACCATGCCCAATGCAGGCTCCACAACAAAAAAGCGATCCTGCATTACTCCGCGAGCCCATGTAAGAACCCTATCTCGAGGCTTTAAAATACCAATAAATAACAATCTCAGTCACAACAAATAGCGCTGGCCCCATAGAAAATGTCATTTAACAGGAGTGAGTCGGGCTTCACTAGAGAGATGCACACGTGACACACTCCGAGGATTCACCGGTGCAAATTGAGCGGGAAGCAATTCATGATCATTTGTCATTTCTAAATTTATCCTTTCCTGCAATTTCGTCATTGATAATTCATATTTTCATTGTCACTCCCGGTAGCTAAGGGACAACGGACAGTACAGATAATGTAAATTTTAGAAAATTTTGATTACCTCAATTTACAATTCTGGCTTCTTGGGGTTTAGGTTCGACGTAAAGGATGTCAGACAATACAACGGACAATACAGACAATATAAATTAGAAAATTTTGATACCTCAATTTACACTTTTGGCTTCTTGGGGTTTAGGTTCGACGTAAAGGACGACAGACAATACAACCCTAACCCCTAACCCCTAACCCCCTAACCCCCTAACCCCTAACCCCCTAACCCCCCTAACCCCCTAACCCCCTAACCCCTAACCCCCCCCCTAACCCCCGGACAATACAGACAATGTAAATTAGAAAATTTTGGTACCTCAATTTAAAATTTTGGCTTCCTGGGGTTTAGGTTTGTCGTAAACAAAAAATCATGCAACTGCTAGAAAGATATCGGATTCAAATACCAGATGTCCAAAACATGGCAATCTGTCTGCTTAACTTGGGTGCAGCCAGGGTGAAAAATAACGAGATCATAGGAAAGCAATTATATTCAGAGCATGGAAAGCTATTGGGCACAGTTCTGTAATTGTTCGCCTATTTTTGGTTTGAACCAAATAAAGCAGATCCCGAACACGTACTGCCCGACTACATAAACATTCAATTATTTTCTTACAAAACATCTACTTCGTATGACACAACACGCTTCTAAAGAGCATTAGCTACATCCTGCGCCTAATAACACTGCCAGAAAAAAGGCGAAAAACAAAAACAAAAGAAAAATATACAAATCCTGTTGATCTACGGGACTGCTTGTGATGGAACCTATTTTTCCGGATTGGACAAGTTGTGTTGTCTAAAGCAAGCTACCCTGCTTTTCACCCTCGGAAGTAGTATATGATTCACGTAATCTCGGAGATTAGTGTATTTGCCGTAGGCCATGCAGTGGTGAGAGCCCTCAGAACAATCCATCACATATCTCCCGTTGGGTGCAGATTGTGTTTTCTGTCTCACATAGATGCGCTACAGCAGAAATAATGAGTCCACGCAATGTAGGCTGGACACAGAAAAGTGTCTGCGTCGTATTTTCTGTGAGCGCGGCAAGGAATTAAAGGTGCTCTGCACCTGTCATTTTGTAATTCATAATTCGTAATTCTTAATCCAAGTCGTTCCCGATAGCTAAGGGACAACGGCCATAAATTTTGCTTGATGCCTGGATCTACGATTCTAGCTTCTTGGGGTCTAGGTTTGACGTACACAAAAAATCATGTCATTCCTACAAAGATATAACATTGGAATATCAGAATGCTAAAACATGCACATTTCTCACTAAAAGAAGGGACTTCAGAATAGAAATTAGACTGTTAATTTGTGGTCCAGGCGCGGTGGAAAATTAGGGACATCATTTATAAGAAAGCAAGGACTGAGAGGATGGAAAGCTATTTGGTAAGGTTCAGTAAGCGATCACATATCTTTGTTCGGCGGATATCTTTGTGCCGCCGAGAATGGCTATTGGATGAGTCGGGTATGTGAGTGTTTAGTAAAGTGTTTAGTAATCACTGGGTGCAAGAGATATTTAAGGTGGACTGGCGGTGAACAAATTATCGTTCTACACCACCACAACGATATGCAGAAACAAGAGGATATAGCTCTCATTGGGATGACCGAGGCTCTGGCTATAGCTGAGGGACCGCTGAGCGTCGAGGAGGTGATAGTGGAGGAGGCTGAGGAGGTGGTGGAGGAGGCTGTGGAGGTTGTGGAGGAGGCTCCTCAATATCATCCTCTTGACGCTGTGAGTATTGATTCCTTCATTCCGGTTGGCAAAATTACTGAATAATTGTTATTTTGCAGAATGGAAACATCATTGTCATGGTGGAAAGAGCAATAGATGTAAGTGTTAATGCATGTATAAAAGTGATGGTATTATTTACTGACCATGTATTAGGGACAGACGGTGAGAATACCCACCATCATGGACTATGAGATGACTAGAGGGATCATGGCCATGATCCTGGACATCATCATGGAGATATGTCCCGACCTGTGTCCCATGGTAAGTTGTGAGTATGTTGCGGGCGATTAGTTACTGATTAAGTATAACAGGCAATAGAGCAGCTAGCCTGGACAGCCCTGATTCAGGGGTGTGCTGAGTATCTGGATGAAGTGTTTCAGATGAGCAATCATCTCTGCTGCACTATCCTATGTAGGAAGCTGCTGAGGGTGAAGGATGTGAGGCTGGCAGTGGGGGTGCTCAAGAGGTTGAAGAGGGAGAGGGCAGAAGCTAGGGAGGAAGAAGTGGGTATGGAGGGGTGATGGGTGGGGGGTTGGCATGTGGTAGTTAGTTGTGGCTAATAAATTCTCTTTGATGGATTATGGTGGTGAGGATATGAAGTAAGAAGAGATTAATGTGAGAGGGGCCAGAAGACGTTTTGACTTGCAGCACAAATAATATTTTGTTTCAATGGTGGCCGCAAGTCAATACGTTTTGACTTGCAGGACAAAATAAATAATATTTTGTTCAACAGTAGCCGCGAGTCAGCAGGTTTTGACTTGCGAGACAAAGTATGATTTTTTTTCCACGGTGGCCACAAGTCAACAGCTTTCCACTCGTGGCACATATATTGGTTTTTTCAAGGCTGGCCGCGAGTCGACACCTTTTGACCCGAGGCACAAAATATTTATTTTTTTACAAGGGCTGTGAGTCAACACCTTTTGACTTGCGGGACAAACATTATTTTCTTTTGACAGTGGCCGCGAGTTGACACTGTGTGACTTGCGACACAAATAATATTAGTTTTTTTCACAGCAGCCGCAAGTCGACACGTTTTGACTCGCGGGACAAAATAATATTTTGTCCAACAGTAGCTGCGAGTCAGCAGGTTTTGACTCGCTAGACAAAGTATGATTTTTTTTCCACGGTGGCCGCAAGTCAACAGCTTTCGACTCGCGGCACATATATGGTTTTTTTCAAGGCTGGCCACGAGTCAACACTTTGTGACTCGCAACACAAACATTATTAGTTTTTTTCATAGGCGCCGCAAGTCGACTCCTTTTGACTCGCGGCACAAAAATTTTTTTTCACAGGGGCCACGACTCAACACAACACCTTTTTACTTGCAGCACAAATATTATTTTCTTTCAATGGTGGCCGCGAGTCAGCAGCTTTTGAATCGCAGGACACAATATGATTTTTGTCCGCTATGACCGCGAGTCCACAGCTTTCGACTCGCAGCACATATATTGCTTTTTCAAGGCTGGCCGCAAGTCAACACCTTTTGACTCGCCACACAAACATTATTTTGTTTCAATGGTGGCAGTGAGCCCAGACTTTTCAACTCACGGGACAAAATGTCCAGTTGCTGTGAGTCAGCAGTTTTCCACTCTTGGCACAAATTCTTTTTTTTCAAGGCCAGCTGCAAGTCAACACCTTTTGACTTGCGGCACAATTCTCATTTTTTTTTCATGGCTGCCTCAAGTCTGCAGCACAATTGTTGTTTTTAGCATTTACCACAATACGATCCACTTAAAACAAGTGCACATATATATATACATTACCCCTTAGAATACCATTTTATAATCCATTTTTACATCATTCATTTTACACAATAATAGTACACCACATTCCCCCCCGAAAAAAAATTGCTTTAAACCACAAGTTGGTTAAGGGGTTAAGGGGTTATCATAGTAACCATGTTATCTTTGTGATGATTGGCTACGAGTTGACACATTAATTATTGCCACTTGTGGGGGATAAATATTATTTTTTTCAAGGGTGGCCACGAGTCTACACTTTTAGACTCGTGACACAAATTTTATTTTTTTTCACAGCTGCCGTGAGTCAACACCTTTGGACTCATGGCACAAATATTATTTTGTTGCAATGGTAACCGCGCCTCAAGACGTTTTGACTCGCGGGATACAATAATATTCTGTGACATGGTGGCCAGGAGTCAGCAGCTTACAACTCGCCGCACAAAATATATATATTTTTTGAAGGCTGGCCACGAGTTGAGATATTGTGACTTGCAGGGGAAAATATTAAAATTTTCAAGGCTGGCCGCGAGTCGACACCTTTTGACTCACAGCACAAAATAATATTTAGTTGCAAAGTGTCCGCGAGTCAGCACCTGTCGACTCGCGGCACAAAATATTATTTTTTTCCACGGCGGCTGCGAGTCAGCAGCTTTTGACTCGCGGCACATATATTCTTGTCCGCGAGTCAGCACCTCTCGACTTGCAGCACAAAATATTGTTTTCTTCCATGGTGGCCGCGAGTCACCATTTGTCGACTTGCTGGACAAAATGTGATTTTTTTCCACCGCAGCCGCGAGTCAGCAGCTTTCGACTCGTGGCACATATACATATATTGTTTTTCAAAGCTGGCCACGAGTCGACACCCTTTGACTCACGGCACAAAATAATATTTGGTTCCAAAGTGTCCACAAGTCAGCACCTCTCGACTCGAGGCACAAAATATTATTTTTTTCCAAGGCAGCCGCGAGTCAGCAGCTTTTGACTCGCGGCACATATATTCTTGTCCGCGAGTCAGCACCTGTCGACTCGCGGCACAAAATAATGTTTGGTTCCAAAGTGTCCGCAAGTCAGCACCTGTCGACTCGCGGCACAAAATATTATTTTTTTCCACAGCAGCCGCGAGTCAGCAGCTTTTGACTCGCGGCACATATATTCTTGTCCGCGAGTCAGCACCTCTCGACTCGTGGCACAAAATAATATTTGGTTCCAAAGTGTCCACAAGTCAGCACCTGTCGACTCGCGGCACAAAATATTATTTTTTTCCACGGCAGCCGCGAGTCAGCAGCTTTTGACTCGCGGCACATATATTCTTGTCCGCGAGTCAGCACCTCTCGACTCGCGGCACAAAATAATGTTTGGTTCCAAAGTGTCCGCAAGTCAGCACCTGTCTACTCGAGGCACAAAATATTATTTTTTTCCACAGCAGCCGCGAGTCAGCAGCTTTTGACTCGCGGCACATATATTCTTGCCCGCGAGTCAGCACCTCTCGACTCGCGGCACAAAATATTATTTTTTTCCACAGCAGCCACGAGTCAGCAGCTTTTGACTCGCGGCACATATATTCTTGTCCGCGAGTCAGCACCTGTCGACTCGCGGCACAAAATAATGTTTGGTTCCAAAGTGTCCGCAAGTCAGCACCTGTCGACTCGCGGCACAAAATATTATTTTTTTCCACAGCAGCCGCGATTCAGCAGCTTTTGACTCGCGGCACATATATTCTGGTCCGCGAGTCAGCACCTCTCGACTCGTGGCACAAAATAATATTTGGTTCCAAAGTGTCCACAAGTCAGCACCTCTTCACTCGCGGCACAAAATATTATTTTTTTCCAAGGCGGCCGCGAGTCAGCAGCTTTTGACTCGCGGCACATATATTCTTGTCCGCAAGTCAGCACCTCTCGACTCGTGGCACAAAATAATGTTTGGTTCCAAAGTGTCCGCAAGTCAGCACCTGTCGACTCGCGGCACAAAATATTATTTTTTTCCACAGCAGCCGCGAGTCAGCAGCTTTTGACTCGCGGCACATATATTCTTGTCCGCGAGTCAGCACCTGTCGACTCGCGGCACAAAATAATGTTTGGTTCCAAAGTGTCCGCAAGTCAGCACCTGTCGACTCGCGGCACAAAATATTATTTTTTTCCACGGCAGCCGCGAGTCAGCACCTGTCGACTCGCGGCACAAAATATTATTTGGTTCCAAAGTGTCCACAAGTCAGCACCTGTCGACTCGCGGCACAAAACATTATTTTTTTCCATGGCAGCCGCGAGTCAGCAGCTTTTGACTCGCGGCACATATATTCTTGTCCGCGAGTCAGCACCTCTCGACTCGCGGCACAAAATATTATTTGGTTCCAAAGTGTCCGCAAGTCAGCACCTCTCGACTCGCGGCACAAAATAATATTTGGTTCCAAAGTGTCCACAAGTCAGCACCTCTTGACTTGCGGCACGAAATATTATTTTTTTCCAAGGCGGCCGCGAGTCAGCAGCTTTTGACTCGCGGCACATATATTCTTGTCCGCGAGTCAGCACCTCTCGACTCGCGGCACAAAATATTATTTGGTTCCAAAGTGTCCGCAAGTCAGCACCTCTCGACTTGCGGCACAAAATAATATTTGGTTCCAAAGTGTCCACAAGTCAGCACCTCTTGACTTGCGGCACGAAATATTATTTTTTTCCACAGCAGCCGCGAGTCAGCAGCTTTTGACTCGCGGCACATATATTCTTGTCCGCGAGTCAGCACCTGTCGACTCGCGGCACAAAATATTATTTTTTTCCACGGCAGCCGCGAGTCAGCACCTGTCGACTCGCGGCACAAAATATTATTTGGTTCCAAAGTGTCCACAAGTCAGCACCTGTCGACTCGCGGCACAAAACATTATTTTTTTCCACGGCAGCCGCGAGTCAGCAGCTTTTGACTCGCGGCACATATATTCTTGTCCGCGAGTCAGCACCTCTCGACTCGCGGCACAAAATATTATTTTTTTCCACGGCAGCCGCGAGTCAGCAGCTTTTGACTCGTGGCTCATATATTCTTGTCCACGAGTCAGCACCTCTCGACTCGCGGCACAAAATATTATTCTTTTCCACGGCAGCCGCGAGTCAGCAGCTTTTGACTCGCGGCACATATATTCTTGTCCGCGAGTCAGCACCTGTCGACTCGCGGCACAAAATAATGTTTGGTTCCAAAGTGTCCGCAAGTCAGCACCTGTCGACTCGCGGCACAAAATATTATTTTTTTCCACAGCAGCCGCGAGTCAGCAGCTTTTGACTCGCGGCACATATATTCTTGTCCGCGAGTCAGCACCTCTCGACTTGAGGCACAAAATATTATTTGGTTCCAAAGTGTCCGCGAGTCAGCACCTCTCGACTTGAGGCACAAAATATTATTTGGTTCCAAAGTGTCCGCGAGTCAGCACCTCTCGACTCGCGGCACAAAATATTATTTTTTTCCACGGCAGCCGTGAGTCAGCAGCTTTTGACTCGTGGCACATACACATATATTGTTTTTTCAAAGCTGGCCACGAGTCAACACCCTTTGACTCGCGGCACAAAATAATATTTGGTTCCAAAGTGTCCGCAAGTCAGCACCTCTCGACTCGCGGCGCAAAATATTATTTTTTTCCGCAGTGCCAGCGAGTCAGCAGCTTTTGACTCGCGGCGCATACATCGTTGTCTGCAAGTCAGCACCTCTCCACTCACGGCACAAAATATTGTTTTTTTCCATGGTGCCCGCAAGTCACCATTTGTCTACTTATGGCACAAAAATATGATTTTTTTTCCATCGTGGCCACAAATCAACACCTTTCCACTCCCAGCACATATATTCTTTCTTCCACTTACCACAATACAATCCACTCAATACCAGTACACAATCACATACAATATATATATATTACCCCTCACAATAAACAATTTAAATACATCATTCCATACATTCCTGCCAAAAAAATTTATTATTTGCTTTCAACCACAAGTTCGTTAAGGGGTTAAGGCGTTATCTTTTCTCTCCCCTGCCCTCAATTTCACTCCCTATTCACTCTATTCTCTGCCATTTTTCTTCTCCTCATCTATCCTCCCTATCTTACTCACTCAGACTCATCGCAAATGTCTTTCTTACCGTGATGTACAGCCAGGATCACTCGTGCATCACTCATCACTGATTCTGCTTACCAATATTTCCTAAAGTGGCGTG
Source organism: Agaricus blazei (assembly GCA_029719445.1). Classification (NCBI taxonomy): domain Eukaryota; kingdom Fungi; phylum Basidiomycota; class Agaricomycetes; order Agaricales; family Agaricaceae; genus Agaricus; species Agaricus blazei. The sequence goes on along the minus strand of SSNC01000026.1, from coordinate 344,026 downwards.
CAAGCCAGAGGATCAGTTGAGGTGGCTGTTCACTCGCGCATCACTCATCATTGATTGCGCTTACTAACACTTCCCAAAGAGGCAGGTGCCCGCAGAGCTAACCTAACCCACCGATCGAGAGCACACTTGAATGGCGGCGACCTGTGACGAGACGAACATGGAGGGAAAGGAGAGTGATGGCAGCACAGCCACCACGAGGCCTTGCTGTAGCCACGCGAGACGCACGGGAGCAGCCACCGGCAATTCCCGCGCCTGGCCATCCATGGACCACGAGAGATAGCCACTGATGATCTAATCTGGTCTCAAGCCAGTGATTTAGCGGGCAATTTCCCAAAAGAGTCGACTCCGGGTGAGGTTTTTGCAAATAACTCGCCCGAAATAAACTATTTTCTTACGAAAGTTACACCAAAAGAAAGGGAAAAAATCAGCGCATTTTTCTCAGCTATTAAAATCCACTGCTTGCATAATCACACCATTGGCCAATGATGTAGCAGTAAAGTGAAGGCAAGGTATCTCTGTCAATACGAGGCTATATGTGGGCATTTTGGTATCATTAAAATCGCACGATTTTTCTTCTATTTGTCAATATTTTTCTGACGATCCTAGAGCAATTTCTCACGTATGTTTTTTCCAAAGAACGGAGAAATCAGTACATATGTCATTTTCCGCATATCTCATCAACGGCTGACGGGCCGAAGATGGTTCCCACATAAAAAATGAATGTTTATTTTTTTCCTTATTTGTCATTATTTTTTCGCAAAGATTTGTTGACATGCATTTTCCCACCGGGATGGGAAGCAGAAATGACTAAGCAAAGCTGTCGTTGTGGCTGTGCAAAGCCGCTTGTGGTGCACTGCGCCAGCGGAGATTGAACTGTGGGAATGTTGCGCTGCTCAATGGCTGCGCCAATGATTTGTAATACAGTGCCTGGCACACTGCGCCTGCGGAGATTGAAGTGTGGGAGCTTTGCGCCATCTGAGATTGAATTGCGCCACGGAATCTCGGCACGCTGACTAATTGTGCCAGTGAAGCCAACTGTGCGCCATTACACTGCTCGGCAAGCGCCGAGCCAATGGGATTCTTTATAATCATAGCCCACGCCGAAAGCAGGCTTACAGCCTGGTTACTAATTGCGCCCTGGCAATTGCCTTGCGCCATCAGCTGCGCCACTCCTCCCCTGAAAATGAAAGACAATTCAATATAAAATCAACGGCTGATCCCCTCAGCACGCTACTAGGCTCGTTGGAATTGCCTCGAAGAGGCGATTCCAACAAAACACAGTCCTAACGCTGCTTTGCAGCGTACCCCCCACAGAATTCCAACAAGCAGCGCTGGCGCGCTGCTTGTTGGAATTCTGCTAGGGGTTTCAGAAACAGGGGTATGAGAATCCGAAGTTTTCGCGGAACTGCGAGGTTTAGGTTGACAAGCAGGGGGAAGTGGAATGTCGCCAGGAGGAGTACCAGATGCGAAAGTAACACTGTGAGTGCAACTCATACAAAAGCGAAGTGTGGAACCAGCTGGAGCGGGAGTCTGAAATACTGTTAAGACTAAGACCGCAGAGTCGGAACTAGGTGGTTCCGATTGGCGATAGGCGTTGGCCTCAGCGACACAAAGGCGCACTGTGCCCTCCAGCGGGTTCCGAATGCCTAGAGAACGATAGCGGAATAGAACGCGAGTTGCGGAACATTTAGCGGGAAGATAGGAATCGAGAGGGAATAGAATCTAAGTCGATTTCAGACTAAGGAATAGATACAGGAATGCGGAACTTATATACGAAGGTGTACAGGAGTAAGATACGGAAAAGGAATAGTTCCGGATAATAGAAATAGGAATCGGAATAGAGATATGGCAATCGCATCGCAATAAGAATGAGTACCGATCCGGATACAGTCGCGTTGGCCGTTGGAAAGTTACGGCCCGCGTTGTGTTGGTCGTAGAGCGGCCGCGGGAGCGCAACCGTAGTTCCGGAAAGGGAACTACGGCATAACTGGCCAACCACTACTGGTTCCGGGAAGCGGACTTACCAATTAAAGGAACCCAAAAGACAACAGTCCCGAGAGGATCCCATTGAAAGGAAACTTGACAGCGGGATTCCATGGAACATACCGGAAATGGAAATGGAACATTCTAGATAGAAAAGGAAACATCGGGAATGATTGGAAAGTTCTGGAAATGGAATATAAGAATGATAACTAGAATAATGTTGGAGATAATTTGACATTTACAAACGAAGATCAACGTGCCATTGGTAAAATCGTGCGATTACCTGAAGCGGTGAGTAGTCACATATAACGCAAAGTCTTGTCGCTGATGAGGGAATATAGTGCGGTAAACAAGCTTTTGCACGTATAGCCAATACATGGACGCACGACAATGAAACCGTGCCATCTCACATCTCCAAACGCCTTGCTCCTTTACATCGTCGCACCCAAAACCGTCACAAGGTCAAAGGATTAACCATTGACACCCAATTTCATAAATCCAACAGTGCGCAGCATGGCGCAGTCAACTTTGCGATTGCGGGGGCCAACATACCAGGAACCAAATTGTCGGATCATTCTGAACAATCTGGAAAGAAGAGGAATATCATTCGTTCGAGAATGTTTACGCAAAGAAGGGGTTTTGGCAACTTGGTTCATAACGTGGGTGATGCTATCGGTGACGGCGCCGGAGCGGTTGGTGGTGCGATAGGCGACGGTGCCGGAGCTGTAGGCCACGCGATAGGTAAAGGTGCTGAAGCGGTCGGGGGCGCCGTGAGTGATGGTGCTGGTGCAGTCAAGGGCGCAATAACAGGTGAAAAACACCTGAGTAACTCTGTGTCCGCTCCCATCAGCATCAGCAAGAGATTCACTTTATTCGAAAAAAGTGTTAAATGTTCAGCCAAGATCGGGGGTGGCGGGAATGGGAAATTATCAAACTCTACGATTGGAGTCAACGGACATTTGAAGGTAGCTGTCGAGGCAGGCGTACATGGAAACATCAAACTTGCTGTTGTTGCCAGTGGATCACTGACCGACTTGAGGATTGATAGTTTTGGTCTGACGACTAGTGAGTCATGTTGGGCCTTTTCAAATGTTTGCTCAACATTTGAGCAGCTGTGAATGCGGATTTGGATGGGGCGATCATCATGTCAGCTGGCGTAGGTGGTTCAATTGACTCGGGCAAGATAAAGTTTTTCGAGGTCGGCGTTCCCGGATTTGATTTCCCTGGGTTGGTCGTCTATTTTTGCCAGTGAGTTTGGTGCTGACATCGAATAGGATATTTTCGATAGGACCTACGTTTGAAATCAACGGCCAAGCCAAGGTTACATTGAACATTGACACGGATATGCGGATTGGGGTAGTGTATCATATCTCTGATCTTGAATTTGATTTCCCGAACGGAGGCAAGAAGAAAGGATCGTTTAGTGCCGGGGATACGCGTAAGTATGTTTGTTCGAGGAATTAATGATCAAGTTGATCCTTTTATATTTTTAGCACTGCAATTATCAGCGCAACCTGCGGCAGACGCGACCGGCAAAGTTGAAGCTCACCTCATCCCAAGCCTGAATGTCGGTATCAATGCGTTTGAAGGGGTGGCAAAGGCTCAGGTGTTCGTAAACTTGGACGCGTCTGCGAGTATGACATTAAAGAGGTGGATGCTACATTGCCTAGTGTACATGCGAATGTGACTACTCGAGAGGTGAGGTCGGGGGTGCGTGGGAGGGGTGCTATCGGAGCGTACTATTTGAGGAAACGGTCGCCGGTGCCTGAACCGTTTGGGTTTGGGGATATCGTAAGTGGGATCAAGGATGGGGCCAAGAAAGCTGCTGGCGCTGTGAAGAGTGGTGCGGAGAAGGCTGCCGGCGCGGTCGAGAGCAGTGCGAAGAAAGCGGCTGGGGCGGTGAAAAGTGGTGCGAAGAAGACTGCGAGTGCAGTCAGTAGTGGCGCGAAAGCGGTTGAGGGGGGCGCCAAGAAGACAATTGAAAAGGGCGCCACGAAAGTCGAAAGCGGGGCAAAAAAAGTGGGAGGTACAATTGAAAAGGGGGCCAAGAAAGTGGGAGGAGCGGTCGAGGAGGGAGCAAAAAAAGTCGAGGCGGGTGCCAAGAAGGCCGGTCAAGCGATCAAAGGTGGCGCCAAGAAGGTCGGTGGAGCCATCGCAGCCGGTGCAAAAGATGTGAAGGATGCCGTCGATCCTCCAAAGTCTTCGTCGTCGTCAGTGACAAAGACATCGACGTCAGTCGCGCCGAAAGCAAGCAAGCAAACAGTGTCGGCGGTGGTAAACGATGAGGTAAAGTTTGGGGGGTGCCTGGAGATGGATGCGGGGTTGGTAGCGAGTGTGGGGACGGATGCCAAGTTTTTCGGACTGTTGAATCCGTCAAAGCCAGTCCCCTTGTTCCAAAAAAAGTTTTCGCTGTTCAAGGTGCGTGGGATTGGGTGTCGCAGGTGGGTACATTGCTGACGGCGGAACAAGAGATGCTTCGGGGACGCGGAGAGGCGACGATCGATGCCGGACCCGAGGGCTGTGCTGGTGGAACGGGGGCTGGAGTGCAACAGGCCGAATGTGGGCCGGGTAGAGACGCTGGTGAATGGGGTCGTGCCAGCAGCGAGTCTAGCGTAGCACCGTTTATTGTAGTGTTTTCGCGTCATCGAGTTAGCTATACAATATTCTTCTATGCTGATAGACAGCCATGACGTCGTTTGCAAATCATGAAAAAGAAAATGCTTCAATTGACATGAAATTTCGTATACATGACGTCTATAATACCTGCACTATTGAGCGAAAGTTTGGTGAATGTAGGATTAGTACATGGCTCGCAACGTTGAGTTCTTTCTGACTCACCTATATACTAGATTGCACAGTTTTTTCCTCCGCTCAATTTGCGACCTCTGCTCTTCTTGTTCTCCAAGCCCCCACTTTCCGCCTCCAGCTGGTCCCAAAGGTTTCTTCAGCCCAATCTGTGGGCGTGGCGGGAACCTGTGGCGAGACAAAGGTGCAGGTAGGAGGGTGGAGGGGCCATACCTTATATAATCCTGGCTGGTGGCAGTCACGCCAGAATATTATGTAATATATTTGTCCGGTGTTGGACTGCTAGGATTAAATATTATAACCGCCATCGCAAGAGTAGGATACAATATATTATCTCCAATGCATAAGCGGGAAAAAACAGTACCTGCTATAGCATGAAGGAGCCAACGCGCTCTGACATGATTGCGTGTAATAGTAAGGTAAAATATTTATAGGGACAAGAATACATGGCAACGAACGAGGTCGCCTCCCTTAACAGTAAGGTATAAAGTATAGAATCTTGAACCAAAGTAAACACTATCTACGAGAAGATGGGCTAAGTATAGCCAATCCCAGCCATCAGCAGTGGAACCTTTTTTGCCGGTTACGAATTGGAGGAACACTACAAATTGAAGGAAGATGTCAAATTACACGAATTTTGGAAAGCATAGCACACACAAGTCAACTACGACTTTGAACTATGTGACTCGTGAGCGTCCCCAGGAACAGGTCGAGGGGGAGCAGGTTCTGGATGGCTAGATAACAAGATTTGTCGTATCTGGGGGATATCTACCCCTTCAAGCGAGTCGGGAAGACCAAGCAGCCACTCTTTAACCTCGAAACACAGACGTCTGAAAGCCCAAAACTGGGGGTCCTCCATCCTGTTCTCATTCGTATCACGATGGCTGGTAGACAACATTCCTGGTTCTCCTCGATTGGGGGAAACCCCAGTGATGCTACCCATGTTTGTCCAATCGCTAGCATGATCTGGCGGGTCTTGATGTAGTGAGCATACAGGACACCGTACAGACTCAGGGCACCGTATAGCTTCCAACGCAATGATATCGGCAGCCCTGCCATAATCGAGGGGGTGGTGTAGCAATGGTGCATGCCGTGAACGGTTCAGATAGTGTAAAAATTGGAATTTTAGTTCTATAAAAACGTGATGTTCGGTGCCCGTTCGAAAGAAGGTAAATATTGGCACACACCCAGGTCGAGATTTTCAATATCATTCGCACCAACGAGGGGCATTAAAAGGGGCATTACAAAACCGTAGTACAATTTGGGCTCAAAAAGGTAGAGGATTGAGTTCTTCATCCGAATATAGAGTTCGACACGATGTTTGAGTAAGATCCGACGAAGTTTTACACTGCGGTAAACAATGTTTTGGAGGATGAGAGCGTTGGTGAAATCTTGTAGTAATTGGTCATAATGAACTTGACCTTCTTCTGTAGAACCGGGGCCTAATTGAGCATAAAAACGGAACTGCATGCCACAAAAGAGCGCCTCCATGTCAGGATGTAACCTTTGACCAAAAACGGAGAGCAAGTTTTCAGCCCTCCTAAATGTTGAGCGTAGGCTTTCCATAGAGTGGCGAATGATATCCACTGCGTCAGGTTCTAGAACAAGGATATCGAGCGCAGAAGAAAGTCCCAATCCGATAGAGTACGACTGGGAGCAGATACACCATACATGTTGTAGAGCGGCGAATGACGCGTCATGAGCCTTCCAAACGTAGTCTCTCACCGGCACTGGACGATATTCCAACCAGGTAGCAAATCTGCCGACAGCACCGTGACGGCCTCTCCACCGCTTTCCCAATGACGACATAGTCCAGGCCAATGAGTCGAATATAATCCGTACAAGCCAAGAAGTAGGGGACTTGTACGGGCACTGAAGGATCAAAAATCTTGGAAAGATAACGCCTATAAGAGATTGGAGGAAGGGCATTACGTTGACAATATACAGTAAGATGCCTGTGATGCTCGCTACCACAAGTGCGGGTATTGCGGCAGCACGATTGATGTTCCAGAGAAAGTATACGAGGCCAGCGGTAAAGAGTGCAATGGACAGTTGAACGATAAGAAGCAAGACCTCGGGCGCATGATGTACGCCCCAACCAATAAACCCTTCATAACGCAGACGACGCATCCCGAGGACTTCTGTAGGTGAAAGAGATTTGTCTCTCAAATCTCTCCCACGGAGGAAGGCAGAGATCCATTGAAGACAGAACGTTCCGATCAGGACAGCGACGAGACTGAGTATGGAGCTCAGAAACCATAATTGATTAACCACAACATTGCGATGGTCCGGGATGAAACGCTTGGGGAGCTGGGCATGGCCTTGAACACTCGTGTCGTTAAGTAATCGAACAACCTCTATGAGTAGGTCGGACATGGTGTCCTGCTTATCCTCCTGAAGTAGCTTGTAGGATTCAATTGTGAATGCAGTGACGATTGCCAGGAATAAACCTGCCTGGAGAGGTATAAAGCGATTGAATCAAGCAATATGAATTTTACCTACCACGACCATTAGGAAGGTTATCTCGTCTTTGAGATCACTACAGACGTCTTCATCGTGCCTCTCGACGACTTCATTACATTTTTCCCAGATATCCTGCGGCCTTCCCCTCTCGAAATACCGATAAGAACGTTGAGATGTCCACGTTTCCGAGGGCTGGTGAATGCTGAGTTCTAGTGCGCATTTCTGTTATAGTGATGTCGATGCCTACCTCTGATGATGGTGGAGGAGCAGGATCGGCTTCCTAAGAAGGACAGGATGTATTAACCCTGAGGTACAAAGTGATTGATTTCGGACCTACCTGGGTCTGCATTGACTGATTTACCTTACGGCGCCTCCTCATGCGTCGTGTCCGTAAAACCCCAAACTGAAATGGTCACAAACAGCGGTGAACATCATTCAACAAGCTGGACGATGAATGGAGTACGTACTGGTCTACTCATTTGGATGTCGCAGAGGAGAGTTGAAGAGCGAAAACAAGCGCGGAGGTACAGCCTTCATATGTTCTGCACGACGAGCAACCCTGGCGGATCAGAGCGGGCCGGTCGCACACGCTCTTGTGTAGCCTAGTCATGATCATTGTATTATTTTATGAGAAAGACAACATTAAAATCAAATTCAAGTACTACCGGACTGCTTAACGCAGCTGATATACTACTGCTGGTGTAAATGATCCTCAATTGTATTCATAGACCAGATTTTAGAATAGAACAGGCCCACCACTGTTCTGGGAAAAGAGAGCACTTGTGCATATAACATCAGGAGGGTATTAGATTATTTACAGGAGAGAATCAAGTTTGGAAAGAACTTCGAGAACACCGGCCACGAGCTCGAAACCAACATCTTCTTCGCCGAGCATTTCTCTCTTGACCTCCGACACCAACCCGAGAACTGATTCTCTGCCGCTACTGTCACTGCCCATTGCAATCCGAGACTGTGATCGCTTTCTTGGTGTGCCACTATCTGTGGACCCACTTCCAAAAGGCCAGACCATAAATTCGCCTAGAATCTCATCGCATCTCTGAAAAGCCAACTCTCTCGCTTCGTAGTCCAACCGTCCGAAGGCATTATCCAAGACACTGGCGGTATAGGCCGTGCAGGCCAGGCAGACAGCCCGAATGGTTCGACATTGAACGCCTTCAATATCCAGGGCATTCGCAGGTACGGCAGAGGTAGTTGAGGTGAGAAGGGAGACAACGCGGGTGATGATAGATTCTTTCGTACGGACGTCGGCTACGGGATGTGTAGCCATATCAAAGAGAAGGAAGTTTCGTTTTTCCGTGCGTAAGACCCCTTTATCGACGAGACCTTTAGCGAGGCGTTCTCGAACTTGCTTGAGTTGGAAGCCGATCTTCATGACGTTCCATGTTTCGCCTAACGATGGGGATGTAAAAGTCATTGAATGAAGTGAACATGGTCAAATGGTCGTACCAGAGAGGAGATCGACCCAGCTGTTTACGCTGAGTTTCTCGGTCTCTTGTTGCATTTTCATAAGCTTGAGTGCTTCATCGAGGATAGTTTCCCCAGTCTGCCTGTCATTGATCACCTGGACAAGTCTCTCGGGCAGGAGGAGCCGCCGCCGGTTGGGGTCCTTGACGAGAGCAATGCGGCGCCGGAGAGCGAGCTCTATTAGGATGCAACCGCGGAGAGCGTAGGAAATGTTGTCATTCCAAAAAGAAAGGTAGCCCTATAGCGGTTGATCAACTGACGGGCGGAAGAGGACGAAAAGGCACCAACCTGTTTATCTTTGAGGCCAAGAAGCAGGACCTCTTCCATGAGCGTCAGCCGCGGCATTTTCCCTCCCAGTCTTGCTTCATCTGTTGCTTCTTGGGCGAGGTCCCTAGGGTCATATGCGATTTTGCTGCCGCCCTCGAAGGCAGAGCCGGCGTGAAGGGCTGCGGGAGAAGTTGAGCCATTGTGGGGAGAGCGGGAGGGGGAAGAAGGCAGCGGGGATTGTCGCCTCGTGTGGCCGTCGTCGTCGTCGTCGTTGTAGGAGGAAGAGGTCTGTGCGACGCGTCGGCGAGAGAGCCCCGCGGCTGAAGACATCGGTGGCAGTCGAATGCGTTAACTAGGGTCGCCGCGCAGTGGCCCATTTCGGCAATCCCCGGCTCGTCTGATGTCACCTACGCTCATGAACACTGCAGTCGATGTGGTCCTTGTGTGCGCCGTAGGTCGGTCGTCTAGCTCCTGTTGAGTTCAAGCTCATATGTCTTCAATACAATCAACCTGTCAAGAGTGCCAGGCGCCTTGGAAGCTTGGATCGTTGACATAGGAAGACTAATTAGTAGAGGCAACGGGCAGCTTTGACCCCTTGATCGGATGGTCTCTTTGAAAAGGGGACCCGTCACTGGGTTGTGCCTTATGATCGTGCATCACCATAGAAAAGATCTTTTTCCTGCCCGGATTTTGGCATTCACAAAATGCTATCGAATTTCTAAAGTACCGGCCATCTCGGTCAAGAAACTGAAAAACAGTTCCGTCTTTTCGAGGTAGCATATATGCCGAGGACCCATTCCCCTGAATTTGAATCGACCTCTCCGATCAAAGTTCTTTAGCCGCCTCATCGCTGGGGTTCCATTCATCAATGACAAGTGCATATGGACATCTTTGTACACACCAGGAGTATCAGCATCATTCTACCTTTCTTTCATTGCATAATGTCATCATCTTGTCATGCCATCCCACTTATGTTTTTCCCCCGAGTCGGGGAGGGGTTTTACAGTTCAAAGTAACGTTACTTAAGTATTCGAGTTCCACGAACAAGTCGGGCTAGAGGACCTGTGTTGTGGATGTGGTATCGTCTGATGAATTGCCGATCATTGGGGCAACCCACCTTCTCTCGGCGCAGCTTCATGAAGAAAAGCTACAGCTTCGTTTGTGCCGATGATTATAATTATACAGCCGAGTCTCACCTCGCACACCACGGACCACGCTAGAAAGTAATTTAGAAATCTTTCACTTATCAGATGGCAGAATCCTTCATCATAAATCAACGGATAAACAACAGAAAAACAAACAGGAACGTTGGCCGCATCATTAACGGGTGGGAGCGTCGACTGAAAATAAGGAAAGATCGATTGCATCGTAGGAAACTTGGTTATCGGCGCTTATGTAATGAGTATCTTTGTGGGCGACTGTCCACTTTTTTTTTGACTTGGACTTTATATTACACACCAATGACAACTCCGATCCTGACACACACCTGTCCAGGTTCGACATCCTACAAAGTACAGATACACAGTGTATCCCAAATTGAATTGGTCACTAGGAGCTTCGTTTCCTCCGACAGTTGATTAGGTTTCTCTTTTTCCCTTACGCCGCTCCCATGGAAACTGGGCACTTCGAAATGCCGTCAGAATGTTTGAAACACAAGTGCCAATGTGAGATTGCCAAGATACATGTCTATGAATGAGCGAAAGCGATACTACATCCGATGGAAAAAAAAAAAAAAAAAGGCAAGGGTCCATAGAATTGAATAAATGAAGCGTTAAGAATGAGTGCTATTTGCCGATCCCCAGCAATGAAACTGAGTGAATCAAGGAGAGAACAAAGGGGTATTTTCAGACGGTGCAAGGTTGACCGGTCCAGCCCTGGACCTGTACACCTCTGATCGCACAATTATCACCAACGGTTTTCCAGAATGCATGCAGATATTTTCCGAATTCAACCTCGTCAACGTTAGTGCTGAAGGGTAACATATCCCAAACGTCAAAGCGCATCGGGTCTTGGGGTAACGGCATACGGCCAACGCGTCGCATGAGAGCACTTTCCCAACTCATGTCCCGTATGACTTGGAGCTGTGGGAAGGCATCAGAACGTAATAGGGATTTTATTTGTTCTGCGAGACGGAAAAAGGGGCCGTGACCGGTACGGGTGGAGGTGTGAGGGAAGGGCCTGAGACGATCAGAGCGTCTGATGAGGAATAGATTGAGGTCATCAAGAAGACGTTTGTTCATATCTCTGACGGCAATGAGGCGGAGATTTGGATGGGCGGGGAGAAGGACATGAGGAGCGATCCAATCGGGGGATTGCCAATTCCACTCGGCATCGGCGCTGCAGATGAACTCGCGAAGATTGGGACACCAGGCAGCGAGGTTGGAGTTGGGGCTGAGGAGGCTTCGTTGGTCGGCGTTGGGCGAAGAGGTGAGATAGTATTCCTCGATGGCGCCAGTAGAGTGGCCGAGCTCGAGCTGGACGATGTTGTGGCCGTGGACCTGGAAGAAGCGGGCAAAGCCGTCGCCGGTGTAGGAAAAGTCGGTGGAGAGGACGGAGATGTTTTGGAGCGAGGGGAGGTTCCAGTGGGAGAGGACGGAAAAGGTGATGTTGTCGAGGGTGAGCTTGAGGGTGCGGAGGGCGGGGAGATGGACGGGGATAAAGCCCTGGGAGGTGGTGTACTTGGAGAGGACGGAGGAGGAGAAGATGGCGGGGAGGTTGGGCGAGACGAGGTTTGTGGCGCAGAGGGAGAGCTCGAGGTAGTCGAGCTCGCTGGCCGCGCTGCCGAGGGCGGGGCTCAGGCGGAGGAAAAAGGAGATGCAGCCGGACTGGTCGCGGCGGTCGTAGTCGTAGTTGGTCCACGACAGCCGCTTGAGCCTGTTGCCGGGCCGCGCGAGGCTCGAGAGCAGGTGGTCCGGCGACGAGTACGGCTGCCGGCGGATCGAGCGGTAGTCGGAATAGGCGGCAAGGCGCGGCGAGTGCTCGATGATCGTCCGCAGGTCGCCCGGGTCGCAGCGCTCGAGCGTGAACGTCTCGATGTGCAGGCGGCGGATGCGCGGGCCGAGGTCGGGGCTCAGGGCGAGCGCAGCGGCGAGGGCCCGGGCCTGGCGCGCGCGCGATATCCAGATAAACTCGAAAAGGAGGTCCTGGGCCCAGAGGTGCCAGGCGCGGCACACGCGGCTCATGACGGCCTTGCAGCTGAGCGCGGCGCGGTAGACGGCGAGGCGGCGGAGGAGATCGGACTGCGAGGCGGAGAGATCGAGGAAGGAGACGGAGGCGTCGAGGTGGCCGTGGGGGCCGGTGAAGTGCGCGGACGGCTCGGCGGCGGCGCGCATGATGGCGACCCAGATCTCGGGCGGCAGGCGGGGGAGGGCCCGGCGCGGCTTCCTGGGCAGTCTGAGGCGGAGGGCGAACGGGGGCTTGAGGCGGGCAAGCATCGTGGCCTGCTCGAGCCTCGCCCTCGCCAATAAGAACCCCTCCCGCTTATCATCTTCCCACGCGCCCCCGTCCACCCACCCTCCCACCCCTCCTCTTGCGGACCCCTAGCTCAGCGGCACAGCGTGAGATTCCAGCCGGGTTCCTCAAGGTCATCCGTTCAATCCGGGTGGGGTTCACTTTTTCCCACCGCGTCGCCATCCGGCCCTTCCAATCCAGATCCCCAATTTAATGATCACCACACAACGCATTTTCCGTCCTCCCGCTTTGGCTCATCCATCCACCCCTGGATAATCCGTACACGCTTTTAGGTTTGCACCAGTGTGACCCTTCTCCTGACTCCCGTACGCCTTTTCTTTCGAAACCTGTCATATCCTAGAAGCCATGTCACATGGCCAGCCCGGTACCTGACTGATGGACCTTGCAATGTACGGTGCGAAGATCGGCCCTGACACGGAAAAAAAGAAAAAAAGGCCTCTCCAAACGGTCATCATCATCACCTAGACTCGATTGATCGGTGCCAGCCGCTGGGGTTCTAGTGGGTGATTATCTTGACGGATGAATCGCTTCCATAGCAGCTTATATCCTCCGGGGTAACGTATTAATTTATCTTTCTCGGGTGTGAAAATGCTTTTTATAGCTGAGAGCTTTCAGAGCCTTTGTGGTTCCCCTTTCAAACCTTATTCTCTGCTATTACCGAGGCATGTTGGGACAGGCCCTATACCACGAACAGGCTTTGTGCCATACTTCATATAGGCCAGTCGCTTGATCAAACCATTCGGATCCCCCAGCCACGGGCATACGTACAACCACCGTATCGCGCGGTTCTGTATGTATGTAAAGCCCCGAAGGCCGCCGACAGAACGCATTCATTCGTCTGAACCCCGCAAGAAGACGGTTGATTCTGGCAAGGACGGGTGAATTGATTACCGTATAGTGGCGTCAAAGAAGCGGAAGACTTTTCCTCCTATATTGCGGTTTGACATTTAGCTACCATCAAAATCAAAATTGATGCCCAGAATCGCGGAACGGGCTTTTTTTTCTTTGGGTATCTGGTATCGTTGCATGTGCTGAATGCACTTGCGGTAGACTAGAGAGGCCGGAGCGAGAAACTCTTTGTTCGGAGCCAATTTACTGCTCTGCTGCCGATCTCCAATGTCACAGAGCCTCAAAGGTGAATTCTAGTCCATTCTTGAGCCACTGAGGACCTAAGCCTAGTGGAGACCCCCAGCACATGGAAACGTCTTTAAGAATACGGTTCCCCTCACCGCCCTTTCCTTTTGGAGACCACGCCATCGGGCCGTTTCACGATGGGTGTCTTCCTCGCTCTTATGTATAGCGTTACGAAAACCCGCTCCGCGAGCCTTGACGTTGTGCAGCAGTGTCGGCGGTGATGACATGCGTAGCCCCTATTTGAGATCGAGGTGTGGAGTACATTGGGGCTCTGTATGTTGACGAGGCTCCATACACCTTGGTGGACAATGATATGATATATGATGATTGATACAGCCCTGACGTCACAAACCCACTGCTACTTAAGCTCCTCACAATTTATCCTCCCCCTAAACACAAACCATGTCTCTTCCTCCAGCAAAGAAAGATATCAGCGAACACCCCACCAAGGGCTCCGTCGCGAGCCCAGTAGACAAGGTCGAAAAGGACAAAGACATCGACCGGAAGGTGAGTGCAAGCCCGCATACATTCTGGACCGTTGATTCATCGGCACCCGCAGCTGCATCTGTACGGCGTTGTTGAAGCGTTCCGCCAGGGGCGTCTGCCGACGAATGCGCAGATCGACAGCGGCCTGGCGTACCTGCTCGACCACTCGCCCGTCGAGCTCGGCCAGCTCTCCGGCGAGGGTCGCAAGCTAGTCCAGGACACACGTGACATCATCAACACCACCCGGTCGATCGTCCACGACAAGAACGCCGATGAGCTCTTCCAGCAGTTTATCTGGCACACGCGCGACATCGAGCGCGAGTCCCTCGCCCCCGGCGATGTCAACAACCGCCTGCCCGTCGACAGGCAGACCGCTGCTTCGGACAGTCAGCAAGGTATTTGTCTATCCGTCTCACCTCGAAGCCGGCCACTCACAATGTTTGTCCTCCAGCAGTCCGTCACCTCCGTACGCTTGCCCGGATTGTCATGACAAACTCTGAGGCTCGAAAACTCCTATCCGACTTTTCCGTCATTGGACGAGATCTCCTTTCCAAGACCGCTGCCAAAGCGGCGGAAACAATGGCCCCTTCTGAAGAAGCCCTCCGTAAGGTTGATGATCCTGGAGAATCCAACAGATTCGTAACCGAGAACGGTCGTCCCACTGATACGGCTGGTTCTCCCACCCTCCAGGTTCCCCTGCCGGGGACCAGCGCGTCTACCGCTGTTGGTCCCGAGGAGGATACCCATGTCATCAACGGCGGAACGTCTCTCGGTCGCGACGAGGCCAAGCAGCGCGGCCGAGATGTCGCGGGCAAAGGCGTCGAGACCGGTCGCCAGGTAGCATCCGAAGGCCGCAGACACGCGGAAGACATCCGGGCCTCCGAAGCTCCGGTCCAGGAAGCGCAAGCCAAAAAAGCCGGTCTGATGGACAGGATGAAGGGAGTCACTGTATGCGTCTCTTCGATTTCTATTTGCCTCCCCATTGATTTCATTTCGTAGCAGGGTCTGTCTGATCGCATCCCCAACCAACACAAGGACGCGGCTCGTGAACGCTACCAGCAAGGCCGCCACTTTTTAACCGAAGAGTACTTCCCTGAAGAACGACGTGATCGATTCATCTTCAGGGGCAAGAAAGTCGTTTTGGAATGTCAGCAGCACGAAGATTACCAAGACTCCATACGCTGGCTGCTTAATTATATCGAAGAGTACGCCAAACATGGTAGGGCTGCTGTAGCTGGTGGCAAGCAATCTGCGCACGGTGTTACGTCGGTAAGCCATATTTTCTCGAGGCACCGTTTCGGAAGCTGAGACTCTATGCGACGCAGGATCCTAGCGTTAGCCTTGCTATGCGCGAGGTCCGCACTCTCCTCGAGCGGTTCGCGAACAACTCGACATTGGACACCATCATTGATTCTGTGAACGTGCTTATCGATGATTCCCGGCGTGATCCCGAACTTCGTCATTGGTTCAAGGACGTCGATACTTATATCCGCAAGGTCCGAAATTTTGTCGGTTGCCTGATGGTGACAAACTCATATATTCCTAAACTCCAGATCCTGCTCGAGCCTGGCTACGTCCTTGACACAACATCTAACGATCAGGGCCGCGAGTTGCGGGAAAGCGGCCGCCGCTTTTATGACGACAAATACAGGGGCCACTTTGACAACCTGTTCAACAACGTTAGCAGTTGGTTTAATGCTATGGGCGAAGATCCCGTACGTCTTTCTTGGACCTAACCACGGTATAATTTCTCATACATTGCAGATGAACAAACAATTTGGAGAAGATTGGGCCCGTCTCACCAAAGATCTACTCTTCGACAGCGAGGGAAGCCTCAAATTTAAACCTGAGCTTTGGAATGATATTCGTAAAGTTATCCTACCCCAAATAATCAACCAGGTGAGGTACGACTGGTAGGATGCGAACTGCAAACTCATATTATCATAAAAAGGTCGGATACGTACCTATCCCACGCATTGAATATACAGACGAAAATCTCGATCTGGTCGTTGAGAACTTGACACTTGAAGGTCGAAACCTCTTCCCGAAAATACTCGCCCTCGAGGCCAATAACTATATCAAATTCTCTCCATATGCCGCAATCACTGATGACAGCCGTCATCGTATCACGTTGGACCTGCAACAAATGCAAGCGGATATGAGGGATGTAGCGTTCTATTATAGGAAGAAAGGTATTCCTAGGATGACGGATTCGGGTTTAGCAGACGTTGTCTTGGGCGGGCAAGGACTCAGCGTTTGTTTCTTTTGTTTCGCCTCGCTCTCTCGACAGTCCACTTACGCACCGTTATAGGCCCTGATCACGCTCCACTCACCAACTAAAGACAAGTCATCGGTATTCAAAGTTGAGGATGTCCATGTCAAGGTTGACAGTTTGAAGTTCTCGATCAGAGACTCGAAACATGATTTCTTGTACAAGACATTGCGGCCACTTGCGACAGGATTGATCAAGAAACAAATTCAGAAGGCGATCAAAGATGCTTTAGTTACTGGTTTGGAATATATTGATGGGCAGTTGGTTGCCGTTAGAGACAGGATGGACAATGCGAAGAATTCCGAGGAAGGCGAGACTAGGACTGACGCACTTAAGAGTGTGAGTTTGATTCTTCTTTGATTTTTGGCTATGTTGCTCATTTCTATATAGTTATTCCAAAAGAAGAAGGAGGAGGGAAGGGAAGCCTCAATCAGAGGGTCGCAGGCTGAGAAAGCATCCCACTTCAAGGTCGTCAGTCACAGGCGTGATTCGCTTCTGAAACAGGAGGGATACCCCGCTGGATGGGTGAATAGGACCGACGAGAGAGAAGCAGCAGCCGCTACCGGCTATGAATGGCGATCTGATGCGTGAGTAATTGTATTCTTCTGTTAACGGACGAAACCGCTAATTTTTCATTCACACCTAGTTTTGACTTGTATCGGGAACAACGCTTGGGGACACCGGGTAATGTCAACGGCCCCGCTCCCGGTTCCGGCCCCGCCTCGGGTTCTACGGCAGCGGCGAGACCTGCTGAGGCTCCAGCTGTGGCCCCCAGTCGTACAGCAGCAGACCCCACTAGCACGGATAGGACTGGCGCAGTTTTGGCGCCCCCGATTGTTAATTAAATATCTTACCTCTTATGCATCATTACGGCGGTCTTTGATTTTTGATAATACCTCTGTTTCTATTATCTCTGTACTGTTATTCTACGCGTGTTGTACCATGACTCAGGATATACCTGATTTTCTTGAATATCCAGTCGGGAGTAAAAACAAACGTTTTCAGACGAACACCGACTCCATTACGGATTTTGGCGGAGATGGCGGAGGAGCAGCTTTAATAATGAATGTTACCAAAAAAACGGAGTGCTTGAGTTCCATTCCACACCAGAGGTAATACTAGTACGGCTTGTACTTCTTAACACTGTACACAGACCTTCTTCAAAGTGGAACTCTTGGGTAATACGTCCAAACAAAATAAGAAATTTGTTCGGCGATATTGCAGCAGCACACTTCCTATAACTGTTCTCCTGCTTATAGTACTAATTATATTGAAGACGACAGTACTTAGTAACATGCAAAATACTGGCTCTCGAGTGGTTAAACGCGGAGTACTTAGCACCTAAGAACGATTTCAAGCAATCAACGGGCCCTCAGTTGGATGGGGCGCCCCTTGCCCTGAGTCGGATCTCCGAGACGGTGATATTCTTATAACAAGATGTAAAGATGTTGTAATGATTCAGCTGAAAGGTCATTAAAGATAAACTTGTTAATGGTTACCGCGTAAATGTTTATCGGATGTGATTAGGTTGAGTTTTGCTCAAATTCTCCGCTTATTTGCAGTGGCGCATAGAAGAAAACAACCACTTGTGGCTAGAGAAGTCGGTTGGGGCTAAAGAATGATACCCTATGTTTAGAGTTTCGGCTACATCTTGTGAATATTTAGACTAGTTCGATGGGACAGCTCTCTCAAATTTGAACAGTATAACGAGGTGGTGGGAATGAGAGGATAGGTGGCCATGCAGGAATTAAAACAAAATGCACCGCACATAACGCCAGGGCGTTCTTTCGTACGTTTCCGTAGGCATGATACGTTGGGAAATTAAATCATATTGTCAATACAAAGAAGTTACGACAATCATTCGAAGCTCGCAGACAACAGGTTTCATCTTTCTGAAACTTTACTTGGAACCGCACTTGCAGTTCCCTTGCTCGCAACCGCAGCTGGAAGTATTCAGGGTCAGTACAGGGAAGTAAATGAGGATGCAGGAGACGACGAAACTTGTCACCGCAATTGCAGTTGACGTTTCCGCAATGGAAGTTGATGGGGATTTCAGTAGTCTAGAGGAATATGATTAGTGCGACGGAAGTAAAGAACGTAGAGCAGGGAAGCATACTGTGAACATGATGACAGTTGGTGGTGAAAGAGGTAATGCGAGTGGGCTGTTATTATATGATTCAGATGAAAGCTGGAGCGGATGGAGCTGAGTGGGGTGGTTGAGGTCATAGTCATACACGTGAATATGAAGGCTAGAGTGGACGAGCGCAGTTCATTTCACCATGTTTCAGTCAGATTGTCGCTAGGAATCATATTGTCAGTTTGATTATATTAGGGGTCGGGCGCACCACTAATTTTAGAGATCAGAATATTGATCAGGTTCGTAGGCCGCAAAAAGCCGAGGGTCATTCTTCGTCGACACCTCAGGCCTCAACGCCTCATGTACAGGGAGCATTCGTAATTTGTAGTCCTGTCTCAACGAGGCGTCCCCAAGGCGGGCATACGTCCAGAAGGAATAGTCTATGTTTATTGAACGACTGTGGCTATAGTTCGCCCTTCTTTATCCCACGTTGCCCTTACCAGCAGAATGGGCTGATGGGCCTCGGAGGCGGCGTGCTCCCGTTGAAGGCTTCAAGGCAGCGATGGGGCCGGCTATCTGGGATTGCTAGCCGACTGAGGATGCTCGGGGGCGAGTTGAAAGGAAGACAAGTGGGTTCGAGTTAGCTATCCAGGTTCAATTCAAGCTAAGATTCCGAAAACGGCAAAGTCCAGCCACGTGTGACCAAGCTTATAACCGGCCTGCTTTTTTATGACAAGAACATCTCTGGTCCGTCGATACCCCCCTTCCTACGGCCTAAAATTTTTCTCTTCGTTGCCGCATTTCCTCTTCTGCCTCCTCCTTCTTGACTACTCCCTGATTAAGCTATCATGCATGTCTCCCCTGTCATTGCCAGTGACATCCCTTCGGAAATTCAAAACTTGCACGAGCTCCCGCGAGACGATATCTGGTTTGAAGACGGGAACATCATACTGCAGACCGACGATGCCTTATTCAGAGTGTATAGCGGTCTTCTAGCTTCCCGTTCATCCGTCTTCAAAGATATGCTGGCATTCCCTCCCCCTCCTGAGGGTAACCTTACGCTGGACAACTGCCCAGTCGTACGATTGTACGACGCGACGGAGGATGTCCGATATTTCCTAAATGCAATTTTCGACTCCGCGTATGTCGCTCTGTCTACTTGTCTTTCCGTTCCGACGTCTTCGGTTCCTATTATTAACTTTGCTCATCTCTAGCTTCTTTGAACCTCCGCCTTCACAGACCGAACTTGCTATCGTAGCCGGCATCCTGCGACTGAGCACCAAATATGACGTCCAATATCTGCGCCGACGAGCACTCCAACATTTGGCCGTAACATTCCCGACTACCCTAGAAGCATGGCATCAACGTGACCAAACTCGTACGATACCCCCGGTTGACAATACACCCTTTGCTGCTCTTCAGGTCGCACGAGAATTTGATCTCCCTTGGATCATACCTTCTATTATGTACTGCATCAGCAGTCATCCTCTCATCAAATCGATCGAAGGAGCTGATTGGGCCGGGCAAAAGCTTCGACTTTGCCCTGATGATCTACGAATCGCCCTCCTCGGTCGTGAAAAACTTTTGATGCTTCAGAACAGGTACGCCGTAAGCCTTTCGGTTCTCCCTCCAGAAGGAATCGAAGGCAGCTCTTGCTGCGGCGAGGCGAAGTGTATCTACACGAGACAAAAGATACCCGAGATAGTCACCGGATGGACCGTGGCCTGCTATCTAGATTTCTACCGCGAGCATGAACATCTTATAGACCACGGTCTTTGCAAACAATGTCATGTTGCTTTTGTTCGTCGCCAACAGGTGCTGAGCGATGAAATGTGGTCGGCACTACCTTTCATCTTTGGTTTAGATGATTGGGCAGAACTAGAGGGAGAGCGAGAGAGGTCGTGGGATTGATGAAATGATTCATCGCGCTATCTGACCGCTATAGATTTCAACTTCGATGCTGCTCCCATTTATTATGTGCGCGGATATTGTCGAGGTTTTTCAAAAGCTCTATGGTTTGCACATACATCACAGCATTCTGTTTTATTATTGCATACGTTGTGTTATTTTTTGGGTGTACGCTAACTGAGCATACTTGTCAATTCATGTTTACATGCAGTCATTCTATCATATGTAAATTATCGTAGTCCAGTGATACCGGGTATTTGTGGTGACGGGTGTGCGGTTGCAGCGCTGAACTATTGAAAATGAAAGACCTTCAATGACCTCTTCACAAAATCAGAGTCGTGTTTTATATATATACCGGTGCTCGTACGCAATTCGGTCCTACATATACGAGTATGAGTAGAATTAGAGGAGAAACCCAAAATCACCCATCCCCCATACGAGTATGCCGCCCGATGGCGCTAAGACCAACCAGAAGTAAGGCACAAGAGGCGTCTCCTAACAGATTATCTTCCGACCTCAATCTCCGGGTTCACCCAAGCGCACCAATGTACGAAACTGGTTATCGTTATGCCCCTAACCGGGTGATTCAATTGGCCAAGAAGGGACGGAAACGCGTAGTTCTCAACTTGTTGTCTGTGAATGTTGGCGACTTCCGTGAGTGTCCTTACATCCCTGCAACACGCGTTGCTTTTATTCATCGGTTTATACTCCCCATAAGTACTCTATATAGAACTCATGTACCTGTGGAATGTGACTTATAAAATGCTGGTGATCGTAGGGAGCAATCGTTTTCAGTGGCAGAATGTCGCAAGATATTTTGTTATGTCCCCTTGGGTGTACGAGCACTTGGCCAGCTCGTGTAGTCTCTTTACAAACCTATAGGAAGCTGCGTTTCTGTCTTCTATGGAACGCATCGTTCTATGTCCAAAATCGATGACACCAACAACACACTATGGTACAATACACCAAGTCATATTCAATACAGGTTTCGTATATCAAAGACAAACTCTCCCTAAGCGCGGGTGCTGTTTTACCGTATTCAGTTCAACTGGTCGATCAATCCCTCTGCCCAAAACTTGTCCGCTGCATATGATGGATGGAGTGAGTCTTTCCATATATCTATTGAGAATGAATAGCTGAGATACCCTGAAAACAACTATCACTCACAGACAGCCAATGGACCAAGACATGTGGGATCAACTGTGGTGAGAGCGTTGCACCCGAAGTTATTCGCATACGATTGGCAGAAAGCGTCTGCACTCGCAAAGCCAAATTGGGATGGGTTATTCATCAAATTGGTAAAGATAGTATCTGATCAGTTTAATTCGGATGAGTTCCTAGAGTGACAGAGAAAGAAATGATTCGTACGAGTATCGAAAACGAGACAGGTCTTGATATCAGATTTTGTGGCACAATAGGCAGCTGCGTGTGAGGCAAGTTGAACATTCCATTCAAGTATATTTTGCTGCGGAATTTTAGTTAGTTTATGAGTCTGATGATCTTGAAGTGATTCAATTCACATTCATCTTTTCCTGGAGCTGCGGTCCCTGTCCGACTCCGATCTGGGCCCTATTGAACGGGACGACGTTATTAAAAACAAAGTTGCGCGCCCCGGCGGCGTATAGCTTATCTACGGAAGCGAAATAAGAACCCATCACTCTACTGTATAGTTGTGCTCCATTGTCGGTAGTACTTGGGAATGCATGGTTCACGTCATTGGCTGGCATTAGAGTCAGTTTTTGACGGATAAAGAGATAAAAGTGGCTCAACTTCCGAAAGATACAGTGAACAGTGAATCACTGCTGTTCCAAGCCACTTTATTGGGGAACGGCGCGATTTCTTCAAGGAAGGCCGCAGTCTGACCTGCGAAGTCGAGGGGCCCCGTGAAAATAATGCTGTTATTCACCGCAGCGCCGGAGACTGCAAGCTGAAAAAAAATTGGCGCGTCAGGATGTCTCGGAACTGGGGGAGAACCTACGTCGATAAGGTTCGTCCCTGTTATTTGACTGAATTGCACGGACCAAGGAGGACCTCCAGAGAAGCAGACAGAACTATGAGGTGAAGTGGGATCACCAGAACCTCCCCAACCGTTAGTTGCTGTCATAGTATGCTTAATTCAATATGTGAAAGCAAAGTAACATTACCAAATACTAACTGTAGCTGTTGACGAATAGAAAGGTTTAATTGAGATCGATTTCATTATTTCTGAAATTCTGGTGAAATATCGCACCTGTCACCGCTAGAATAGAAGTCTCATATCTGTGCACAGAAGAAACTAACTTGATAATGCTTACAAGGCGAACATATTTCGTATACCAGTAAGGCTTTGCGAGCCTAGAGGCGCAAATAACAAAGATGCAGCTACCTTTGCATACATCTCGGCAAAGTTCAGCGGAGGCAATACCATCTTTGCAGCTGAGAGGATGCCTCTTATATTGAAGTAACGGGGAAATTCAAGGATCAATACAAGAGCTTGACGAAGAAAGGACCACGTTGGTTCCGTGGTGGAAGAAGACCAAAAATAGTCATGTGAGGTCCAACTTCTGATTCTCGTGGTAATGATGGCACCCTTTCGTGCTCTGGGTGATACAAATACGGCCAATCGAAGACAAACCTGGTATTGTCGGGTATGCCAACTCTCGACGTCTGAACGGAACTTTAGCTTTCTGATTCTCAAGATGGTATCAACAGCTGCGGTGCTTGGAAATGAGAGTGAAAAATACAATGGAACCATTACATAGTGGCAGGTCCAAAAGAGTTATCTGAGAGATCTTCAGCCTCACCTAATATTGAGTATGTCTTTTTTTAGTTCGAAAAACTTTCATCCACTTGCAGACTTATGACAGGCGTGAAACTTTCAGCCATTCTCTTTGAACAATGTGATGCACGAGCTGTTGTTAAATGTGCCTTTGTCACCTTGGTGTGGGTAGTGAAGCGCGGGCTCGGCTCGGCTCAAAAGCCCGGGCTTGGGCTCGGCTTTGTAGGGCTCGGGCTTTCAAAAATACTGAGCCGAGCCCGCCAGGTGGGCTTGGGCTCTGCTGGGGTGGGTGAGTCATGTAGAAAACGGTTGAACCAGCGGGTTGAACTAGTTCTCAATATCTGTGGGAAGTGGTCAAGCTTAGAGGTTCTGAGAATAGTTTTGGGCAGAGTGACAGTCCCTAGGGCGATGACGCTATTTGCTTTGTGGTGTAGCTCCGAGGTGATTTTATGTTTTTGTGATGAATGGATGAATGAAGCCAGCGTTGCAAATGTCTGCATCCTACTGTAGGGTTTGATTATGAAACAATTTGAATGTGAGTCATCAAAACGTCTGACGATATACATTTGATCTCATATCATTCTATTCCACTCCCGCACTGCTCGGACCTTGGAGTAAGAATACAGATGAATTATAGTTGAAGCAACCGAGCTACAATCTGAACCT
This sequence comes from Agaricus blazei, assembly GCA_029719445.1. Taxonomy (NCBI): domain Eukaryota; kingdom Fungi; phylum Basidiomycota; class Agaricomycetes; order Agaricales; family Agaricaceae; genus Agaricus; species Agaricus blazei. The sequence continues at coordinate 320,251 of SSNC01000026.1, read as the reverse complement.
TCCGATGTTGGAAATTCCAACTTTTTACACCGTTAGCAACATTCTCTTAACGTTGCGAGATTGCAAACGTGGATAACACAGCCAGGCTCTCGCGCCGCTGTAAATAACGCGAGAATGACATAGCTGAATGTTTCTGTTTCTGTTTTTTTTCCTTTTGTTTCTTTGTTTTTAAAAAGGGAGCAGTGTTCATCACACGCCACTCGAGCACAATCTGTGCGAGTGTACAAATGAATAAGTAGACCGATAGCGAAATGTTTCAATCCGCAAGTGTTAACCACTATTGTTTCAAGCTAATATATGGAACTTGCCGACGGCCGTCTGACTAGTCTCTTCGCTAAGTTCGCTTGTCCTTTGCGAACAACTCAGAATGGCGATTTTCCTTCCCGCATTCCGACCTGTGCATCACTGTGCATCACTAAATGAATAGGGGTGCCGAATAATAATTATATTGATAAATGGGGAGCAACATTTGATATCAACCCGAAGACTCCCGAGTCACGTAGGCCCGGCTGTCCGGAAAAGTTCCCTACGGGTCACTTTACTTTTAACACGCGAATGGGACTGCGGAAGGTGCGTAATTAGAATCAGGTTCTATGTGGTAATTGTCACTCATCTTCTAGTTTAGCTAAACCTTGGCGGTTGCGAGTGTTTGAGTTTCTGGTATTGCCTCAATCAAGGGGTCTACAAAACGATCCGTGGGTTCCGTTGCGGGTTCATGACCGTATTCCACATGACGCCCACCCTTATAGCCTCGAGCGTTGAATATTGAATGTCGAACTAACTTTCTGAGTCGATCAGTTCGGAGCTGTCGTTGTCTAATCCAGTTCACCTTCATCATTGTCGGCCGCGCTTTGGCGGGCCGTAAGGCTAAAGGGGCGCTGTGTAAGAAGATAAAAGGCTTTATTGTCGCGGAAATCCTGTATTCCAGTGCTTCCCAACAGATGAACTCATTCTCCCGGCTCATTGCCTCAATAGTTATCGGTGTTCACGTGGCGCGTTGTGCAGTCATATTTCAACGCCCAAGTGATTTGCCAGACGTTGATTATGATTTCGTTATCGCAGGCGGTAGGACTTATTATCTTCATCTTGAATCTGACATGTTGTGCTCACGCTTTGTCTATAAGGTGGTACTGCAGGATTAACTGTGGCTTCTCGGCTTGGTGAAAATCCGAATTGGAAAGTGCTGGTTATTGAGGCCGGCCCATCGTGAGCCGCATTATCTAGCCTATGAAACCAAACTTTCCTAACTCAAGTTTATACAGAAACGATGATGTCTTTGAAACTAGTATTCCTGGACTCGCAGATTCGCTTCGTGGGAGTCACATAGATTGGAATTATACAACTGTTCCTCAGATTGCGCTCGGCGGGAGAAGCGTAAATTACCCGAGAGGAAAGGTGCTAGGCGGCAGCAGTTCTCTCAGTGAGTTAAGAGACGTTCTAAGGGTGATTGCGAAGAGTACTCACTTTCTTGTACTTCCACAGACGGATTGGTGTATACGAGAGGCTCCCAAGATGACTGGAACAGTTGGTCTGTAATTACCGGCAATGAGCGATTGAGCTGGGAAAATATGTTACCACTCATAAAGAAGGTTGAGTTCTCCTTTGGTAGCCCCTCCTGAGCTATGGCTGATGTATATTTACGTCTCTCCACAGTCGGAAATGTTTACTCTAGGATTTACAAACCAGAGTTCTAAGAATCATGTTGATCCTTCTGTGCATGGTCGTACCGGCAAATTGTCTGTTGTAGCGACATATACCAATGTCACGTTAAATGAACTACTCCTCAAAAGTACAACAGAGTCAGGAAAGGAATTTCCATTCAAGTTGGATATGAACGATGGACAACCTATTGGTACCGGTGAGTAGGATGAAATGATCAGCAGTAACTTGCCTCCTCAGCTGGTTTGCCACCTTTTCTAGGCTGGTCGCAGTACACGATTGATCGCCGTGCCCAGCGAAGTAGCTCTGCAACAGCATATTTGAAGGGTACCAGAGAAAATGTTCACATTTTGGTCAACACCTTGATCACCCGTGTTCTACCTGTTGAAAACGGGACTGATTTCAGAAACGTCGAGTTTGCGGTCAACACAGAGACCCCGAGGAGAATGATACAAGCAAAAAAAGAAGTTATCCTATCAGGGGGAGTCATTAATTCACCCCAGATCCTTTTGAATTCAGGTATTGGGGAACAGGCGGCGCTCTCAGCAGCTGGCGTCAAGACACTGGTAAACAATCCGAGTGTTGGGAAAAACCTTTCGGAGCAGGCAGCAACACTAGTCATGTTGCACACGACGCTTCCTGTCACTGAGTATGCTGCCCTTTATAATTATCTATTGCAATCCTGCTAAACTGGACATAGTTATGATGCAGTTTCAGCAATAGCACAATGGAACAAGTCACGTACCGGCCCGTTGGCACATGGAGCTCTTCTCAACCATCTCACCTGGGTGAAAATAGCGGACTCTTCCAAATTATCGCTTGGTGATGGAATCTCTGACCCAGTCGGTGGATCAAGCACACCCCATCTTGAATTTCAATATAAGCTCATCAGTCGCAAACTTCCTATCACAAATTCAACATACCAAACGCCTCTACCCTCCGTTGGTGCCGCCCTCCAGCTCAACGTTATCAATCTTCATACAACCTCGCGTACGTAGTAAAATCATTCCTCTGCTATAAATCCCGGTATAATCGTTTTCCAGGCGGCTCGATTACTCTCAAAGATGGAAACCCATTCTCCTCTCCCCTTATTGATCTTAACCTACTTGGAAAGGATATTGACACCGCCATTCTACGTGAGGGAGTCCGTAGTGTGCGACGACTCTTTTCGTCAACAGCCTTCAAAAATCACGTTGATGAGACTCTATATCCTGCCACAAACATCACTTCGGATAACGATTTAGATGCTTTCTTGCGCACCTCGACAAGGTCATATTCCCATGGCGTAGGAACCGCGTCAATGTCACCTAAAGAGGCAACATGGGGTGTTGTCGACCCAGAATTTCGTGTGAAGGGAACCACGGGTTTGAGAGTTGTCGACTCTTCTGTAATCGTAGGTCATGCTGAATTTTTTTTTTTTACCGATGTCTTACGTGGTCATTGTCAGCCATCTGTTCCCAGTGGACATACCCAGGTGCATGTTTATGCATTTGCAGAATACGCAAGTATGTTGATAAGCAAAGATTATGAGGCTCAGGAGGCCTCTGGCAAATAGAGCCGAGTTGGCGCATGTGAAGCTCGTCAGCCTAGTTTGCGAAGGATGGAGTACACGTAAGCTTATACAACATCTATACTATCGCTCTCATTTTTCGTCTTTCTACGATGTTTGTTACACTACTGTCTACTTTTGTGAGACTGTGTTATTAAGCTATATATACAATATTTGTGATATTATAATCAATAGCTTGAATTCGCTCAACGGAAGTATAGTATATTATTCACCTACTCAGTGGTTGGTCCTTTGTGACTCCGGTATCGCGATATCGAAATATTCCTTTCCTTTTCTTCCTTGAACAATATGTTTCTCTCGGCGGTCTTGAATACATCCCCTCCGAGCTACTTGAAGAGTGGAGGCCACGTGCGGGATCCTCTCCGTCCGAGCCCGTGTTGTATCCAACGTTCCCGGATTATGTCTACCGCCATAATTAATTTTAGCAATTCCTCCGATAAGCTGGTTTTGATTAGACATTACATGATAGATATCATGACACCTAAAAACTTCATCCGTTGGTGTCAAAGATAGGGGCAAGTGAGCATAGAGCACAGGTATTGATTTGCGAGTCAAAGTGATTATGCGAAGTGTCTGCGTGATGCCGGTGTCACCTCCCTGTAGAGCTCGTATCCATGTCGCTTTACGTCTTTGCCGATTGACTCTGCATCACCGCGGTTTGGCTCATGTGTGAGTGGGTGTCGTTGTGTCATTAGCTACGCCAACACTGTATCCTTTTTTTGGTGGAGCGAGGTACTTATACCGTAAACAATGTTAGTATCTAAGGACCACAGGAGGCCTATATATGCCTTCAATTTCTGATACCTTCCCGGAAATGCTTTATGCACGTCCATTGTGACATGTAGTGTGAGGCTCCGCTTAACGTATATCCAATAAAACCCCGGTGTTCGAAAGCCACCTTGCTCTTGTCGTCATGTCTTCTCTCAGGAGGCCTTTTCACTTAGCTTTCTGTGACTCGTTATCATCTATTGCTCTGTTGTTTTCTTACCATAAGACTGTACTTTTATCACCCCAAATTGTACATTCATCCTGCATAATGAGAACTACTCCGCACATCTGATCCACGTCCACGATCCACTACCCTGCGTCCACCACGGGCCAGTCTGCGTCGAGCGTGCACAATCGAGCGTGCAGTCCACGTCCGTCCTCGCGTGAGCTCAGCATCTGTACCCTCTCCATAAGGTGAGATAAGGTGGGGCAGGTGATGCATCTAGTCCACAAAGCAGCAACTATAAGGGCTTCTGGTGACATTCACCCGCATATCAGATGACAGTTAACTTGACACACCCTGTCCCTGTTTCATGAGTGGTGTATCTCTTCACGGTTAGCGGGTCGGTGATTAAAATGAACTTCGCTGCCTCATTGCTGTAGGAACTCATATACAGGTCGTGTTTTGGTCAGACGGTAGCCGCAATTTAATGCTTTACCCTTCTGTTCCGCCAGTCCTGCCAGCACGTTTGCTTCCATCACATAGGAACTTCTACAAAGTTACGTCACTGACCTTCTCCACGGGCTAATCGGAAACCCATCTACCCCGACACTTCCAAAATGCTCGCCAGCTGGACAATGCATAACCCTCATCAGATAATGAAGAGGGTCCCAGTCAAAACCAAAAAAATAAAAAGTTAAGAATACATTTGTTATGCACACCCTCGCGTTTTCCAATCGTGTCTCTTTCCTAATAAAATTACGACACACTAGAAGCTCTCGTCGACTACGTGCGCTGCGCAAGTCGCGTGGCTTCTTGAGAACCTACGTCTTTGTTTTTGTGGAACTCCCCCGAATTTTGACAACTTTTCATGTCAGCTCCGAGGGCTTGTTGAGTGCGCTCTATGGCACTTGTGAGAGGAAGATCGACGGAAAGTCATCGAATAAATTACTTATCACGCACACCTCTTGTAAAAGGTAGCGTGGGGCTTGGACAAATCGTCATTGAGAGCTTCGTAGTAAGGTTAGGGGGGTAACAGCTCACGAGATATATTCAAAAACGTTATTGATATGTGAATATCAGGCCGCGGCTCAACGGAGGTTGCTGTGAATCACGGAGTCTTGACTTGAAATCAGACTACTTTGAGTCATCATGGACCAAGAGCGGCGTCCCATCTTGTGTTCTATGTATTACACGGCTTTTACACACGGCCTCTAGTTACCCCATTCCCGACTTCATCTGTGAGATCGGTCGGAATACCTCTTTCCAACTTGCATGTCTGCTACATAACGCAAGAAGTTCTATGTATCTAGAACATCAAAGCCGCAGTCCTAGGTATGCCCTTGCCAAAGGGTGGCAAGAGCGTGGGTGAGGGTGTATGTCCATTAGTAAGCACATGATCTATAATTTGGCCACTAGCCATGCTTCTCTTTCCTCCGATGAAGCTCGGCATTATGTTCCAGCTCTTGACACCACGTTTAAGGTAATCCAAGATGACGAACCGCGCTACTATGGCTAATTTTTGCCGCGCTGTCTTCTTAAATACCCTCGGGCCCTTGGGTTCATCATAAAGGTGCTACTCCATCTTGTAAGTCGCCCAGCATGATATCCCTCCTGGTTGAGTCCATATTCGTCTCTGGCCTCACTTGGATTGGCTGGATTGTGCTAAAACGTCTGGCCCTCAAATCACCTCTGGATTCCCTTCCTGGTCCTCCCTCAAAGTCATTCATCTTCGGTTTGTCTTCCTGTGTCTATAACAGTAGGATCTTACAAAGTGATGGTATAGGAAATATAAATGACTTGCTTAGTTACGACGGCTGGGACTACAATCGTCACATCTTAGATACTTGTGAGTTCTCAGTTCTCCGTTCGTTCCTCAAAATAATGTACTTGGTAGATGGACGAGTTATGAAGATCGCTGGAACGCTGGGGGTAAAGTAATCCAACTAAATGTGCTTATTTTGGGTCCCTGACACAAATGAAGTCACGAGTATTCTTAACCTATGACCCCAAGGCTCTTCATCATATAATAGTCAAAGACCAACAGTTTTACGAACCGTCTGGTTTTGCCAGGTACTCGCACATTGTTACCTGCATATTTCAATCATTATTAACGTGGGTAGTCGCAATAAAGTATATCTAGGAGAGGGCTTGTTGTCAGTTGTCGGTAAGTCCATTCCGTTGGATGTCGGTCACTCATTTGGAACTCAACCAAGTTTACTTTGCCAGGTGAACAGCACAGGAAACAGAGAAAGATGATGAACCCGGTATTTTCCATCAAACACATGCGCGAAATGAGTGTGACAACTTCATATTCCGGAGAACCTGAGCTGATATATGGCCTTGTCCAGTTCCCGTGTTCTACGAAGTAACGGAGCGGGTACGTTTTCATCAGTATTGAGATCTGCTTGTGGTCTGAGACATCTAAAAACTAGTTGCGTACTGCCCTGATAGCGAAATTGACAGGGGGTCGCCAAGAGATCAACATTCATGACTGGACTACAAGGACAGCATTAGAGTTGATAGGTCAAAGTGGAATGGATTATTCTTTTGACAATCTGCTGGACGAGGAAAATTCACACCCTTATGTTCAATCTGCCAAGCAATTCGTGTACGTTGGATAAAATTTCTGTTATGCATCTCCCTTGTCCGTAGCTAACTCTATGCGATTCTAGTACTGCAGCTGGTGGTCCATGGGGTTTTGTACTCAACGAATTCGTCTTTCCGTTTGTTGATAAATGGGACTTTCCGCGCCTGAAGAGATTTATTGTCGAACACATCCCATCGCAACGAGTTCAAAAACTGAAAGGCATAGTTGACGTGATGTATAATGTTTCCCAAGAAATCATTACGAAAAAGAAGAAAGCTCTGGCGAGTAGCGATAAAGCCGTGGTAAGAGAATTGGAACAGAAGAAGGATATTATTAGCATTCTCAGTGGGTGTATTAACCTGAACTTGGATTGTCATACTCACCTGACGTCACACTAGTGGTAGCAAATTCACAAGCTGATCAAGCTGACCGTTTGACAGACGATGAAGTCTGTGGACAGGTGAGTGTAATTTTGGATACCTGAAACTATGATCACTGAATGCGTTGGTAACAGGTCTCGTGCGTTTTCTTTTGTACCGAATCAACCTTTCTCCCCAATGCCGACATGTTGAATGTAGAACTTTCGTATTTGCTGCCATGGATACAACCTCATCTGCCCTAGCCCGCATTATTCATGTCCTATCCACTCGACCAGATGCTCAAGAGAAATTGCGTAATGAAATATGCGAAGCTCAGGAGAACGGCCAATTGACTTACGACCAACTTGTTTCTTTACCATACCTTGATGCGGTCTGCAGGGAAACGTTACGATTGTATGCATCACTCACTACCTTGTGTCACATACAATCACCAACCTGACACCTAAATACCAGATTTCCGCCAATCAATATGCCCTTTGTACGCATGTATGTAGTTTCCGTCCATCACTGACCTTTGCTGATCGTATTATAGTGCAACCAAGGATACGGTAGTTCCACTCTCCAAGCCTATCATCGGTCAAAACGGTGAGGAGATAAGGGAGGTGGTCGTTCCTCGCGGAACCAATGTTATCCTATCTATCCTCGGGTCGAATACTGATCCCGACCTATGGGGGGCTGACGCTCGTGAATGGAAGCCAGAGCGCTGGTTATCGCCCCCTCCCGCTACATTAGGAGAAGCTCATTTACCTGGAATCTATTCGAATCTGTACGTATATTCCGTAATTCATCATTTCCTCGATGGTTGATGTATTCCATACAAGAATGACATTTCTTGGGGGCGGACGTGCTTGCATGTATAACAATTAGTTCATCTCAATGTGTATACCGCTACTGACGTATAATTTCTTAGTGGTTTCAAATTCTCTCAATTGGAGATGAGTGAGTACTTCCGTTGGCACTACGTTAGAGTTTCTTGCCCTAACTAGTTGACAGAGGTTGTCATGGCCGTCCTTCTGAGCTCGTTCAAGTTCGAAGTATCCGAGAAACACAGTATAACGTGGAAGATGGCTGGTATCGCCGAACCGTTTGTAGAAAGCCTTGACCCTACCAAACCACAGATGCCTGTCCTGATGAGTCTTGTGGATCGACCTTGAGATATTTTTGTGTAGATAGCAAACAGTAGCTATGACCTGCATGTGATCTGAATGGAACGATGCGATTTCCTACGATAGAGCTGAAACACTGAAATCATCTGTTGCCGACAGCCTTGATTCCATACGTATTATAAGCCTCGAAACCCAGGAGTTCAAATGCTGTCTTCTCTTCCGCCAATGAATGTCTTGAGCAATTTCACTACCCATAACACCAGGATACTGTGATGACAGACAATGAAATGCACTCAGAGCTTCCGCATATGGCACTGTCAGCCCCGTGGCATCTTTAAGGACTACTTTTTGGGAGTTCGGGCCTGAAATACGGAGACAATTTTCTCGTCACTCTTCGTCGCTGTTCAGTTGTTCATTTTTGGATAAGCAAAAAGAACAAAATAAAAAAGAGACAGCCCATTGCCAAGATATCGATGCTTGAGCTCTGTAAATCCAAGCTGATCCTTGGTCGATGATCCTTGGTAGGACAGCGTTTCGTGACAAAAGACAGCACCACCAAATGATCCATGTACCCGTAATTAGTTAGAATAGCTCATATTCTGATAAGTGTACGATATACTAATAATTAGCTAATAACTGCTAGACCTTCGAACATTTTGTTGCCGTAGTATCAAAAAAACGCCGAGTGCATTAATCGCGGACATCCCCGAACACCGAGGTAATTAGCTGAATCTCCAATACATTTAACCATCATATCTCTGCACTAGATTCGGGAAAGCAATGTGTCAATTCGCATTACGCTCGGCACCCTTACTAAAAATCAGTTTTCGATTTCGTATGAGGTAAGCGATATTGGTCCGACCTTAGTAAAAATGGTGACATCTCCTGCTGAAGCGTAAGACACCCTCGTAAGTTATGTACTGCGAAACGGACTCGGAACTATTACGAAAAACCGAGTGATTCAGTTTCCCTTCGCCGCTATATTAGAGAGAGAGAAAAGACTCTTTATAAGCATGATATACGCTGAACCGTACTCATGGTACTGCCTGAGGCCTTGAGCAGTATTTTTCCCTAGCCCACCATGACAACGACTGTGAATGAGATGAACGCTAGTCAGTAGTACAAAAAGGAATCTATTGATGCTTTTGACAAGGCACAGGAATTGCCCTTTGAGCTTATGTTTCCAAATTGTAATGATGCACCATGTGTCCATCATAGTCTTTCTTTCTTTTCAAGTCCTGCCCCACCGCTAAATAAGTGAATCAGCATATATATCCACGAAAAGATGAGCGGACGCTCCTGCTTTGCGAGTGCGGTGTGAGAAAATGCTACTCTTTACATATAGTTACATGGTACAAGAGGTATGTGGGTTTAGATGGTAGCCTAACTCAGTGATCATCAGTGCGCACTGGTATGAGAAAGGTTTGTTTAATAACTTATAGAGCCTATGGTCGAGGAACTGGAATGGGATGATAACTCAAGGCATACTGTATGCCAGCTGTATGCTCAGGGAATCATACTTTAATTGAACGGCTCCATAGGTAATTAATGGCCGGATGTTTTGATGGCGAGCCACAGTCTACTCTGGGAAACACAGTCTGACTTTCCCCTTCGGGTATAAGCGGGATTATTCATTAGCTCCTATGCACACGGAGAATGAATAGCGATGATCAGAAACCGAGTCATTGGTTGTTGGCGGTCACTCAAGGACCATAGCGGGTCAGAACGGCCACTAAAATTCAACCATTCTTTTCTGATCTATCATCTTTCCTCCGGTTTCAGTTCTACTACAGTATTGATGATTTCTAATGCAATGGCAGTGCCGAAATAGCTCTGTGTCGCTGGCTCGGTACACCCGTATCTATTCTTGTGGGCGCCGTCTGCGTCCCGATTGGGTATCTCGGTATGTCTTTAAATACGATGCGTTCAGTTGCTATTGCGTTCAATGGTCTTCAGAACACCACAGAGCATCGTACATCGCACATTCCTGCCAGCTGGAAACATAATCAGCGGCTTTGTTCTGCTGTGGGCCGTTGCCTGGTCGTCGAAGTGGATTTGGCGATTGTGGTTTCCGCCTTCGCGTCTTCGGGGTATACCTGGACCACAACCACAATCATGGGTAAAAGGTGAGCGGTCAGTTATATAAGTTACGCCATCAGGCCAATCGAGGTGATATAGGAAACCTGGGTCAACTCTTCAATGCGAAAGGGCTGGAATTCCACCAGAATCTTGTGGAAAGATATGGTGGTATGGTAAAAGTTTACGGGTTTTTCGGGGTGAGGACCTTGAAACGAAAGGCGACATAATCTACAGCCCCTGACGCCGTGGACTTGCTGCAGGATGAACAGCTGTACGTCTCTGATTCAAGAGCTCTTCAGAGCATTCTTATCAAGGAACACGATGCGTTCGAAGAGACCGATGTCTTTCTCGAGTGTGTTATGTTTATCAAATACATGACTCACAGAAACTGATGCAATTACGGTAGGACCAATAAGGTGGTCTTTGGCCCCGGACTAGTAGCCACAAAAGGAGAGCAACATCGCCGGCAACGGAAAGCGACTCTTTCCGTGTTCGGAGTTCCACAATTACGACAGATTATACCGACCCTGTACAACATTTCTGAGAAAGTGAGTATCATATTGATCTTATGTGTCAGAGAGAGTTAAACACTTTTTGCAGTTGTGCGATGTTTTATCCTGCCAACTTGCTGAAAGTCAAACAAAGACCATTGACATTTCAGACTGGATGTCCCGTGTTGCGCTAGAGTCAGTTGGAAGAACCGTTCTTGGTTACAGTTTTGACCCTCTAGATTCTCCTCATAATAACCCCTATACGTCTGCTATCAAAGAACTCATGTAAGCACTCACTCTTGCAAGTGATTTTGATCCGAGTTTAATTCGAACTATGCAAGCCCGACAATCTTTAGAATCTCGTTAATCCGACAATTCGCACCTTTCCTGGTGCGCTTAGGCCCTCCATGGTTTCGTCGAAAGCTGGTTGAGTGGACTCCAAATACGATCATCCAGAAATTGAAAGACATGTCGGACGTTATGCATGATCGAGCCAAAGAAATCCTAGAGTTGAAACGACAAGAGCTTAGACGGAACCCTCAGTCGGGCCATGAAATTCAAGAAGGCCAATTGAAGGATATGATTAGTGCACTGAGTAAGTCTTCCCTCATTTCTATTTGCTTTTGTTTACTGTCAAACAGTCCGAAGGAATGAATTAGCTCCTGCAAGCGAGAGGCTTAGCGAAAATGAGCTGACTGGCCAAATGACGTATGTTACCACTTCTGTTACAGAATTTCGCCGGTTGAATACGTTTAGCGTCCTTATCTTTGGGGCACAAGATACCACTTCGGGATCACTATCACGCATTTTGTGGCAATTATCCCGGAGGCCCGACATCCAGGACAGGATCCGCCAAGAAATTCAGGAGAAAAGAGGGAAGAAAAGTATAAACTCGGACAGCACTCGGCTAGCTTACGAAGATGTCATTGAGCTCCCGTGGCTAGATGCGGTGATTAAAGAGACGTTGCGATTGTAAGCTCATTCCATACCACGAGAATCAGTATTTGACATAACCATCAGATACCCTCCAGTACCTTTTGTCCGACGCATGTAAGATTTTCGGCATTGAGGTCGGTGCCTAACTAACAGTGACAAAAATTAGTGCTACACGGGATTGCATTCTGCCCTACATGAAAGGTGACGAGGTAACGCACGTTTCCGTTCCTGCGGGGACAATTATCTTCGTCGGGATCGCTGGCAACAACAGGTCGGAAGCGGTATGGGGTGAGGATGCAAAAGAGTGGAAGCCTAAAAGATGGTTCGGGGATCTAGAGCAAAAGGGCCCAAAAGAAAAAGTACCGGGCATTTATTCTGGGATGTAAGTAATCATCTTGATCATCTACTCAATATTTCTCACTGAACAATATCTGTCTTTGCAATACAGGATGTCATTCCTTGGAGGTCAAAGATCTTGCGTGTACGTGTAACTCATTCATCTCTCAAACCTAACATCACTGACCAGTCCAAAGCGGTTATCGATTTGCAGACCTTGAAATGAGTAAGTCGTCGAATCTGAAGCGACGTCTTGCAGGTGATACTGAGCATTGTTGACAGAAATCATTCTCTCGACACTCCTGACCAAATTTAATTTAAGTGCTACTCAAGATGAGATCGTATGGAATCTCTCGCAGATTATTTCGCCATCCGTCAGACATATTAGCCAGTCGAAAGAGGGGACTGTCATTGCTGAGGAAGAAAAGGGACTTCCCTTGGTCGTTGAAGAGTTGTAGATTATCGGATGTTCGTCCATATGCTTGTGTTTGATTAGATATAGATTACACCCAGCCCGTTTTCCGTCCACTTCTAGCTCTAGCTCTAGTAATAGTTGTAATTTATTCTGTACCCCTGTTCTGTGTTACTGTAATGTCCCCTAGATAGGCTGTCTATAAAATGACCGCACAGGTGATAGGGTAAAGCATCCGGTCCTGCATCAGGCGCCGCATTCTCTTTTCCGCCTGCGGTGAAATGCCTCAATCATACATTGGCAGGTCAATATCCGTAAGGCATGTCTGAGTGTTATCATGTATGACACAAACCAACCAACGAGGGACTCGCAGGAGAAATAATCGAGAGGGATGTTGCGGTTATTAGTCACACTCACGTTATGTCACGCGTTGCAGAGTACTCATTTGTGTTTCTCGACTCCGACCACTATGGCAGGGGTTAAGTATCCTAAAATCATCGGTATGCTTATGATCTATACTAGTATCCTTCTACTTAACTTAGTTATTAGGGTATGATCTTGTAGAACAAATTGGTGGCGGGGGCTTCTCTAGGTGGACTGCTGACTGATTGCGACCCCTTCCACTACTGATTCATCGTCAGCGTTTTTCGGGCGGTCAATGTCGCAGAACACAAAGTTGCAGCGTGCAAAGTCATTGCCCTGACACCAGAAACTACCGATAAACAAAGGAAAGCGACGGATAAAGAAATGAGAGTTCATGCGGCCCTGAAACACTCGAATGTACTCGAATTTCTCAATGCCGTTGTGGTGGAACTCAAGCATGCCCACTCATACTTTCCTGGAATATATATGCTTATGGAACTAGCAGCTGGAGGTGACTTGTTTGATAAGATCGGTGAGCAGCATCCCTTCTGATACAACATCACTTGACGTTACGTTGTTGAGTGTCCAGCCCCGGACGTAGGAGTCGGTGACGAAGTCGCGCACTTCTATTTTGGGCAAATACTAGCTGGGATGGTGAGCATACTTCCCTATACGCGTTGTCTCTTTCCTCACTGCACGTAGGGCTATATTCATAGTCAAGGTGTTTGCCACCGTGACCTTAAACCCGAAAATCTTCTTTTAGATGCTGCTGGTACATTGAAGATAACAGATTTTGGTCTTGCCGCCGTGTACAAGTTGATTGGAACGGGAAAAACCAGGACTTTGACAGAAAGATGTGGGAGTCTTCCTTATGTGGCGCCAGAGGTGTGCTTTTACCTCTTCTTATCGTTGCTACTGGATGACCGTTCGCCAAGTTGAACTCTGATGATCCTTATGAAGCGGAGCCGGTTGATGTATGGGGGACCGGCGTTGTGCTGTTCGCCCTACTATCAGGAAGTAGGCAAAAATGAAAATTCTTCTACGCAGCGCATGCAAATGATTCATGTGTTTTAGATACTCCATGGGACGAACCGACATCCCAAAGCCCGGAATTCTGTCGGTATGCGTCTGGGACCATATTTCAGGAACAGCCATGGTGTAGATTAGGGGAAAGTCCTCTTTGTAAGTTCTACACACCACTATACTGTAACGACTCATTAGTCTGCGCAGCCCTTATTCGTGGAATGCTGACCATTGATCCTCAAAAGCGAATAACGCTTGACGACGCTCTATCTCATCCCTGGATGTTGAGGTAGGTCTGTATCCGATCCTGTTGCACTATCTAAATCTCTCTTTTTTTCTTTTTTTTTTTTTTTTACTTCAACATAGACAAAGCCAACTTGCGTCTCAAAGCGTAGCTACGCTTGCTGACAAACTTACAGAATCTTTACGCAGGACTGGAGACCTTGAGCTGGCAAACCCGTCTTTTCAGAAGTAGGATTCTCAAGTAGTGTCTGTTTTACCTCTGGCTGACCCTGTCTTCAGTACAGATGTTGGTGAGGATAGCGATGATCTGATGGAATCACAGGGTTTCCGGTCACAGTTCACCCAATCACTATTGCTGTTTGTGAGTGAAAGCTACCCCGTAGCGCTGGCGCAATAAAGTTGCTGACCGTATGGTGAAAAGTCGCAGACACAGTCCGGTAGTCGGTATACCCCACACTTGACTAGATTTTACGCGTCCATCGGGCCGTCTCTCCTTTTCAATATGATCCATGAGACTCTTGTCGGTCTTAATGTTCAATGTAAAGTAGCGTCAGCACCAAACGAAGGGCCAGCTGCAGAGCCATACAAGCTACGCATAGGAGGGCACGATAAACGTCGAGTGGCCTTCAAAGGGTGGGTTTTAGTTGAGAAGTTTATGCGCAGGGATAGAAATTTGGAGGGTAGTTTCATTGTCATGAAGAGGGATGAGGTCTGACACTCTATATCCACATCTTGCGCCCAGCTAATCATAATCCAGGGGAGTCCTATCTCATGGAGACAACTGTGGAAGGCGCTCATTGAATCGGAGTCAATCAGTGCACACGTTCTTCGCAAATAGTGATACTATACAAGTAGTGCTGTTCAATAATGGACAAATGAGAGCACAAAATGCAAACGAAGATCGCATATTTGGGTGAGATGATCGCTTATTTCATGTTTCGCTTGGGGCACACCACGTTTTGAAACTCCTCCGAGATCGACTCGCTAATGTTGATGATCACCGATCGTGAATATGTTGAACTCATCGAGTCGTTTCGTCTTGATGCAGTTTCTCCTTTGTTGCTGTTACTTGACCATGGCAAACCACAGAGCCAAATACCCTCCGTTTCTTGCTTGGTCGAACGGCGGGTTTTTACAACTTCTCGAGAGTCTCGATTTGGAAGTTGTTGATATGATTTAAATATCTTACATAAGCAACACAACTTGGTCGACATACGAACGTTGTAGAGGTGCTTGCCACTTGTATAATACGCGAACATGATGATCGATATGCAAAGCATTGACTCAGCAGCATAGACTGGATGATTAGTTGCTGCGTCGGCGTTCAACGTTCACAACGTCATAAGCCCCACTTCACCTGCCCCGTTTGTGCCCCACTCGTACTCCACTTGCCCTACTTATACCCCGCCTGCTCCCCACTTGCTCCCTACTTTGACATCGCCATGAACAACACTGAAGCTCAATCATCTCAATCAACTCAACCGATGCCCCCAACGCACCCAGCACTACCTCCTCGCCCAACTCCCTCCCCTACAACCAGTGAGGCACGTTCACCTCGACTGACACCTACTAGTACCACCAGTGAAGCCAAAGCGGAGAAGCCTGGCTCACTGATAGGAAGTAGAATTAAGTAAGGAATTTTCGGTTATCATTTGTGACTTGATGCTGATCGGTATAAGGGGAATTGCTCGAATAATCCACGGTTCGATATCATTTTTTCCCATTTTCACTTCCTACTGCTCACACGAAAGTTATGTATAACTCAGGTGCCGGAGAAGCTGTTCGGGGGTATGGCATGAGTACTCTTGATAACGCAATTAGTAACAAGGCACGTGGGGCTGCTGAGAACGGGGAGATTACGCGCCGGGGTCAAGAAGAAATACAGCGTGGCATCGATGATCTGAAGTGGAAGAGCTCTTCCTCTGATTAAACCACCACACACTAGTATCCATATTTGCGAGGAATAGTCCTCGATTTAGCTGTTTCCCATTGTTTTATTATTGACTTGCGGGGTTTTTTCTTTTCTTTTATTGGCGGCTGGCCCCTGAGCGGAAACATTCATATGATTTGATGATTTTGAAATTAACTACTCTAGTATGATAGAATATACATTTGTATACGAAGAGCGAAAACAATTGTGCCAGACAACAGAAACCGATTATAACGAGCATTGACTGGTAATAAATATAGTCCGTTTGTGTGATTCAAAGCCATGTGGAGGGAAAAGGAAGGCGATAGAAATGGTAGAATAAAACCGATACGAGAAATTATGAAGGGCCAACGATCACGACGACCTTGGAGAGCGCAATGCCCGTAGGTCCTCGAGGACGTCGCTTATATTTTCTTTGTTCCAAAAACCGAACCAACCATGCTTTGGCTCGAAGCGTATCAAGCAAGCCTCTCCTTCAAATTCATCGTCAAGGCTGGTTATGATCATCTCCACGTCTTGTCTCCATTGTTTCAGCTCAGCCGCTGAGGGTTTGTTCTTTTGAAAGTGTGAATTGATGGAAGGGGTGGTGTAAAGTGAAGTAGTGGATGACATTCCCGACGTCGAGACTCCTGCATCCGAAGAAGGTGCGCGCGAGGGAGGAGTCGAGGTTGAGTCTCGTACAGGAGGCTCTGGGTCATCACGTAGAGAAACATTGCTAGAGGGAGGGAATGGCATGTCGGTGTAGACTAGTGCTGTCGGTGTGAGCAAGTCTTCTGTTGATGATTGGAGTACTGGTGACGGCAACGGCACAGAGTCTTCTGGTGGAAGAGAACCATATTTTATGAGTACTCTATCAAAGGTTATAGGAGATATGAACGCACTTGATTCGCTATCTGAATTCTCAGGATCTGCTGATGTGGGAAATTTAATATCATCCGAATTCTTGTTCGGGTACTGATCGAGCTTCAGAGACGGTGAATTCGTTTGAGCGGCAGAAAGCGGGCGAAATTCGGAAAACGACATCAGGTTGGTCGCGGCAGAGACGCTCGCCCGTCGGCCAAGTCTCCACGATTTAGTATATTTATCAATCACGGAACGTGCATCGAGTAATATATCATCCTGAGTCGTTGTAGAGTGTGCTCGTCGAGCTCTTGACTTGCGGTATTCTGAGCCGTGGATGACTGATGCGAGAATGTCATCCGGTAAAGTTAATTTATCTCCTGAATCGAGCCCCAGGACAGACCCTGGATTGGGGGCAGTGGCAGGCCTTGATGATGCAGGGGCGGACTTTTCATCAATTCTCAAGCCTATAGAAGTTGTGGAACGTGGTGGCAAGTTGTTTGCTGCCGAAGGGATCCCTTCCTCGGAGCCAGGAGGCGTAGAATCAATGGAGCTATTCCTCGGAGTCCCTACCCACCCTAATCCAAGGGCCGGATTCGAGGAGAGGGATAAATTCGGACTATCTGACGCAGAAAGTTGAGCATCCGAGTCCTTGCGCTTCTGTTTTGTGCTTTTTAGTCGGGGAATCTTGAGTTTGAGAGACATGGTAGATGATGACTTTCGTAATCGAAGTAGTGTATTTGCTGGTTCGAGGGCTTCCAATTTTTTTTGTATCCCAGTCTCTGGATGTTCCTGACTCGGTCCCTGGCCGAGGTCGGTGTTATATTGAGCCGGCGCCCCTGACATCGATCGAGGCGACGACGGATCACGATGCTTAGCGTCTACAGGGGCAACGCCGCCTATGAAAGAAGAGAGCGAAAAATTTGGTTTGTGTGCCTTTCCTGTCGTTGCAATATCATCCTAATACCAAGGAAAAGAATAGTTAATTGTGATAACAAGATTAGCTTTTATAACAACCTTTGGTGTAAGATTTCGTTCTGGCTCTGGTAAATGGATGGTGGGCGTAGTTTGGTTGACGTTCTTCTTTTTGTAATCTACCGCGAAGCATCATATTAGGAATAAAATTAGAAGAGTAGGAAGCCAAATCGATGATTGAAGTAGAGAGATTATTCTTACGATAACCGGACCCATCAGGACAAGCGTCAGTAGTGGGAGGTTGGTTTATACCATGAGCTGGAATCGTCGTAGGGGATAGGTTTCCTGTGGTTGCGTCGGGATGCTGCCCGGGATGGGGTGGTCGAGGCATGGTATATGACAGCAATCCTCGCATGTGTGGAAGGCGAAGGGTTTCCAGTAGTTCCGGTGGCAGCAGTAGTACAAGGCAAATAAGACGAGTAGTTGTAATAGGAAGTTCACATATGGCGTGGCCGCACGGTTACCGTTTGATGGTGGGAGAACAAGTCGGGTACCGGGGTGCCTGATTTTAAGAACCGCTAGCTGAGTATTGGTTTCCACGGTGTATGAGATTTCATTTTGTGACTGTAATTTATAATCAAGAGATTCAACCTGCCTATGACTCGACTTTTGCATTACCATGGGCCTGCCATGGCCGCGTAAGGGTGGTCGGAGACGGAGAGTCACGTTCAGGTTACGTTCATCATTTAAGTGATTGCTTGATCCCGCACTACACTACTCGGCCCGGGAAAGCGCTACGTAACTGTAACCGAGAGTTTCAGAAGCATAGGCTCCTCTGTATGTGCGAACTTGGCACGCGAAAGACACGCTCGATCTGGCGTGAGTAATTGGATAGTTGGACAAGAAGGAATCATAAACCTTCCAACGAATTAGGATGATTTTGCCCGAGAAATAATGCACCAAAACAAATAGAATTGACACTTTTATACGACGTAAGTTACATACGTTAACTAGGTAAATTACGGAGCCGAGCAGGCCGGGGCACCCTACCGGACGCCCACCGGATATATGGTAAGGTAAAGATATTTGCAAACCGGCGACTCGATTAACGTTTCTCGGGCTTGGCCTCCAGTTTCACTCCATCCGCCAAAAGGAGAGGTTCCTGGGGAGCTTCACCAAGCGCCTCTCTCAAGGCTTTCGTATTGAGCATCTTTGCATACCGTGGTTGAACAAACATAGTGCTACATAGCACAGGTTAGTTCACCCCCCGCTTTCATAGCAGAAAACATTGTACGTACTCGGCTTCAACTAAAAGGTTGCCTTGAAGGTCTTCGATCTGGCCTTTAACTTTGACTTTGCGACCCCGAGCTTCAACCACTGATGTCCGTATCACGATGAACTGGAAGAAAATGAGGTGAAACGGCCCTTCGATGCAACGATCTCACTTGCCTGGTCCGCACGGGTGGGAGCTCGGTAGTTCAAGGACAATGTTGCCGTTACGCCGACTCGGTCGGGTAAATTGATGATTGCCTGTGAGGTAACGGTCAACGCAAATCGCGATGTGATGACAAACTGGCAGGCAAAACAACTCACAGTGCGGCCCAAACACTCGTCTAACAGGGTCGCCAACAAACCACCGTGAACGATTCCATCATGACCACACAAACCTCTTCCCACATGAATGAACACATAGCTCTCTGACTCATCTTTCTTCGCTCGAATTACGGGGATACAGCCAAGCTTCCCAGGTCCACGTAATGCTCCTCCGGTTAAACTATTGACCCGTCGCTCCTCCGGAAAATTCTTGTACGGACGGGTTTCGTACCAATCGTTCGCGTCTGCGGCTCGTCTAAGGCTTTGTAGTAGTGGCAGGTTTTGCAGCTGTGCTTCTAGGTCTTCTAGGTATGCAAGTGATTCAGGTGAATCCGGATTAGCTGGCGGTCCGGGAGCTGGTCGGGGAAATAGCATAGATAGCGTGGCAGGTGGATATATGGATCCTAGGGTATAGGCACCAACAGCTAGTGCAGCAGCACCAGTACATGCAAGCACAGGGCCAAATGGCCGAGGACGAGGGCGTTTCGTTAGGGCTGAGTCTGAGGAAAAACGAAGGACATTTTTTTGCGAAGGAATCCTTGTTCTAGATACGAACCGTGAAAGGATGGTCGACGACATGGCCGCCCCTTGTACCCGCCCTCTAGATGTCTGTGTCAATGGAGGAACCGATGGTAGCAGGACAACTCATCGCAGACTTACCGGAATGAATGACTGATGGTGGCGGTACATGAAAATCAACATAAGCCTCGGATCATTAGTAATACAAGTTTGTGATTCCACAGCTAATGCCGGGCGTACATCCCGAGAATCATGAGATAGATCATCTGGCTTGGGTGTTCGAGTGCGGCGAATGGCAGAAATCTTGTAAAGCACGCGTGCTTGCTTTGCGGAGAACAGACTGTATGTTGCATGAATTCTAGTGCACCACACTGCGTAAATAACACTCAACATCATCGTAAAATAAATACGAATGAACATCAGCGGTTTTGAGGACGATGTTCGATGCCTAACAAATTAGCTACGACTCCAGCGCTTTCCTGTGCTCGTTTCAACTGCTCGAAGTAATACTTCACGCCCTTCTCTGCTTGGTCCATAAGTTGTGCTTCAGTTGGGGGTCGTATTTGGCGGTCTGCGTCTGGCTCAAGAAGGGGAAGAGCGCCGACACCAGTTTGGCGCATGAGATCTTCCAAAACGTCAAGTAATTGCTTTACATTGTTTATGTGATCTGTATAAATGAGATAAACAAATACTAGATAGATAAATAGGTTGTGGACCTTGGGTCTGATAAGGATGGCTTTCGCGATATGCGTTTTTACTGTTGAATGATTTCCAACTACGATTTACTTTTTGTGGGGAGAGTACGAGTTACTCACATGCCAGCCGATGCTCGCTGGGAGCACAACCGGAGATTGACGACATGGTCGTGAATAAGTTGCAGATTCTCTTTGAACAGTTCTGGAGAATTAGGATCTACCGCAGGTTGTTCTGGATGAAAGTTGTAGGCAAATCCCATGTTTTGAGAGAACATGGTGGTAGCTAATGTAAACAACGAACAAGGACCAAACACTCTATAGGCAGTATGCTGACTAATCACATGTACTAGTCCTCTGGCCGCCTTTCTGTTGTTCGAACTTTCAGATTCTGACTGTTAGACCTTTGCGTTGAGTGTTGTCTGCAATCCCGCCTGGAATCGGCTACGACTTGGGCGGCGCGCGACCTGTTGGTGGTGACTGGCTAGTGATCGGCCGGAGTGGCTGCCGGCGACCGGGCGCACCGCCGGCCATAAAATTTGCCAGCTCTGGATGTCTGTTTTTCTCACCTCAACTACGACTGCGGCGCCTCGGTGAGTAGTCGTCTGCCCGGACTGCAGGCGCAAACCAGATCTCACTTTGACATGATAGCTCTCCCCTCAGGCCAAGATCCAGGATCTCTTTCGCCACGTGAATGGGTGGAGCTGTGGCCCCAACATCTTGTCTTCCTCCCATTAGAAGCATCTCGGCCAAGAACATTACTTGCCTAAATGATTCAATAAACTACCTACGCTCCATTTACAACCCCGAAGTGCGAGGTTACCGTCGTCATAAACCCGACCGGATCAGTTGTTCTACGCCAGCTGTTCAGTCCACCCTTAGTCCCGACGACCCCTTGACGAATCTTCGATCTGATCATTTCGAGCGTGCCTACGCTATCAAATGGCTCACTGCTCTCGTCTCTTTGTTGGATCGCTCGGATGAAGCAGATAACCAAGGCAAAGAAACTATAATTCACAACGCTGCTTCACTCCTCGCGGTCTGCGCAGGGACATCCTCGGCTGGAAAAGTTATCCGAGACTTTGTATTCGACTACCATGACGGGTCGGATACGTCTGTCCCAATAACTATTCAAATCACGGACATCTCGTTGGATAACGATAATTTTGGTAGTGTGGGTGCTCAAACGTGGGGAGGTTCATGTGTCCTTTCTGAACTAATTGCAGAAGATCCAGGTTCCTTCGGGCTGAATGTGGCATGTTTCGATGCCCAAGGCTCTGATGCCTTCCGCATCCTCGAGCTTGGTGCTGGTACTGGCCTCGTTAGCCTTACAGTCAGCAAAGTCATACAGCAGCTAAACCTGGAGATCAATCAGCGTATCGAGGTCGTTGCTACTGACTATTATCCGCGCGTGCTGGAGAACCTCCACAACAATATCGAGTACAATTTCCCACCAGATGGATCGTCATCCAACGTGTCCATCGCAGCTCACCCACTCGACTGGTCGACATTCGTTCCAGAAGGGACGCGCGGTGGTCTATTTGAGAAACCATTCAATCTTATTCTGGGAGCCGATATCATTTATGAACCTGAACATGCGCCGTGGATCCGGACTTGTCTACTTCACCTTTTACGCCGACCATCCACAATCGAGACACCCCTTTTCCATCTCATAGTTACTAAACGATCCACGCACTCCTTTGAGGCTAGCGTTGTCGACAAGGTCTTTTCGACAGATTGCGATCCATCAGTACCCTGTCTCAGGGTCGTGGATAGGCAAGTCCTAACCTACGACGCAGATACGAAGGAGGAGGTGGAACACGTCTACTATAAAATTGGCTGGTTCTGTCCCGTTTAAGGGTTTCAATGCGGTTATGTATATTTCATCCGCTCCCCTTCTTCAGTTGGGTCCTGTTATAATCCTCTTTTTCTTTGCCCTGCGAAGGACAAGAATTCTTCATAGCAAGTCGGATTTCTCAGTTTACTAGATCAGTAAATCATACCAAAAATTACAGACTTATTCTGCTAATTCAGCCTGTACGCGATCATGTGATTACCTGCCTCTTCTATCTGTTATCTATCTGTTATAGACTTACAGTGCGCTCATGGCCAGAGATAGCTGTGTGTGCGTCGTCTCAACGGCTTCTGAACACGTCCCAATATATATCAAGCCTTGCGTGGCAACGCCAAGTCGAAACTATAGATTAGATCAGTACACTCGTTCCTTTTCGAAAGAAAGCTTCTTCGAAACATTGACAGCTATTGGTTGTAAACGATCCATTTTTATAGTATAACAAGCGTCGGGCGCACTGCAACGATTAAATGTTAAATTTGGATAGACGCGCTGAACTATTACACGAGTACTTTATTTAACGTGCAATGTTTGACCAACTGGGCCGGACTATGCCTAAGTATCTAGTCCCTCCTTAGCCTTCTGCCAGGATGGGCGGGCGGATATCTCGTCAAACCATCTCTTTACATTATCTCTTCCTCTACTGATATCAAAACCACCATAAGACAATAAGACAGCCACCGGAATATGATATAGATCTGCTAATGTGAGCGACTATTGGCAGTCACAATCATTTACATTAGTGCTCAATGGGTTCAAGGACATGACTCACATCACCAGCGATATACCTCTGCCTCCCGAGAATTTGATCGTAAGCATCGAGTATAGCATTGACTTTGTCCGACAACTGTTTGCAAAATACTGGATCGGGTTCCAGTTCCAGACGCCTTGACAGGTGACGAGATGAGCGGGCGTTAATAATTCAAGCGGTCTACCTACTTCTTGACTACGATCTCGAAGACGAGTAATGACGCATAACGGTCGAAACGCGACGCTTCTATACCGGCAGCTTGGTCGAATAAAGCACGTTGCTTGGGATCAAGAGGTATGAGTCCAGGCCCTTTTGGATAGTTCTCTTCGAGGTAACGCGCTATAGCCCGACTCTCATATAATACAAAACCATTGTCATCCTGAGACGTTTCTTACAGATATGTACTTCATGCAATGATTAGCACGTACGATGCAGGGTACCTCGCTAAAAGGGTTCAGTGCCAGATATTCGGGCTCCTTCTGTTGTTGTGAAGCGAAGTCGATTATGATGAATCTGAAAGGGATCTCTTTTTCGTAGAGAACCATAGACACGATTTTTCCATGAGGGGAACGAGGATGCGAATATAGCTTAATTACCATCGGGGGGAGACTAGAAGGTGTGAGTGATCGGCCTTATCACTTGATCACTCTTTTGTTCCCAGTTATTTGTGTAAAGGTATGACTCACCCGGTCTTCTGCTACGCCGGTTACATTTCCGACTGGGGTGACCTGTTTACACTCGCGTAGAATAGGGTGTAGTTAAACTTAAACTTCTCGGTGGCTCTGGGCTAGAACTCAGCTTGTCAGATAACATTATCAATATTAATAGATGGTTTGTATCGTCCTATGATAAGTTTGATCTACATGCCATCGGCACTACCCAAAGAGTATTATTAAGCCGCGTTACTGCCGGACGGGGGATAATATAATATGAGCTCCATGATTTACCCATGAACGTGTTGTCTGCTGCATTTGTCGTGCCTCTACTCAAAACCCTCTTTCATCATGATGCGGCCAATCAAGCTGTACACCAACTCCAACACCACTCATGGAAAGATCGTTTCTATGGTTCTTTATGAGAAAGGGATCCCATTCGAGTTTGTCAACGTTGATTTTGCGTCGAGGCAACAAAAATCGCCCGAGTTCCTCGCGATGAACCCATTCGGCATGGTCCCTTGTATTGTGCGTCTCATTGACAATCTAGTATGTGCTCACCATATGAAGGCATCCTAGGATGACAATGGTTTCGTATTATGCGAGAGCCGTGCTATCGCTCGCTACCTCGAAGAAAATTACTCCGGAGGACCCGGACTCATACCTTTCGATCCAAGGCAACGCGCTTTATATGACCAAGCCGCTGCGATTGAAATTTCCCGGTTCGATTACACTGGGACACCCCTAGTTTTCGAAGTTTATGTCAAACCGTGAGCGTCAAATATTTTGCTGTCATGAATCAGTTGGTGGATTGCCTGCATAGGCTTCTCAAACTGGAAGCCAACTCAGCAAAACGCAGAGAATTAGAGAACCACATGAATGCTACACTTGACGTTTATGAAAAAATCCTTGCAAAACAGAGGTATATTGCTGGTGATGTGAGTATCTGATTTTTTTTTTTGCTATGCGTCTTGGGTAGCTAATGCAAGCAATTATCATCTATTGCTGGTAGAGCTTTACTCTTGCAGACTTGTTTCACATTCCTACGAGCAATATCCTCGCACGCGGCGGATTTGATATCGGCCACAAAAGGCCCAACGTCAGACGATGGTTCGAGGAAATATCCAGTCGTTCATCTTGGCAGAAAGCACAGGCAGAAGTAATAGGTTAGTTGGTAATCGGTGGTGACATATACTGTATTGGAAAACAGACGCTTGATTGTAGTATACATTCTTGAAGCTATGTTTCATATTACGTGGGTGTAGATTGGCATGTAAGAGATTTGCTTACGCATTTGAAGCTTCTAATTGCCTATAACCTTAACTTATTTCGGTCGCCTTCAAATCACATTCAACGGTCTTGACTTCAGAAATAACCTTTCATACTTGTCCGAGATAAGCTATGGAGGAGACATACGTGTGTTTTTGATGTATCACCGTGATAGTAAGAAGGCAATTGGAAACGGATGACGACATTGCCGGATTTGAAATATTTCGTCCTGGAGCAGGCGTAGAAAGCAGAGAGTTGGTCGCTGCTAGACCCTAGCCTTTTTCATGACATCGATGGTTTGAGGGCAGGATGAGTGTATATATGAATGCGTCCGCGCAGTTCGCTTGTCAATGAGCCACAGATAGAGACAAATTATCGAAAGTAAATTGGAAAACGAAACTAGAATCACTTATAGATGTACCTTACCTGAAAGGGCTTGAAATGATGAAAAACATCGATGAAAAGTACTACACTACCTTGAGACCAATCTGGGAAATATTTGTGTCTACAAGACGTCCCATGCATGTTCCCGGTTTAGGTCAGCAACAACACAACCACTTCCGGTGGCAAAGTAGTTGATAGGAGCTAGTCATTGTGATTCTCGATAACAGATAAAAAGAGATAGCGAAGACATACGCGTTCGTTTTCGTCACCACAATGATTGAAACTGAAAGTACGGATTTACTGACCTTGGGAATAGGAGTCGTATTCGATCTTGGCATTGTAAATTTAGTCGTGCACAAACCTGAGAAAAAATAGGCCGCTTATTGTCGAAGAAGGTTCTGGGAGCAGTCTTAAACAGGTGCTCCATTTGTTTGTCAATGGAAGGGTCACGTTTGAATTTTAGGCGATGATGCTGTGGAGTCAGAAATGATGCACCACATGGTAGTCAACTCAAGCCCGTCCAAGATTATTGTGCCAAATTGGCGCAGGTAAAGACAAGATATTAGCTTTACAACGGTAAGAGAAGCGGAGCATAATGGCACAATCTGTGTAACTACAAGAGAATGAGTCGGCGATAGTGTATTCAAAAGCGATACGTAAATATAAACAGAACACAAGAATAGCTTGACCCTTGAGACAAACACCTTCAAACATGTAAAAGTATTGCTACTCTCATACGAACTAGTTGCTTGCTTTACAACGAAGAGATACACGTGAACAAGAACAGGCGTCTCTACATTCCTGTACCTAGTATCAGTGGCTGCTGCGGCATCTAATCTCCGGTTGGCTGTCGAGTCAACAAACTTATTGAATGCTTGCTCCACGTGACGCAGGGTTCGTGGAGGCGTACTCGGGCATTGCCACTAATATAAGAACCAATTAAAGCGACTTTGACCCGACATCGAGCCAGCTGCCACATCGTCCGTCTCTGTTACGGGCCATCGATATCTTCGAGCATCGTTATCCTGAGGTTCTTCCTAAATTTGACAACCGGAGGCAATTGTTAGTTTCATGGACTCACATGCCCCGATGATGACATATACAAACCTTACTGTTCTAGTGCTGCATCGGACCATCAATACACACCGCGTGGTGATCCTGGTACAAAGTGAGGCATATTTAGCACCTTGGTAAGTAGAACTCCCTCGTTCGGGTATCCTCTGAACTTGACTTACTCCTGCAGCACTAGTATGGCAAGTTCAGATAGCCAAGGTACGTTGAAAACATCTAGTCTTCATTAACAGGAGTAGCCATTTTAATCAATAAGTGGAATGCAGCTCATAGTCAAGCACGTCTCGTTTCTTCTACGACCCATGTCGAAAGTGGTAAGCCGACACCTTCTTATTCTGCCTTGGCATTGTGGTAACATCGACTTTCGTTAGCAGGTACACCCGGTAGGTAACCCACAAGACTAGCTTCCATGGACACTCGCCCGCATGGATAGAGCGCATTCGAACAGATTCTCCTCGGGATGGATGGGAAATTGAACTCATTCACACATGCGAGCATTTCTAAATCTGTTCTGAGCATACTGATGTTTCCTCGAAAGGTGTTGATTCGGGTGTGAGTGGTGCAGGGGAAACTACACGTAAGATTATGGAAGGCTTATTGGCTGCTGATATTGGCTGATAAGATTACTCCAGCACTTCTCGGACACGCGGCAGTACAAAACCCTGGTAAAGCTTTTCGCGTGTAGCTCTGACCATCTGACCTTAGGACGTTGATATATATTTGGTAGGGTCGAAGACCAGGTACCTGACAACTGCCAACGTTTTCACGGCTATGGCAGCTTTGGGTGTCGTTGTAGCTGCTGCTGTCTTGGCTGTACTTGGTAATGCATCAGATACCAGCGCCCCATGCACCGCTGAGGATGATGTCGGTCGATTACCCAGTACGTGATTTACCTTGTCCGTGCAGAGATAACTTCAACTTCATTCTTTCAGTTATGGGATGGAACAGTATGTGGTCTTCACCATGATCAGAGTCTCTACGATCATTCTTATCACTGCCAAACATAGCTTGGTACGCTTATCAGGTTCGTCCCTACTTGATCTCTTTCTTTGACGGTATTGGAGTGACTGATGATGTAGTGCGAAATTAACGAAACGATTGTACTCGATAATGCAAAACTCGTGAAATCGTTGGGTTTATTGGTTCGTTTACCGATTTTGTTACTCATCGCCATCGCTGACCGTGCCTTTGAACTATGGTAGGATGCTGGTTATAATTATATCAATATCGATGATTGCTATTCCGAAAAGCAACGGGATGGTGACGGTAATATCGTAGCGAGTAAGTATTGTTTTTAGTATACATTCCTCCACCAAACATGACCTCTAATCAATAAAACTAGACAAAGAACGTTTTCCTTCAGGTATGAGAAACCTAACTGATCAACTTCACGACATGGGCTTGTGAGTTATACCCGCTGTCTAATCCACGAACTAACCGGCTCAATTGTCCCTGACAGCAAAGCTGGGATCGTAAGTTTATTACTCAGTATTCAATAACTTGTACATCTGACGATTGATATAGTATAGTGATTCTGGATGGTTCACTTGTCAGCTCTACCCCGGTTCTTTCCAGAATGAAGACAAGTAGATTTTTTCATTTCCTTGGTCGCTGCCATCCCCTCACATGTCATCGCAGGGATATCAGCCTATTTTCAGAGGACTGGAACTTTGACCTCCTCAAGTATGCTGTCTCTCTGAACTAGATTGAGACCAGGTACTAATGATTTCTCTTAGATATGATAATTGTGCTGGTGAGGATCTGCGTGGATCTATTGTCGTAACAAGCCACCTCAATCATAAATAGTGCCTTTTGATGAAGTAATCAAGGAAGGAATGGTCGGAAGTGAGTAAAGAGTTCAATTCCGGTACAAGAGGGAAATGCTTAATTCTTGTCCTAAGAGTATAAACGTATGTCAGACGCTATTGCGAGGTTAAAACAGCGTACCGGCAAATCTGTGCTGTTTTCTTTGTGCCAGTGGGGTCGAGTCAGGTGCATTATATATTAGGCGTTCGCTTGGACTGATGCTCCTTTATAGGAACAACCTTGGTTGTGGGCAAAGAAGCTGGGACAGACTTGGAGAGTAAGTGACCTTTCCTCACGTTTTTCATTGGTTTACAATGCTGACAAAACCGAATCAATAGACAACGGATGACACTGGATCTGATTGGGGCCATAGTATCAGCATCCTCAACCAGTGCGTCCTGTAGATTTTTACTTGATTGGTTCTGGTTTAAGCTGACGTCTCTCCTTAGAAATTCCTTCTACTCTTGGGCCAATGATTTTTATGGCTACGGCGATATGGATTTCGTATGTTCTCAGCTTGATTGTTAACAATAGGAATTAAAACAAACTCTCTGACACCTTATAGCTCCAAGTGTGAGTAGCTCAGCGTTTGACCTCAGCTGGGTTGTATTCAATCTATTCCATAGTGGTAACGGAGGCATGACATTTGAAGAGTCCAAATCACACTTCACGGCCTGGGCACTGATGAGATCGCCTCTCGTGATTGTAAGTCCGTTAGTTTGATCGCAGACACCGAAATGCTTATCTGAACAAACTAGAGCACCGATGTAAGCTCCTAATGGCGCGTTTGATTCCTGGAATTCAAACCCATTCTGTTCTTTTGCAGCTCACTAAGGCAACAAAAGAGACTGTAACGATCCTTAAGAATAAAGAGCTTATCGACATTCATCAAGACCCGAATATTGGAACCTCTGTCAGCCCGTTCAGGTGGGGAGTCAATGTAAGCGCAAAATCGTTATTTCTATCACAAGGTAAACTCAATGCAGTACTTTAGCCGAACTGGTCCTTCAATTCCACGCACCCTGCACAATATTGGAGTGGAAACACGTCATATGGTGCTGTATTCATGTTGGTTCGTATAGATCGCAATATTCGCCTCTGTCGATTGTCTGAACCTTTCCTCGTCTTAGCTGAACGTTCTTGATCAGCCAGCGGACATGTTCTTTAATTTGACTGAATCCCCTTGGATCCGCGCAGGAAGACAATATTCTGTTCGCGTAAGTTAGAGCATTCATACCCTCTTGATGTCCTATAGTCAATTTTTGACTTTGATATTGACATAGGATCTATGGACACACACCGACAATGGCACTGTCGTCCGTAACATGACTGTTCATAATGTCCCACCCCACGGAGTTGTGGCCTTGCTACTTAAAGATGCTGGTGACGAACCTGTCAATACTCCACCACCTTGTGCCAGGCCAGAATGGTGTATGGATCAGAATGGGACCCGAATCGACCAGTGATAGATTTGGACGCTTGCTTCATATTTTCGAGATGTGTTTTCATGTACTGCTGCCTTGTATTTCGTCTTTCTTTGCCCTTGTATTCGCCACAGGATGGTTTACAAAATCTGCGTATTTATATATCTGCTGCCGTTCCCCAGTCGCGCTTGTGGTGGGGGGCTTTAAATTGCCATCCTGATTACATGTTCAAAGGAATTGGATGGAGCGTAAGTGTTTTCCTGGGGTTGAACTTGCTTGCCAATCGTCCACTTGATTGAAAGTCGCCAACTATGAGAGGAGATTCGATACAGTAATTTGAATAGACGATTGATTGATGAATTGCGAACCCAATTGAGATATCCATGATACATAGTAGACCAAATACAAAATCATGCAAGATGCGTTAAATCATACATTAACATTATAACAATGTGAGAATTGATAACAGTTCAAGAGAGGTCCAATAGTTGGACCCTGTCTTCTTTCACCGCAAACAGCAACACGTAACGGTGCCCTTCCGCCTTCCGTTTCGCCACGGCGTCGCGAACCTGGTTTGCATAAGCTGAGGTCTGCTGTGCGAATGCGGCCGCCAAGGGTTTCCAAGCTTCTTCATCAGTCACCCAATTCGAGTTCTTCACCATCAAATCAAACAAGTCATTTGAAACATCCACAGCCACGGTGGGCATGCCATTTTGCATTGAAGATCGGAGATCCCTTGCAGTATCAAAAGCTAGTTTAAGATCGGGTGAGTGACTGAAGGACAGCCAAAAATAGATTCGCACGACAAACCTCGATCGAGGAAAAGCTGCTTGACTTGTTTCCGGTGTTTTTTGGCATCACCAGGGAGCACCAATTGGATGTCCGGTGATATTGATACATCTTTAGGAGGTAATGATCCGCCACTGCCAACTTCGGGGATACTTGGTGCTGCAGAGGTCGCAAGGTCGGCGCGTTTTTGTTCAGCGATTTGCTGCTGAAGCCACCCTACTAGTTCTTGACGTGATACTAGAGTTGGCCGTTCAGTTAACTTGTCATAGGCAAACGGCTGAGGAATACAAACACTCATATTCTGTCCCTTTAAGGACACTTTTGACTTTGAATGCAGCTTGATCCCGACGAGCATTGCGTGACCTCGGATATACAGCAAACCTAGTCACACTGTCTATTGATGGTTTCGTAAACGCAAAGAAATCACTCACAGAATACCCTCCCTCGCACACAAATCCATATGACTCTCATGATCTCCGTTTGATAGCCCCGTCTCATACATGATATCTGCACTGATGTTATGCTGCCACAGGTATGACACGACCTCCAATCGATCTTGCAGGTGTCCCGCATGATACGACATTACATATACGTCGCATCTCCGCGGGCTCCAGAACCCAAAAGATCTTTCTTCCTTGACAAGCGTCTTCACAGATGTACTCTGGAACGTAGCCAGTGCAGCAGTAATCTTCTCCACAGCAATTTGCAAACCCATAGCACAGACAGCATCGAGCTTCTGTTTTGATGGAGAAAATCGTGCAATGAGACTGTCATACCTACCATTTATCGTTATTACCTGTATATAAAAGTCACAAAGAAAAAAGGGACTTACCGACCACCAGCGGCAAGAACATCCATCCTCTTATTCTTCTTCACGACTTCGAATATAATTCCTCCCTTGAACAAGGCTTGATGACTCCCGAGCATCAGAGGGTGGAAGAAAATTTGTCTTGAAAGGCCCGCGGACGCCGCAAACTGAAGGGTATTCCGTATTTCGTCAACCGCAGGTCGGAGCGAAGTCACAAGAGACGAAGAGATCTTTTCCAGCCGCAATAAGACGTTGTCCATATCTGAATCTGTGAACACAAGTGAAATAAGCATTGAGTCATTAAACAAATAGGTATAGTGTCACTTACCGACTTCGGACAAAATCTCTAGCTCATCTGTAGTACTCCTCAGCAACCCTTTCCTCAACAACAGAGCTCTCTTCTGCGACGGTGAAGATTTCGTCTGATTGATAATCTCTACAACTGCATGACGATGAACATCGGGGATTCGGCCCATTACCAACTCAACGACTAAAGGGTAAAGGAAGTGAAAATTAGCACCAAATAATCGTGTATGAATGAGTACTCACTATTTGAATGTGACACATGAATATCGTAACTTTGAGCCAGGTTGGGGAAAGCGTTGAGTACATCATTGATAACAGACATAACTTCCGCTCCAGCCGCAGTCGGTCCCGAAACAAGGTCATGCGTTATGATATCGAAGACAGCAGCTTTCGTCGACTTGGGATGGCCTGCCACCGGACTACATTCAGGGATCAGTACATTCTTTCCGTATATATATATATACAAAAAGACTTGCCTGGGTCGGTAAGCATTTGTTAAATGATACCTCTTAATCCTCTTGATCCCCATCCTGGCTGCCATCCTCGCAAAGGGAACCACCAAATTACTCGGCAATCCAACCACATCTCCCTGCCTATCAATAAACATCGCATGATTCTTCTGATCCTCCTGATCCATCACCGGCATCAGCAAAGGAGGCTCCATGTCTACAGCCCCGTGTAACCTGAATATTGCTACTAGATGTTCCTGGACAGTCGTATTCAAAGCTGCAGCATGTTCCGGAGGATCAGATTGAGAATCGTATAAGAAAGATCTAGAGATCTTCGGTTGTTGGGTGAAGAGGGAGGAAATGACGGCTTGATGGTAGGGAGAATCTTGTTTGGCTTAATGTCCTCCGTATGAGAAAGAAATTAGGTGCATAACGAAGATTTGAACTTACCCATGAGATTTAATGCGTCCCTAAAGTTCTCGTCTTCGAGCCTTGGCGGCATCAATGGGCTTTCAGACAATTCAATTGCCGTTGGCCTATCATTGGTGTCATGCTGAAGCAACCACGTAATGACTGGAGAAAAATTTCAGGACTACTGGACAAGGATCAAGAAACTCGTCCACACTCACTCTGTTTTTGTCGCGACCGATGTATATCCCAAGTCGCGGGGAAGAATATCCCAGGCTTTCTCAAGTCTTCAATGACAGCTATCCTCTCAGCTCCAGTCGAAAACATATAGTTCATCTCGAAGAACACCACCTTAATCCCAACAGACAAGTCAGTATAATGGTTCCGTAAAAGCGTTCGAACAAGGCGCACCCCGAGTGAGTACATATCCGCTTTACTGTGATTTCTAGGCCCCTTCTTCCTTGACTGAACTTCAGGAGCAATATACAACCTTGTTCCGACCTCTGCCGTAAAACAAAACACCGAATTCAGAACAAATCGAAAAAAGAGATATCAGAACGTACCTAAGGTCATATCAGCGTCTTGGTAAACGATCGGTCTCGTCACATCCGAAGGGTCCACTGCCGCCAGACTTGAGGTCGCCAGGCCAAAATCTCCTACTTTACAATCCCCCTTCGCATCTGGGCAAATATGAAAAACACTCAGTAACCATAGTTCAGATTACATACGAAAATTCACGTACCAATAAAAATGTTTGTCAGCTTGATATCGCGATGCAATATACCCAAACTCGACATATGTACCAAAGCATCAACGATCTGCCCAAACAACCGCCAAGCCTCATCTTCTGTAATACCGTCATCAATCCTCTAATTGCAAAAGAAACCAATCAGTCCTTTCAGTAGCAAAAGAAACCCATCTCATAAGACTCACCTCTCGTAACGTTTGCCTCTCCACAAACTCCATTTGGATATAAAGTGTCCTAGTGACATTGGGTATCGCATTTGCTAGCGTAAAACTGGGCACGTCCGTCCTTGCAGTTCCAAGTGTCACAGGGTGAATAGTCTTCCTAGCACCGCCATTGCGATGATCCTGACCAACAACAGTTCCCGTTCTTGGTCTCCCCCGTCCAATGCCACTCGCACCAACAACCGCTGCCGTAGCGTGTGCAGGAATAACATCACGACCTTCCCTCACCGTACCAAACTGAATCCCATCCGATTGTGGTGAACCCGAACCCGAACTTATACCTTCGTCAGTCTCTTCTCCCTCTGTACTGCTATCCCACCTGCGGTCGATCTATCGAAATGAATACTAGGAAAGCTTCCCCTCGATCCAGACATCTCGGTCGTAGTAGTAGTGGCAATAGAATCATCATCTCCAAGGCGAAGGCGGCGGCGGTGGTGATGGAAATGAAAATCATCAAATTCATCAAATTCAGAGAGACTAAACCCTCCTCCATTGGTCGGTAAATGCCTCTCAGAGACTGTTGAAGCGGAATTCCTACTTGCTTCATCATCATCCTCGTCTTCTTCCCCACCTTCATCGTCCCCCTCGACACTATCCCGGACCTTGGACGCAGACGAGGATGACGACCTAAATCCCGGAATCCTCAATCTTCTCGACCTCGAACCTGGCAGCCTATAAAACCCTTCCCCATCACTACTACTCTCATTACTCTCCGCCCCTGCGCTCAATACATCCCCACTACCCTCACCAGCACCTGAAATCGCATTACTCTCGCTCGTTTCAACCCAGGTTGTATAATACCTTACAATGAACCTATGTGAGAGTCTCGACAGCGCATTTACTTCTCTGAAAATTTTTGTGTCTGATTGCTGTGTTTTGAGCCTGATTTTCTTTACGGCATAGATCCGGTTATCGATCTTGTTGCGCGCTTTGACTACCGAGCCGAATCCGCCTCTACCCTGTTTCATTCTCTTGTTCAGAATAATATCACTATTAAAGGAAAAAAGGGGAAACATACCAATAGCTCCAGTTCTTCCCAATCTTCTTTCCACCTACTCGCTTGTCTTGTCTTCGGTGGCATCCTAAAATATTCAATTTCTGGACTCCCAAAATACTGCGCTTGTGGATTTGGTACAGGCGTCGCCGGACCTGCCAAATCAAAGTTCAAGACCACGCCCTGCAAAACAAAGGAAACTCTTACCAGGTTGTAGATGCTGAGCTCCTGTATCTCCTCCCTTGGTATCGCGTCCACCGAAACCATTTGCAATCCCCATCTCAGGGCTCCCGATGGCAGCAATAGTCGAAGTTGAACTGGTCATCATTCCACCACTTGCAGCACTCCCAACATGACCATCGCTAATTCGTCCTTTCGATATCGGCCTTGAACCAGTAACCCCACCACGTGGGTAATGATGACCGCTACGACTTAAGAAGCGAAGGTTCGAATTAGGAGTTATCGCCGCCGTAACGCGAAGGGAGTTTTCAGCTAATTCGGCCAAGAGGGATATACATGTCGTATGATTTTTCCGAGGAGGATCCAGCATATTAAGAACAATATGTGCCAATCCAGGCGAAACGTTTGCTGAAACTCCATTTAAGTATTTCAATCGCTTAGAATATAATTTACCCACAATTTTGCAAAGCCTCATGGACATCGCTGAATCTTTGCATAACGTCCAACCCTAGTAACATTTGAAGGAAAACAATCCCAACAGCATGAATGTCTCTTCTTCGAGTATATAACAACGACGATTCGTTCTTCGCATCATCCGAAAGCCTATGCGAGAAAACGTAATGAGAGAGGTCATTCACGAGCAACGAGGAGCCGTACCATGCATCGGGGATATAATTACCGTCGTCACCCAAATTCAAAACGGAGCTTCCAAAAGGATTCGACCGATGTAAATCCAGCAACTGTGTATGATACCCGACCTTCCCGAGTTTGATGACCTTGCTCGGTGACGATGTCGACGCGTCTGGATTTGGGGCTAGACCTATACATTTCGCATTGATACCTAGGATTGCAGTTAGCTTAACAAATGGGACCGGAAAGTTAAAAATTTACCGCGATGAACTAGACCTCGAAGGTGAAGGGCATTCAATGCTCCGAGAATTTGACTGAGGTATCCCGAAGCGCGGTCTTCCCTTAGAGCGGCGCAATCCTCCAATACGTCTTGAAGAGTTAACCCTGGCATACGTTCCGTCAATATCATCAGCTGGGGGGGTGGCGGTACATCCGCTCCTACCCCTCCTAAATCGACACCAACAGGAGTCGCAGAATGGAATACGACTTTGACGGCGAAAACGCTAACCAAGTTCGAATGTCTTACGCTCGTCAACTGCTTCATTTCTTCGAGTGATCCATTCAGTTTTCGTCTGCCTTGAGTTGTCAGATAATAAGGAGAGTTGAATGTTATGGTGTGCAATTCAAGGGGAAGGGAGGTGTTGATGTCGTCACAGATTGGATCCGCAAAATATGTCGTTCCTAGACCTTCTACGATGTATATATGCGTTAGGAAGAATGAGCAGGCCAAAATACGAGGAAGACGAACCGGGTCGCGCATGAAAGAGTTTTACAGTGTTGAATCTGATACCGTTCACCTCCAATTCCTTATCAAAGGTCTCAATAGGAGTGTAGTCTCCGCCTCCTCCAGGGCTTCCCATGCCACCAGCAACGGTATCATCAGTAGCGTCAGAATGCGCCCTCGCTCTACCTCCGCGTCCCCGTCGTTGGTGCTGTTGTTGTTGAACGGCTACTTGGATTTGCGTCTGTAACTCTTCTTCCTCTTTGGCCAATTTTTCTTGTTCGAGACGAAGGGTCTCGGCTTCCTTCTCTTTACGAATCTAGAGAAGAACAATGAACAACCAGACAATGATACATAATAATGACTAACCCTTTCTTCGTCCATCGCACGTTGGTTCATTTGCAGTGCTAGCGACCCGGCCACTTCGACCGGAGGCACAACATTTCTCTCAATCCACTCTTGCGCAAAAGTGACAATCTATAACATTCATAAACATCGTGGTAGCTGCGAGGACTAGGAAGAACACATACCTGGAAGATCATCTCGGACCCGCGGCACCGCTGCGCCTCGCGCGTAATCTCATTCGATAGTTTGGTGACTTGTTCATTTGTTAAACCCTTGATGGGCTTTTGAATGGTGAGTGTTGGGCATGCGAGCGTTGGATAGGTCTTCGGTAGTCTACGTAATATGGAGTTCGAGTCATCCATGTGATTGAGGAATGTGAACATACCGGACGTTCAGAGAAAGATTGACTTTGTCTGCATGTTCTGGGTCGGGGTGGCTCACTTTAATGATGAATTCGGGGATACTGGCAGCCCCCTATCAAGCAGAGCGGGCAACCTTAACATCAACGAGCATGACTCGGGTAAATGGGACAACAACAGACCTTCCACGCCTTTGGCGGGGGACATTCAATAAAATCTTGATCATATATAGACTTGAGTGCTGTAATTTCCAACGTCTGTAGGTCCTCTGTCGTGTCCATAGCGTAGCGTACGGGGTGATGTTGCAGGAATCACTTTCTCAGAGAAGAAAGAGGAGTTTGGAATGAGAAAGACTAAGTGAGAAGCTTCAGAAAGACCCGTGTGGGGGTTTTTCAGGTTCTCGTCGAAATCTCAAGCCTCCATGGAAAATTTGTTGTGTGGGATGAACGAGGTATCTGGAAAGCTGTGGGTCGGTCAGGGATGCGGTCACGTCTACGGTAACTCCTAACCCCAGCATAGGGTCCTCATGATCAGATCTTTCTGGAATTTCTGCCCTATATCGGCCTATATATATGGCCAAACGACGCTCGTCATCCCGCACATATTACTCGAGTAGGCTGGCTGTACCATTATGGGCTCTTGAAAGAGAGAGACCGCTGTTATTGCAGCTTGCTGAGGCTGAAAAACCCGGAGATAACACTATCTCGTGGCTTCTTTTTTTCCTGGGCCCTTGATACACGTTTCTCCACGACACCAAATTGCTAAATATAACTGCAAATGAACAATGCGGTACACAGACTAACTGGAGCTACCACTTACGTATAGGTCGGCCAATGGGGTGGGTTTTCAACAACACATGGCTTATGAGTCTCCCAAGAGCACATTTACTCAAAAGTCGACGCGCCCTACATAACAATGCCGAAATCTATGGGCTCAATGCCAACGTGCCCGTTGATTGGCTTAGCAAACGCTCGGTAGACCCTGATGTTGATCATGATGGTCAAACGCAAGGAGACCGCGGTATTTTTGGCCCATTCAAGATTGAGTGGAACATTTACACCAATGTCAAGTGTAGTTCTATCGCAATGGTTTGTGGTCGCCGTCTATGCATGATACATACTAAAAGGTCTCTCGTCGACTGTGTCTAGTCAATTATTGCAGCAAGCCAAACTCACCCGGTATACTTAACTGTTGTTACCAGTAAGCTGAACAGCCAGCAGCACGCCGTCGCAGGTTTTCTCGATGGACAGGCAGTTGATTGGCGCATACGACTTTTATTCTACGACGTCTACTCATAAAATAATTAGACAAACTGACTGAAACTTTCTTCTATATGCTCAGACATCAACCGCATCTCACAGACACTCAAGGCTGAGCTATCCCCACTCATACCCCCGCACCGTTGAGCTTGATTAGACCTATGCATCACCTTATTGATCGTCTTCTTTAGATTATCGCAGTTCACCACTAGGAGTATTCATCATAACACGTATAATTTTCAATATATTTTCATAGTCAAACACATCACGATTTCAATTCCACACATCCGAATCCCTCGTAATATTTGCTCCACACCTTCCCCATCATCAGACCCATCACAGTTAAATATATCACAATTTCAATCCGCCAAATCCAATACCAATCAATCATCAACAATTCACGAACAAGTACCTGGTCACAGCCTAAGCGCATAGCAGTTGGAAGTGGATCAATCTACTATCGCAGCACTCGCGGCAGCGGCCGCAGTGACAAGGCTGGTATGATGGCCCGACCCAGGGCCACATTGGATCGGCTCAGGGGCGCAGATAGTAACACAAGCTTGACCATCAACATGGATAGACGATACTTGAGCGACCCAAACGAGGGTAGCAATAACGACTGCGAAAAAGAACTTCATACTAGCAAAAAGTAAGTCAGCACTACTTAGAGGCGGTCGGAAACAGTGTTGACAAACTCGATTTCTGGTGGTTACCTGTAAACGAGAAGTTAGAGTAATATTCAAGTCGAGAGAAGGTAAGTATGGAGCTCACAAAGGTCAACTGGTAGATCGACTCTGAGGATATTCTTCACAGATGGGTGGGTCTTTTATATCTTTCCGGGCGCAGACGATTTTCTCAAGTTCGTCCAGACTATTACAATTGACAACATCTCTCCAATCGGAATCTCCGGGTAAAAATCCCAAATACTAATGGTATGGACCAGTATTCTGGCTTGATGCTGCCAGAATCGGACACAGGAAAACCAGAAAACAATACAATACCTCGGCGTTCGGTCTGGACCAGGAAATCCAGATAAGATGCGTGATACGATGAATATCCTCCGTCTATGCCAACAAAGTTTAATCTAGGTTAAATTGAAGTTGATTACTACTCATGTGCATAAGATACGACCGGGACTGTTTTTTCACCGGGTGTCATTGCCATCTATGACCACCAAGACTCACAGCGTACCTAGATTGCCTTCTGACCTTCTACAAATTTGCAGGTATCCCTTCTATTATTCCGTCACATATGATCTTGGAAACAATGAGTAAATATGCCATCTTCTTGCTTTGACATTCTAGCTAAGTCCTCGCTCATCGGAGAAGAAGAACGCCATCTTGGAACCGAACGAGCTGGCAGTGTAAGTGAACAGATCCAGACCACTACACTCAAACTAGTAGTACGACATATCCGAGCAATGACGAGGTATCGACCCTGCTCCCGCTCTCAGTATTGAAGAAGGGCGAGTGGTCATCCCGCAATGCATTCAATGGATCGTCGCGTACTGATAATCTTAATTTTGGCTTGGAAATAAGACAACTCACCGCTCGCGGCGATCCCACTCCGCAAGTCTGCCTTTTACCCGATTCACGAAGCGGCTCATTCATGACGACTAGCAACCAAACCATGACTCGGAACGGCTTACCGGCTTCACTTATATCAGGCTGTAAAACGAGTGCATCGACCGTAACAATCATCATCACTATCAAGAAGATGAACATGATATGAGGAGATTGAACGAGCAATTGTTGAAAGGTTCCCTGACCCACATGCTTCCATTCTTCTACAAATCACACACACACAATACAATAACAAAATAGAGCCCTTGGGGCACTTCTCGTTGGTGTTCAACAATTTTGATCGATGCCACTGGCGCTCATTCGTCAGAGCAGGTACGTGGTTAATGGCTAAAGCAGAATTGTAGTTCTATTTTAGCCTCCTTTCAATTTTGCGAGAGACGTTCACACGTGAACCTCATGATCTAGGTACCCGTCAACTTGACCATTGTTCCCTTGCCGCGAACTATTTTCGCACATTCCCCGCCAAAGACGAGGAAATGAATCACATTATGATCAAGGGTCCCACTAGTGATCTTTACTGGAATAGATGGAGAGATAAGTACAATGCCGAATAGATTTACCAGTTTCATGCTTCCCCATCAATCTTCTCGCTTCCAATTAGCCTGTCATCGTTTCTCGTCTCACTTGTCACCGGAGCCAATATCTTTCGTGAACGTGATGATCAAATGAAAACGACCCTTTGTCACTGTCTAAAAAAAGCGTTGATTGAACACTGATACCTAATATGGAAATCACATATCTGAAGCACAATCGGAGTAGGTATTGAAACTTGACGAATAGCATATTTCCGCGAGTCAAAGGCACGGACAACGTGAAGACTCTCTTGGCTATCATCACGCAACTCATATGGCCACCTGGAACATCCAACGGTGTCCTAGATACTATCATCATACACCCGAATGGGTAATTATGTTCCTGCGAAAAACTAACAAACCAGTAGACAAGCCGGTTTGAAATCATCCAAGACATGTCGTATAAAGAAGTCTCTCGGATCAAGTACCCGAGGTGCTTGTTTATACTTGCACTAGAATATCACCACCCTTAACAACTCTCACAGTTCAACTGATCGCAGTCACAATTCCGAATAATCATCATAGCAATTGTAATTTCCTACATATTTTTTCGACAACATAGCTAAGCATATCAATTTCCATTCCATAAATCATAGGATCAATTCAAGGGTCTCAAAATACGATAATCAACGTTCAGAAGCAAGATTAATCAACGATAGCAGAGGCAGCAGCACTGGCGCTAGCGGCGGCCGCAGCCATGGCAAAACCTCCGTGATGGCCCAAATCAGGACCACATTGAATTGGCTCGGGGCGCAAATGGTGACGCAGGACTGGCCTGGGAGCTGAACTGCTGAGACATGGGTAGCCCAAGCAAAGGCAGCAATGAAGAGGGCGGCGAAAAACTTCATACTGATGGACAGGCAAGTTAGTATAGCTGAGTGTAGGTGAAGGTTAGCGTTGACAAACTTGATTGTTGGCGGTTTCTGCTATAACGAAGTTAAAATGATACTCTGATATGAGGAAGCAATAGAGGGCTCACAAAGGTCAACTGGTGGGTTTGACTCTGAGGATAGCACTCATGAAAGTGACCTTTTTATACCCTTGGAGATGAACAATAATCCCCTAAGTTCGTTCACGCATAGTCATCCAATCGGAGCCTCCGGAGTATGTTCGATGACAAGATGACACTTAAAATGAGATCTCAAGTTTGACATTGAGAGCCATCGTTTGAGAGAAGCAAACTGATGCAGCAACTTGACACTTCGTGAAGATTTTCCTAACAAACATTTGAGATCCTCGGCCTGATGAAAACCCCGCTTGCGTATCCAGAACCTGATCTATGCTGAGTCGATGCTGTTGGACAAACGTGGTTCTCATTTATGCTTTGTCAGTACCACTAATTAACACATGGGTATGGAATGTAGCCGGGGTTGCATTTCACCGGGTGCCATTGACCTTTTGGATTTGGCTATGAAACCAATAGACAGCCTTCTGTTACTCCACGGACTCCCAGGTCTGACATACATGATTCCGCAGCATACGTCCTTTTGCACAGTGAGTATATGTCCTTTTTTTTACCAGGAACTCCTGCCTACTTCCGATCTCATTGGAGAATCCGAGCACCACTTTAGAGCCGAGCATCTTGAGCATGGTAGCTTGATACTATACCAGCTGCCGGGAACGGGGACAATACGTGGTGTTCGGATACCAGCGTTGTCTAAACGCTGTGTTAGATCCCAGCCATGTGTATCTGGACAACATTGGTGCGTTTTCACTCCAAAGTACACAGTTCTGTTATTAGCATCAGAGCATCCTATAATCTACTCATTTCCCAAAGTATGCTTTGCTTTGTTTTGTCTTAGAATGAACCATTGGACGTCATCACTGGTCCATTCATGAATGCATAAGTATAACCTGTTACTCGGGGCGTATTTCCGATGTGAAGGTGGTATAATGCCTACCACCGAAAATAGGCAATATCATCAAAATCTCGGATCAATCTATATTCGGAACAGCCACAACACTGCTTCGTCATTTTCTCCATTTCA
The DNA here is from genome assembly GCA_029719445.1 of Agaricus blazei. NCBI lineage: Eukaryota > Fungi > Basidiomycota > Agaricomycetes > Agaricales > Agaricaceae > Agaricus > Agaricus blazei. Next base: position 278,076 of record SSNC01000026.1, on the reverse strand, counting down.
AACTTAAATCCCTTTTGTTTCATAGCCCCTTCAGACTGCTGACCTGTACCATTCCATATCAAATGCCATCTCGGTGGCCGTTATAACTTTAAATTCAAAAATCTATGACTTCAAATATTTAATTTCTCGCACTCAAAATCTCCTTCAGTAGTGTCCTCGTGAACGTTCCTTTTGTCTCGATAATTCCTGTTGGTTTAGTTCTCATTTCTCCAGTCACAGCTAATTCAAAAACATTTTTTTTTATTAAATTTTACGGGTAGATTCACTATCAAACTGATTCTCATTTATTTTCTTCCCCTAAATTTCGTATCATTCGAGTTTCCTTATTAACTCAAGATAAATGTCTATATAATGAACTTGTGTACAGTAGAAAGGCATCGAATTATCACCCCTTCTTGAAACTCTAAATCTATTCTGCTCGAAAAACTCTTATATCTCTCTCCGAAATCCTTGAGACAGTTATTTCCTGGTTTGAAGTCTAACGAAGGTCGTAGACCATCGTTCCTTCTCCCTGTTTCGTCTCGGAGACGCTTCCTCGCTCTTCAACTGGAGCCCACCGCGAGGGGCTTCAAACCACACTTCGTCTCCCAAGATTGAACGGAGTCTTGCACACGAAGTCACCCTAGCACTTCGTGATCCCCGAAATTTCTCTGCCACCTCAGCTAACACTCTCGACGAATTCCTTTCTTTTGTTTCAGACACCTCCTCTATATCTTCCACATCATTTGACCTCAACCACCTCATGGCAGACCACGGACATGACATTGGTGCACAAGAACAACTTCCAGCATATGGCGCTGCTCACTTCCCTCCCGACAATAATGCAGCTGCCCCTGGTTTCCAACCCGCTCAATTTCCAGGACTACAGCCACCGTTCAACCCACTAAACCCCAATCCCCTCAACCCTCCTAATCCTCCCAATCCCCCTAATCCTCCACAGAATCCGCCTAACCAACCTAACATCCAGTATATTGTTCAGCCCCGTCCTATGCCTTATCGCACCGATCGTAACGCACCCAGATTCGATGGGAATGCACGCTCTCTATTGAGGTTTTTCGAGGATATAGAAGTCTTGGCCAGAGATTGCGGGATTACACAAGCTGAGCAGATTGCACAAACCCTCCGTTATCTCGATAGCAGAGACTATGACTCCTGGAGGACTCGACCTACAGCATCTGGGAATGACTGGAATGATTTCAAAAGAGAAATTATCAGTATGTATCCGGGAGCCGAAGACGACACCCTGTATACTGTCACCGACCTAGAGCTATTTGTGGAACGTCATGCAGCCACACCACTACGAGACCGGGTACAGTTCGGTGAATACTACAGAGAATTCCTTCCCAGGGCAGACTGGTTGATAGGCCAAGGATTGATCTCGCGCCATGAACGAAATAAGTTCTTCATGGATGGTTTCCATTTTGAATTCCGGAACCGACTTCGCACCCAGCTTTGGGTACAAGAGCCTCGCCATCGTCTCGACGATCCTTGGGATATCAACACTGTCGAGGAGACTGTTCGCTTCCTACTAGATGGCCCTAACAACCGAAACCTTGTCAATTTCATGCCGTCTTCACCAGCCCCATACACCCCACCTCCCACTCAGAACACGCACCACCAACCATCTCCTCCACAGGGCACATATAGCTCATCAACCCCCTCTACATTTGACATGGCCTCAATCGAACAAATATTGATGTCGGATGCATTCTTGAATCGTCTCGCTAGCCGTATCCCCACTTCTAACACAGCCCAACCATCACAAAGTCGAAATTACGGCTCTTCTCCACCACGCAATAACTGGCCATGTGGAATGTGTTCAGCAACGGATCATATGTTCAGAAACTGTACTGTCCTGGATGACTATCTTCGTCGAGGCTTGTGTAAACGTGATGCTACAAACCGAATTTGTGTTCCTGACGGCACCCAGATAACTCCCCAACTCGCTCCAGGCCGTAACATGAAGGAACGCATCGATAATTGGCATCAAGTAAACCCACGTAACACAGTCCAGTCCAACATAGTAGAAGTCTCGACACCAGCATCTACAGAAGAAATCATATCTCCGGCAGCATTATCTGTTGCATTCGCAAACTCCTCCACACATGATGAAGAAGAAATAAGGCGTCTTGAAGCAGTAGCACTGGCAGCTATGAAACGGCAGGAAGATATAAGGAAACGGGCTGGAAATTCGGGTAAAGCAAAGAACGCACCAGGCAAACCAGTAAACCCAGGATCGGCACCAACCCAACAATCCCCTTCCAACAAACCTACCAGCACTCCTACTTCCCAACCACAGTTTCGCTTTGCAGCTCCCATTGAGGATGCAGGAACAGTGCAGAAAGTTGTAGAAAGGAGTCTAGATGGATTGGTGACGTTGACACAAAAAGAACTTTACGCTATCGCTCCAGAAGTCAGGAAACATATCAAGGAGCAAGTAACAACTCACCGAATGCCCACTGGACAGGCAGCAACTAGTTCTTCACTCGAAGAAGTACCCCTCGACTCATACACCACTTCCCTCTCATTCATACACCACCACTTATCCTCCCCCAATAATCCTATCATCGTAGCAAACCATATCGAGGACCTACGAACAATCCCTTTGGAAATTGATAGCAAAGTTACTGTCAACGCTATATTGGATGAAGGATCACAAATTATTGGTATTCGACGAGACATCTGGGAAAGACTGGGCTTACCTTTGTTGAAAGAGAAGAATGTGTTAATGGAGGCGGCAAACTCTTCCAAGGAAATGACCTTGGGACTCCTCAGGGACTTGCCAGTTCGCATAGGCAGTAATGTCTTTTACCTCCAAGCCCAAGTTTTCGAAACAGCCCCATACGAAATGCTCCTCGGACGACCATTTTTGACCCTCACTCAAGCCAAAACTCGACACTATGCAAACGGCGACTCAGAAATCACCTTACTTGACCCAAATACAAAGGAACTACTCACCATACCCACCAGTGTTCGCGTCCGAGGCCAAGCATCAACTGAGTCGGGTTTTTAGTTTTCGATGATTTGGTTACAAGCCAAGGAGATTCAACTGCAACACGATTATATCATCCACCTTCCATATCCGTCACACCTCTCATATGCTCAATGATATCGCCACTCGCTTTCACTACTGCTGCATTCGACCCCATTCACAAACCACAAGAAATATATGAAATTGACCTACCACACCTAAGCAACCACTCCGAACACCTAGGAGTATCATCATACAAATACAAGAAAGTCGCAAATCGAGTAAAGCCAGTCTCGACCACCCTTCCAGAAAATTTCCGAATTGTACGCCGCATACCATGTAACCCACTCGAATCACTCCCACAACTCCCCACTCATCCCCCTGACTTCTCTCCTGGCTTCCGCTACACTCTTGAACGAAAAGAGGCCCTAAAACTAAACTCAGAGGGATTTCTATGGCCAGAAGAAGAAAAGCTGGCGCACCATCTTGTCAAATTGCAGGAACTCGGATTAGCTTGGACAGAAGAGGAGAAAGGAAAGTTCTCGGATGAGTATTTTGACCCTATAACAATTCCTACAATCGAACACATACCTTGGGCCCTTCGTAACATCCCCATTCCACCCGGAATCTATCAGCAAGTTGTCGAAATCATCAAAGCAAAGATCGCTGCCGGAGTCTACGAGCCTTCAAGCTCCTCCTATCGCTCCCGCTGGTTCTGTGTGCTGAAGAAAGATGGGAAATCACTCCGCCTCGTTCATGATCTACAGCCCTTGAATGCTGTAACCATCAAGGATGCTGGCCTACCCCCTATTGTCGAAACATATGCTGAATCATTTGGAGGCCGTGCCTGCTACACGACTTTTGATTTACTAGTTGGATTCGATCAGCGCAAACTCGCATCACAGTCTCGAGATCTCACCACCTTCCAGACACCTCTCGGCACCCTTCGCCTCACATCTATCCCTATGGGATACACTAATTCAATGCAGATTCAACATGGCGATCTCACCTTTCTCCTTCAAGACGAAATTCCCGAAATAGCAGTTCCTTTTGTTGACGACGTCCCTGTCAAAGGTCCGAAATCACGGTATGAGTTAGGAGATGGATTTGAGACTATACCTGAAAACCCAGGGATTCGTCGATTTGTCTGGGAACACCTCAATGATGCCAACCGAATCCTCCAACGTATCAAACACGCCGGAGGCACCTTTTCTGGCCCAAAACTTCGTCTATGCACACCCTCCACCATTGTCGTCGGCCACCGTTGCACCTATGAGGGACGCCTGCCAGATACTTCAAGAATACAGAAAATCATGGACTGGCCAATCTGCACAAACGTCACCGAAGTCCGAGGATTCCTTGGTACTGTAGGAACCATACGCATTTTCATTCGAGACTTTGCCAAAATTGCAAGACCATTAGTCAGGCTGACGAAGAAAGGAGTTGAGTTTGAGTTTGGGAAAGAGGAAGAAAAAGCTATGAGAGAGTTGAAGAGACTGACCGAAGAATCCCCATGCATTCGCGCAATCGATTACACGAGCAACAACGAAGTTATCCTTGCAGTAGACACCTCACACATTGCTGTCGGCTACATACTCTCCCAAATGGGTGACAACCGAAAGCGATATCCTCCCGTTTTGGATCTCTTACCCTCAATGACCGAGAATCTCGGTACTCACAAGCTAAATTAGAATTGTTTGGATTATTTCGGGCATTCAAGGATGCGAGGTTATGGATCGTAGGAGTGAAGAAGTTGGTGGTTGAAGTCGACGCGAAGTATATCAAAGGAATGATTAACAATCCCGACATTCAGCCCTCAGCAACAATCAATCGGTGGATTGCTGCTATCCTTCTCTTTGACTTCCATCTTCGACATGTGCCAGGCAAGGAACACGGCCCCGATGGCCTTTCACGTCGACCACAAGCACCAGAAGACCCAGTGGATAAAGACGACTATGAAGACTGGATTGACTCATCAAACGCGTTCTCGATGGAAATCATAAACAGATCGTCAGGACAGGAAGACCTACTCAAATTACTCACTCACCAATCTATCACCATCGCTTCAACCTTCACAGCAGCCGAAACTGCCCACCCTACACCTGCTGAACAATCACTAAATCGTTCCCCTACAATTCCGCGCTCCGAGAAAGCAGTCCTTCGAGATCAAGAACTCAGCCAGGTCTACGCATTCCTACTGGATCCTCAGCGACCTCCAGACATGTCCGACAAAAGTTTCAAGCGATTTGTTCAGTTTGCCTGCAAGTTTTTCGTGCGAGATGGAAATCTGTGGAAAAAGGATCCCCACATGAAACACAAACTCGTGGTGCCCGAGGAATCACGCTACAAGCTCATCCAACAAGCACACGACGAGTTAGGACACAAAGGCATTTTTACAGTCCGCATTCGCCTCCTTGAACGTTTCTGGTGGCCGCAACTAGAACAAGACGTCAAATGGTACATTAAGACATGTCATGAATGCCAGACGCGCCTTCGACACAACTTTCATATTCCGCCAACAGTCCCTACCCCTTTCACCCTCTTTCGCAAAGTCTACATTGACACAATGTTTATGCCCAAGTCAAATGGCTATCGATATATCGTACATGCACGTTGCTCACTATCATCATATCCGGAATGGAGAATGCTCAGAACCGAGACGGGACAAACACTAGGAGCTTTCATTTTCGAAGACATCTTGTGTAGGTGGGGAGCGGTTGAAGAACTAGTGACAGACAACGGGCCAGCCTTTATCCAAGCTGCTGAATATCTTTCTACTCAATACAAGATAAACCACGTACGGATTTCGCCCTACAACTCCCAAGCAAACGGACCAGTTGAGCGCCGGCACTTCGATGTTCGAGAATCACTTGTCAAAGCAGTAGAAGGAGAAGAATCTAAATGGTCACAAGCTGCACCATCAGTATTCTGGGCAGAACGTGTATCAATTCAGAAGTCGACTGGCTACTCACCATACTACATCGCACACGGACTCGAACCACTATTCCCCTTCGATCTCGCAGAAGCAACCTATCTCGCACCAGCCATTTCACGACCGCTATCCACATCAGAACTTATTGCTATCCGGGCTATACAACTCCAGAAACGTCCACAAGATCTGAGGAACGTAAAGGAGATGGTGGTGAAAGCACGTTTCGAATCTATCCGACATTTCAATGAGAAGTACTCAAACGTCATCAAAGATTTTGACTTCTCACCTGGCACTCTAGTTCTGGTCAGAAACTCGCGCTACGATACCGATGTAGGGAGCAAGACAAAGCCACGCTATTCTGGACCGATGGTGGTACTGAGAAGGACGAGTGGTGGATCCTACATCCTCGCTGAGCTCGATGGCTCAATCTCGAAACTTCGATTTGCTGCATTCAGACTTGTTCCCTATCACCCACGAGACCTACGGGCTATTCCAGTAACGAAAATCACAGATATGGCACCTGAGCACCTCGAGGAAGAAACATACGATGTCGAAATCGATAACCAGTCTTCCCAACATTTTCGATCACCTTCCCCACATCACCAGACCACCTAGCCCATCTGCCACGTCGTTGCATATCCATCATAGACTCATCTACGATACTTCTCAATGCAACGCAACAGTGAAGATTCTACAAAGACGCACCAACTTCGAACACCTAGCCAAACCCTATGCCACGTCATCACCATTCTTGCTCTCCAACTTGGCTCTTACAACCCCTAATCACGTTCAGCATGCTCTCCTTCCCCAGATATCGATATCCATCAATTTTTTTCATCAATACCATGTTGCTACACTGACCAGGAGGTCAGTATTCGAAGTACCCGGGAGATGTGAAGGTGGTATAATGCCTACCACCGAAAATAGGCAATATCATCAAAATCTCGGATCAATCTATATTCGGAACAGCCACAACACTGCTTCGTCATTTTCTCCATTTCAAACTTAAATCCCTTTTGTTTCATAGCCCCTTCAGACTGCTGACCTGTACCATTCCATATCAAATGCCATCTCGGTGGCCGTTATAACTTTAAATTCAAAAATCTATGACTTCAAATATTTAATTTCTCGCACTCAAAATCTCCTTCAGTAGTGTCCTCGTGAACGTTCCTTTTGTCTCGATAATTCCTGTTGGTTTAGTTCTCATTTCTCCAGTCACAGCTAATTCAAAAACATTTTTTTTTATTAAATTTTACGGGTAGATTCACTATCAAACTGATTCTCATTTATTTTCTTCCCCTAAATTTCGTATCATTCGAGTTTCCTTATTAACTCAAGATAAATGTCTATATAATGAACTTGTGTACAGTAGAAAGGCATCGAATTATCACCCCTTCTTGAAACTCTAAATCTATTCTGCTCGAAAAACTCTTATATCTCTCTCCGAAATCCTTGAGACAGTTATTTCCTGGTTTGAAGTCTAACGAAGGTCGTAGACCATCGTTCCTTCTCCCTGTTTCGTCTCGGAGACGCTTCCTCGCTCTTCACCGAAACAGTGTACCAGGACACAAGCAGGCTGTATGTACCATGTGTTGTGAGGAAAATAACCGAGATCTGAGGAGATTGAGTGAATATATGCTGACAAGAATCCTGACAATCCTGTATTCTTCCACAAATTACAACATAAAATTAAACAAATGAAGCACATGAACGTTTGGATTTCTGTCTTATTTTAGTGTGTTTGCTTCTCCTGCCTGTGCACAGGCACCTCACACGGTGATCCCATGATTTAGGTAGCAGTCATCTCTACAATTGTTCTTTTAACACTCGCTGTTTTTGCATATTCCTATAAGTGTTCAGAAATATTTTTCCTGGTAGCGTTGTGCTCGGGTACCACGATTTAACAGATTCTCCAAATAGAAACGACGGGGAGAGAAAAGTCCTACGCTGAATGCGTTTGCCGATTTCGCATTATATCCCACTCCGTTAATCCTCTCTTCCAAACTGTCTGTCATTGTTTCAGATCTCTCATAATGTAGAAATTGTCACTAGGGCCTTGTATTCGGCTTTGGCAAATCAGATGATCTACAGATCTCGAACAATTGTCAGTAACTAAAAATAGGACTGATTAGACACCAACCCAATATGGAAACCACATATTTCCGAAGCATAAGCCGCGCAACTTGGCCGGGTTTCGATTCCCGACAACCCAAAGAGCCTGGAAGGCTCAGAAGATGGAGGCCACTCGTCACAGACATGGCCGATGTCATTCAGTCTAGAAAGTATAGGGGCTGATACCCACCGGCTTCCGAGTGTTACTACATGCCCGAATTCAGTAGACGAGTTAATTTTTCGGATATGACTACTGTGATGTGGATAATCCCAGTTAATCGTTCTTTCCTAGGCCTGGATGCTCTCATAGCTGATTACATAACGATCACAATCGATAATAATCATCATAGCAATTGTAATTTCCTACATATTTTCGACAACATAGCTAAGCATATCACAATTTCAATTCCACAAATCATAAATCAATCAAGAATTTCAAAACGCGCTTATCAACAGTCAGAAACTGAGATCAATCAACTATCGCAGAAGCGGCAGCACTGGCACTAGCGGCGGCGGCCACGGCAAAACCGCCGTGATGACCCAAATCAGGACCACATTGAATTGGCTCGGGGGCGCAGATGGTAACGCAGGACTGGCCTGGAATTTGGACTGCCAGAACGTTGGTAGCAAAAGCAAAAGCAGCGATGATGACAGCAGTGAAGAATTGCATGCTGATAAAATGAATTGTGTCAGCACTACTGCGAGGCAGAGAGAGATGACTTTGACTTTGACGAACTTGGTTTCTGTTGGTTTCCTGCAAAAGGTAAGTCAGTTTGTGCGTTGAGTATTAAACGTTGGGAGAGAAAGCTCACAAAGGTCAACTGGTAGGTTCGACTCTGAGGATATCGTTCAAAGGAGTTGGTCTTTTATACCTTTCAAAACGCCGACCGTTTTCCTAATTCTCCAAGTCGTTTTAACACACAATCATTCAATCGGCAGTTTCGGGTAAAAGTTGAAAGCAAACCGACATGAGCCAGAGTTCCAAGTACCTGTTCTTTGAAAGATCCAAATGAATACAATAGATTCGAGCTGGTAAAGCAGGGACCAGATCCTCGGCTTGATGAATATCCCGCTTGCGTCCACAAGCTATTCTCTGTCAAGTCAAATAAACATAGGTCACAAGTATCTTACACTGCTTCTCTCCACGAGTGTGAGGTACAACCGGCGTTGTGTTTCTCCGGATGCCACTGTTTTTCTATGGTAGTTTGAGCAAAAGGTAAAGGCATGAAAAATTTAGATGACCTTCTTACTTTCTACCGAACCCTCGGTAGGATGATCGGTATTTTCTCGCATATGGTTTTGAGACAGTGAGTAGATGCGACTCGTTTTACTTTGCCTTTCTGGATCATTTGTTGTCCATCAGAAAGTGTGAGTATTAATTCGAAGTGGACGGTTCGAGGAGCTTGTCATCAGCTTAGTGCAGCAATTACCGCATTCGAGTAACGGCCTTCCGTCGACTCTGCTCTGCCCTTGCATTCACGATATTGAGTGACTGAACGATGCCGGTACTATTTCATTCATACTATACTAATGATATTCGCTGTTCGATATCAAAGCGGCTTGTACTCATCCTTCTTATTCCCGCCTCTCTCTCCCGCCTAAGAACAAACCATCAGATTCACCCATCCGCCTATTTATGTATTTATGACAACTTACAACCACGCCATGTCCCGGAACAGCCTACCGACTCCATTGGCCAGAGTGTGAATCTTAATTACATCTACGGCGATAACAACTACTTTTGTTAAGAAGATGAGCTCGATATGAGGAGATTGATCGAGTAAACGCTGACATGGACACTGACCCACATGTTTCCATTCTTCCGTGAATCACAAGGAAAGACATATCAACCGCCTGGAGCATTTTGTTTTCTTCATGCAGTGCTTCAACCGACGCGCTAACCCCATTTTGTCAAAGCAACTCCTCAACCCACAAAAGGGAGTCCCGTTCTATCTCAGTCTGTGTACAGCCGAACGCGCATATTCAAATCCCATGATCCAGGTACAAGCCATCTCCTCTATTGTGCTTCAACTGCCAGTTTTCGCACATCGCCCGTAACAAGTCGAGAAGAAAATATGTATATCTCCAATGACATCATTATATCAAGGGTCGCTGGTCAACGAACGCTCTTGCCAAGAAGTGAAGGTAACAAAAGAAACACGCCGACCGCATTTTCCGAGTTGGTATTATACTCCGTCAATCTTCTCACTTCCATTATGTCTGCCATCATTCCAAACCTCTCATGATGGAGAGGTTGTGGACAGACTCTTGTTCATGACTTGGGCAAGAATGATGATCAACGAGTCACGTGTACCTGCCGGTTTCAGAAAAAAGATATCGAACGTTTGAAGTTTGAACGTTGAAATTTTGTGTTGAACGTGGCACGGAAACAACTAAACTCTTATCATTATGTTTCAAAAGACAGATAACTGCCTTGGAGCACGATGGATTCTCTGAATCTACTAGTGGCACAACGCACGATACGAATCCAGCAAACTAGTGACCAAAATAAAGTATATCAACGGTTTTATCGTACTTCTCACAAGCGTCAGCAAAATCAACGATCGATTGGTAATCAACTTACCTTCATTCGAACAACCGCGCCATCCGCAATACATATGCTTGGGTAATCGCCGAACGAAGGCGAAAGGTGTTCAACAAAGGACAACCTGGTGCTAACGTTCTTCACGTCCTCGTGGAGAGCGTAGGGTTTGAATTGCTTGGCGTTAGCAGAACGGCGGACATGATACATGTTAAAGTTGTAGCTCATCACGCATGAGAACGTATCATGTAGACAACGTTGTCCATATGTAGTCAAGTCTCCCACTCTCAATGCTGTAACAGGGGGTCCCCAAGAATTCCACTTGAGAGTTGGAGGTTCCGCAAGCGAAGTCCAGCTTTCTGCAGGAGGAAGAAGTTTCATGATTGAGTATCGGTGAACAAGAACGGAGACCGCGTGGGGGAGCACGATTGAGATGAGAGCAGTATCTGCTCGGTCCATGAAGGGAATAGATGATGATACATGCTTGGGAAATCGGTCATCGCCAGTAGGATTTGGCAAGCTTTTACATCGTATCCAAAGCCTTCGCGATCGTCTGTATGGAGGGAGTTTCAGTTTTTGTATAAGCTTTACTGGTCCACCAGGGGAGGTTGAGTGAATTGAAAAGATGCACAGTGACCATTCACGGCGGTCCGGAACGATCACGAGATTGTGGTCCAGCATCACAATACGAACATCCTTTGATACTTGGATGGGTTCCTTCGGCATAAAAGTGTTAATCACTTTGTCATTATATATAGTCTGAAAGGATTACGCACACTTTTAGATCCGCCTGTTTTCCAATTATAAACATACATCCATCCAGATTGTCGGATACCAATCGTAAGAATAAGGGTTTCTCCAGATATCTCTATCACCACAGGTCCAAATCCTCGAGGCACGCTTGAAAGCTCGTCACGGCGAACGAGAATGCTGGGGTCCATTGCGCAGGGGTGTACGTTCCCCGTAGAAAACTGCAACAAGACGAGCCTGAGCTCAGTCTGAGAATCAGGTAGATCAACCCTATAATAGACGATCGTAGGGATCAGGACCTGACGGAGATCTTTCTGCACTTACCTTGTCAAGCGAACAATAAGATCGTGTTCGTCAATACAATAGCCTTCCTGTAATATGTCCCTAGCTGCAATCGAATGTGGGGGTCCCCATCCAGTCCCTCTAACAGGCGAAGTTTCGAAAGTTTTCATAATCATTTGCGTACCGAGACCGAGGTATCTACGCAAGGAATAATGATGTGGTTGTGTTTCGAGAAACCATTTTTCTTTAGTAGGCCCAGTTTTTATTGTCGTTTGCGATGTAGGCGTTAGTGAACTCCAAGCTGATTCCCTTTCTCTCAGCATTGCCAGTCGCTCTGGGATGGATAGATGGCAATTCGGATTGTCCCGAACATGAGCAATCTGGCACTCGAGGTTATACTGCAGAAGAGTAGACGTTTTGTATACGTCGTGGAAGAAACGATTGAGTGCTTGAACGGCGTAGGAGTCTGGAACATTCAAAAACAGCAGAATATCAACGAGAGTTTCGACAGGAAGTTGGAGGAGGCCCATTTGTGGCGTAGAAGAACGAGGTCGATAAGCGAAAGCAAACAACACGTGAGACACGTGAGGACGGCCGAGTGGAAGGAGAGATTGTGTGTTTGTGTTTGCGCAGTGTGCCAGTGCTTTCAGTAAACTTCTCTTCAAAGTGAACCATATGAGTTGTACACTGAAACCCAGACAGCAAGAGACGACGAAAGGCAAGGAAGGGGACGAATGGAGTTGGAGCATCATAATTACTCGCCGGGTACTATTTAGGGCGAAAGAACAAAAAATTCTAGTAGAACAACTAGTAACCAAACTCTAGTATATCGAGGCCACGGGCATCCCTCTTGTAAACATCAGTCAAATATAGACAGAGCAAAAGAAAAATCACCTGCATGCCCATGGCGACGCCATCTGCGACATACACAGCCAAATACTGTTCCGTGGATGAGGTAACTTCCGGGCATGTTAGTTCTGTGATGATAGGATCTGCGTGATGATAGGGTGCGTAGGGATTAGGCTCCCTGGTTTTGACAGAACGGCGAACGTGGTATTTGTTGAAATCGCAACTAGCTATGGCACCGACGCGTTCCTGCAGAGAACGCTGCCCATATGTTGCAGTGGATCCTGCTTGAATCGCTGAAATAGGAGGTCCCCATGAACTCCAATCTAGAACTAGAGGTGCAACGATTGCCGTCCAGTGTTCCGGAGAGGGAAGAAGCTTCATGATCGAGTGTCTGTGGACAAGTAACGAGGCGGAATCAGGGAGATCCACACAGATAAGAGCAGTATCTGGGTTATCCATGAAAGGCATAGATGGTGATACGTGTTCGGGGAATTGACCATCACCGGTAGGATTTGGTAGACTCTGGCACCTTATCCAGAAATGCCGAGTGAATATTCCACACGGGGAAGTTTCAATTCCTGAATTATCTTGACAGATCCATCAGACGAGGAAGAGGGTATATGAAATATAGACAAAGACCACGCATCGTTGTCAGGAATAAGGACTAGATTGTGGTTCAGCACAACAATGTCAGTACATGCCATCTGAATGGGTTGTTTGAATCAATCGAGAGGTTGGTCAAACCATCGCTGCATAGCATAGAGATTACGCACGCATTTAGCTTTGCCCGTTCTCCAATTATAAACATACACATTTCCAAGCTCTGAGTATTCGGTCTCAACTATGAGAATGTGAGTTTCCCCAACAATCTCTATTTTACTGGTAAAAAACTTGACACAGATTTGCGGAGTGATACCGCGGTCAATGAGAATGTTGGGCTCCATTGCAAGGGGGTGAGTATTGCCAGAAGAATGCTGGAGCAGCACAAGCCAGAGGTCAAACATCTCAGTCTGGAAATCATGCTGCTTAACCATAAGGGAGAATATTATCAGTACTAGAGCCCTATAGGAATCATGAGTGACTCACCATGTTAAGCAAGCAATAAGATCATGTTCGTCAATGCAAATACCTGCTTTCATCATACCCTCAAGTTGAATCAACTGGAAAGAGTCTTCCTCGATCTCTCGCATCGAAGAGATTTTAAATTCTCTCTGAGGTATCCACCTGGTAGACACGTAACGCCTGTACACACAATGATGTGGGTGTAGTTCAAAAGCTTTAGATCGTTTACTGTGTCCCACAGGTGGGTAAATTATTGTCCTTCTGGACGTGGGCATTAACGAGTTCCATGCTGATTCTCTTTCTCTCAGCATTTGTAAGCGCTCGGGAATAGACAAATGACAGTTCGGGTTATCACGAACATGGGCAATTTTGCACTCGAGGGTACACTGGAGACCAAGAGACGTTTGATACAAGTGGTGGAAGAAGTAATTGACTGCCTGGATAGCATAGGCGTCTGGGACATCCAAATATAGTAGGATTTCAACGAGGATCTCGGTGGGAAGTTGGAGGAGATTCATTTGCTGTGTAGATCGAACGGTTGAAGTCGAAGTAGCGTGGGAATGAAAAACACGGGATCTTACCCTTTGTTAGCTCCACCATCTTGGGCTTCTTCCTAAATCTCAAAGCTCACTTGCCAGTGATTTGATAATATTTGTAGAGTTTTTCGTGATGAATTTGTGACATGTTCGATTGACAATAGACTCAGATGCCGCCGAAAATTTGAAACTGTCCGCTTGGATAAAAAAAACTTACGATGGAGGTGGGTCTCTCAACTCAGTTCCGTCGTGACGTACGCGCATGTATCACAGACTAAAAGAAAGAGTTACATGTCCAACAATCAAGCTTACTCAGATATTGGATGCATCATAAGCCGGAACAACACTGAGAATCGACAAAATATTTTAGGTGAGACACCACGCCCTCATCAAAAAAGATTTCTTGAATTTCCCAGTGTAACTCAACATAATACATACAGGATGTTTCTTTAGTCCACGTGTAACTCTAGTCCGCACGCGGCCTCCTCGTATTTGCTGTAGCCCTCATGCCCCTGTGTCCCCTACTCCTGCACCGCCCGCAGCTGTACCTCTATTTCCCGCACGTCTCACTCCTGCGCCCCGTAGCGTTGTATCTTTAGCCCCTACACCTAAAGCTCCTGCACATAGCCCCTGTATGTCTCGCTCCCGCAAATGTAGCGCGCTCCCTTTGTTCCGCTCCAGGCGCCTCTACTCCCGAGTGGCTCTCGCCAAAATGTCTTAGGGTAAGTTCTTCAGGAAGTTGATTTTGCTCACACCTCACACTCGCATGCTCAAGCTAGACGAGCTCGGAAAACTTTGAGGCTAAAGTATCACAATCTTGACCGCAAAATTGTAGAAAGATGCCAAGTCATAACAAAACGAGCATTTCTCTCACTATCGATATTAATACCCCGCTTCAAATCAAACACGTTCCTGTTGAACGTCAAATGCGAGCACATCTCAGGCCGGCCTACACGTTGATTTGGCTACAGGCTTATATTGTACCTTACCTTGTTCTGTTCCAACACAGCCCAGAATCAAAAGATCCCGTCATTTTCAATCTATCAACTGATGTCAAGGCACACCACTATAAGGCGTTCTCCCAAAGCCATTTTAACCCTCTTCATTCCTTTTCTCAACCCTATCTGCGATGGGGCCAGAAGGCTGTTACGACCCCCAACCAGACACTATACGCACAATCAGGCTCTCCTGGATGGTGGGCTGTATCCTATCAGGCATAGGATATGGTGCTCTATTCGTCGTTGGACATGCATGTTACATTGGAATACGACGACAACGGCTGCCCAACAAGAAGTACCCACGAGTCAAGAAAGTGTTGATCACATATGTGGTGTTCACACTCACCCTCATGACTCTGACAGAAGTCATCGAAATCATCTTGACGGTCAATAGTGTATTGGACGATGTCTGCTTCTTTCAGAATCTGCAGCCGTCAGACCCATATCTCGGCAGTTTTGCTATTCCCGTTTTGTTGATCAATATTACGACAGACGGTCTGTTTGTAAGATTTCAAATGGCGACTTTACTTGCCCTATTGGATCACTAATCGCAACCGTCATAGATATGGAGGTGTTATACTGTTTGTGGAGGCCTACGGGGACAAAGAGGTTGGTTCATGTTATTATGGGTCATGCCATTAGTCGTCTACATTATAATGATCTGTGAGTCACTTGTGATATGTTGAGCCTGTCGAAACTAAAATTTTCGGTGTTGAAGGCACGGGTTTTGTTGTTGTTGCCCAGCTTGCCCCTTTCAACCCAGGCCAGCCAGATTTCACTATATTATTCCCGATCCTGTATGGCATAACCGGTTTTCTGAACATCCTGATTACGATATGCATCATCATTCTTATCATCCGGTATCGACGTGCGACAGCTGAAGCTCTGGGCAAAGACTCTTCGGTACCATATCCCAATATAATGATAATGCTGATTGAATCGGCCAGCTTGGTCGTGTTCATCGACGTATTTGTGATCACGAGTTGTATGTTGGGAGCCTGGGGTAATATTGCAGCACAAGTTTGGATCCCCCTGCAGGTGAGTTTTATAAGTTCGGAAATTCTGTAGTGACGTGCTGACGTCAAAGTTTTGTGTAGCCTATGGCTTCTTTTTTGGTCATTCATCGGGTTTCCCAGGGAACAGACTACTTTCATCAGCAGAGTCAACATCTACGTTCAGTACAGTTTGCTCAGGTACCGGAACAAGTTTGACCGTTATATCGCTCTTTTTGGTAGGACCATATATGAGTATGATTAATGTCCGAATGAAATTTGTGTGTACTATAAGATGATGGACAACTTGTAAATGGCCTTGCTGACTCATGAGGGTCACACATGGTGATTTTCATCATCAATGCGATTAACGAACAGTTTTGAGGGCCCAGAAATTGAAGAGGAGGGGTCGGGAAGGCAAGATTCATATAAATACCTGAAGTAAGAGAGAGTGGAAGGAACGGGACAACATGGTGGTGAGAATTTTCTGGAATAATACAATGAGAGTCCAGAGCGGAAATTTACTGAGTACAGCACATAATCTGATGTTCTTCGGGAAAATGCCCCACACTCGATCTCAGTGTAGTCCTATCTGTTTGTTTGGTGTAACAGACATATAACTTCAGGGGGGCTGTGCGGTTCAAAATTGCATCTTCATGAAGATCGGAGGGTTCGGACCTACTTTGTTCCCAGGTTTGCGGAGCCGACGCTGATCTGGTGACCCGAAGGGAAATGCCCCGTGATTCATCGTCGCTCTGGACGAGAAACAAGAAATTGCCAATGGCGTCTTTATTCAAAGGATTAAACCATTCTTTTTCTTTCCATTAGAAAACTCGCGACTTTACTCATGAAATACGCGTATACTCCTCGTCTTGCTTATGGTGTGCTGGTCACAACTCAACCTATCGTTCACGACACTCGGGCTGATTCAGCAAAACGGGTCTGATCCACGAATTCCAGAACTCATAATATGGTTTGTGAAACGCATGTCACTACTCAACCCATCGCTTTCTCATGAGATACTCAGGAGCACATGTTTTCTCCGTCTTTTCTCGGTGTCTAACAGGGGACACAGCCGGGCCCGACCTTTCTCCGTGGTGTAGTAGCAGTCCACTCAACCGTTTGGTGGGTTTATCCGAGAGGCCATGTTCTCAACCGTGATAAATGTGGAAAACGGTCCCGTGGTTATCGTGGAACACCGTATTGAGTAGGATACGCTTCTCGCATCACAAGCCCCTTAGCACTGCGGGGAATTCAAGGACTGAAGGAGATCTCGCTACGTTCACCGTACGTATAGACCATCTGGCGTTCCTTCTCTTACGAAGATTGTATGAATTGCTCAATGTAAGTCAAAATAAACTATATTTATACTCCCATAATAAAGCGATATTTATCCTCTATTTAAGGGCCCCTCCCGCTGCCAATGGATTAGGTATATTCCTATATCCAATCTCCATATCGAAGAAGCCATGAAGGGTTTTATACGATTTATTTCCGCTCTAGCTGGTATCACCCTTGTGTCTGCTGGCAATGCACCAGGCTGGGTACGTAGGAATATTCTTATCCTTCCATGCCAACTCAGAGACGATGTTCTCTAGCCATTTGACGTGACAGAAATCAGTGCTCCTGATGGCTCTGTCAAGGCAAAGTTTGTCTCCCTCGGCGCAACACTGACTGAGCTCTGGGTGAAGGACAGAAAGGGGAATGCTAGAGATGTTGTTCTTGGGTACGATGATAATGTTCGTGCTTCTTTGCTTGGATCGCCATACTGCCGCTTGACCTATGAGGTATATCCTAGAGTCAACTCTTGACCGACCCTGACCATCCAGTCTTCAACCCGATCGTGGGAAGATATGCCAACCGTATTAAAAACGGTATTTGTGCATTCGCTTCTCTCCATAACCCTCACATCTAAACTAAAGAGATGGATAGGAACATTCTCTATCCCTATCACCAAAGAAGCTCAGCCATCTGGCCCCGGAGTTTGGCAGCTCCCTACAAACGATCATGATGGTAAGCACGTCTTGGTTCCGTCGATGCTAAGTTCAAACCTGTTTGCCACTAGGTCAGGTACGGATCGACCTGCCATATCTGTTTCATGGTAAGTGAGCTGATATCATCTACTAGGTTACACTCCACAGTAGCGATTACGGTTGGGATAGGAAGAATTGGACAGTCCATTCAAGAACTCCCACTAGTGTCACGTTCAAATACGTGGATCCCGCAGGCGTAGATGGACAGGGCTTCCCAGGAGAAGTAACTGTATACGTGAGCTTTTATTATATACCGGTTGCGAGAGCTTTGTTAATCCACTTCATTAGGCTACCCATGAAGTGTCTAACAATGTCCTCAAATCCAGTGTCCGTGCCCATGCCACAGAAAAGGCTCGTCCCTCTTTAATACTCCGATTCATATACTAAATCCTAGGATCAGACCCCAATCATGACTACGCAACACGTCTACTGGTTGGTCTCTGCGTTCTCAGAACAATATAGACATGACCCGTAATCTAACCGTATCACAGGAACCTCGACGCCTTCCAAGATGGCGAGGACACCGCGCTGAACCACCACCTCATTATGGACTCTTCAAAAATTGTTCATCTTGATGGGGATGCCATACCCGATGGCAGTTTCCTCAAGACAGCCGGTACCATTTTCGATTTCAAGAATGGAAAAGTGGTTGGGGAAAACTTCAATCAAACTGTTGACAACTGTGGAACCGGTTCGTTGGCCTGTTCAACAATCTTTTGGTTGGACGAGGAAAATTAACGCATAATTTTCTCCAGGATGTCAAGGATTCGACCATTGTTGGATCTATGATCGTAATGAGACCGCTCGTGCAGGAACGTCTTTGTGGAGTGAGAACTCTGGTATTAGGTGAGATTTTTATTCATTCCAATCAGTCACATATACTCAGCTTCCGTTGTGTAGGGTCGACATTTCGACTAATCAACCTGCCGTCCAAATGTACACCGCTTACTGGCTCAACACTCCTCGAAAGGAGGTCCACGGGGGCCCATCTCAGGTCTATGGTCCTTGGGCAGCAATAGCTCTCGAGCAACAAGGATACGTCGATGCTATAAACACCCCGGAGTGGAATGTGAACCAGATTTGTAAGTTTATTTTGATATTTGTTTGCTGCTAGATCGCTGAGAAATCTGCAGATGGGCCACAAAGAGACTTTGAATGGAGTACCACGTACAGGTTCTCTATCGTAGGTGCATGAATTATAGTTGGACTATGATATACATGGGCATTGTATTGGATGCAGTACGATCAGGCGGCTGCTATTTATGAGATATCATCTAACATCGTAAGACTAAAAATTCAAATTTAAGGTTGAATGCCGATAGACCATCACTTGGTCATTTCACTTGATATCTGTCAACGTGTACATGTCGTTCGAGAGACAAGGAATTGCCTGGACAATAAGAATACAACAGGACCTCTTAGTTGCTTACACATCGTTAGCATGTCACTCAGTAACATGAAAAAAAGTCTTCTCCAATGGCATCGCAAGTACGGAAGACCTTAAAACAGAAACCAAGTTTGAAGAATGCGGCTGTCACTGGCTTGAGACGTCCTTGGTATTGACGTTTTAGATGGAGAGAAGAGTGGAAGGATGAATGGAAAGCTGGGGTCGCGTTCATGGATGGAGGTGAGGAACGGAAGAACTAAAAAAAAATGATACGATTATTATCCAAGCATGCATGATTGACAATGTGAGCGAGCTGTGGAGGAGTTCGTCGTGGTAGGTGAATGAATCCAAATATTAGCTATTACTGATTAACGAGTACATCCTTATACTACAAAGTAACTATTGCCATTTAGAACCTCAGGCAATAATAATCTTCTTAGGTTCTTGTTCCGGGGACGACCTCGGGAACGAGATGGTCAAAATTCCATCGGCTAAAGCGGCTTTGATATCCTCATCCTAGAAACCATTAGTAAATCCATCTACCTCAAGAAAAAAAAATAAATCTAACATACCTTTATTCCCAGAGGCAGGCGCAACGATCTCGACAATTCTCCAAACTGTCTTTCACGAATCACGTAGCCGCTCTCCTCTTGTTCCGATGAAATGTTACTTTTGGCGGATACAGTGAGGATATTGTTATGAACTGTCATATGAATGTCCTCTTTCTTGATACCAGGGAGCTCGAGTGTGGCAGTGACGATGTTTTTCTGGGCATCTTCGTGCAAGTCCAGTCTAATAGAACATTAGGGTTTAGTAGAACGGAAACATAAATAATAATATTCACGCACCTTGGTCTAACTGGCTTGGGAACTAGACGTGGAGCGTTCAGGACTGCTCCAACTAATTGTTCGAGCTCAGAGAAAGGCTCGTAGAACAAAGTAGGGTTGGTCATTATGAGAGATGAGAGAGAAGATAAGAAGTTGTGTGAGTGTTTTCAGATTTCTTGATGAAAATGGTTGGGATGCGCCGTAGGCTTATATACCTCAGAGCTCATTGTTCGAGAGGATTCTCGAAATAAGGCAGAGCTCGGGAGACTTTTAGGCTCTGGAGGGTGGGGGAACATTCGAGATCAACATGTCCATATATGGAAACATTGCTCCGAGGCCAACGGAGTTTCATGGTGAAATGCTAGGACTGGTAGTTCAGTAGAAATACTCTCGCGCACTACAATTCCTCGCACCATTAAGTCTGGAAATATACTGTTGCTCCATAGGTCGACATAAACAGGCTGGATGTATATCACTCAAAGTCGATGCTCCAAATCATCTCAACCGTACAACCAGTCGCAACATGCTGACGACTCCACTCGCAAAAATGTCAGCCTGTCATCATTATACATGCTCCAATGCACCACCGCCTTGTGGTTAGCCAGAGAATTACCTTAGATCTATTCCTGGGTTCCGGGCGTATATGCTTACATGTAGCAAACCCCTTGTCAAACCTGTATACCCGGTCTATCAAACAACGTCTTCCAATCTATTTCGATCATTGATAAAGTAATGTTTTCACGGAAGGTATTGATATAAAAAAAATACTCTTGAGCTCCAAGAACGACAGCGCCATCCAACTCTTTTTTTTTTACAACATCCTTCCCACAGATTCCATTACATTCCATCAGGCCCCAACTCCGATGGTTTTAAGATAGTCAACACGGTATGGGTTAGCATCCGTCTCCGCATTACGATTATGCGGAACCCATTTCGGTTCATCCTGGTAAAAAAAACTCTCGGTTCCGAAACAAGAAAAATTAAATCATTTGCAAGAATAGACACACCTGGAAAAGTCGTAACGCCTTGATATAATCATTCTCGTCCAGGGTGAAACGATGATAGATCCCAGAAGGGACAACCAAGAGGTCTCCAGGTTCAACAGCGAGGCGGATCCAGCTGTCCGAACTAGCCTCTATATATCTGATTTAAAAAAAACTCAGGGATTAAGTTAGACAGGTTGGGCTCACCCCGAACATCGAAAAATCCACTTCCATCAAGAATGTACCTAATCTCTTCATCTTCATGCATATGCCTGCTCAGAAAAAAACGCCAACTATCAGTCAGTCGATGACCATTCGTTTCTGATCAGTATTACGCACTCTGCGAAGAAAATTTTCAATTTCTCTTCATATATCTACGTCAAGCAAAATTAAGCCCTTGGTCACCACAACACCAAGAAATGGAAGATATAAGAGACTCACGTCACCCATTGCGGACTTTGAAACAGTAATCATATCTCTGTTCTTGTAGTTTCGCTCCTTGGCGATAGCATCTATCTTTGTCTCGTAACCGTCGACGGGGATAGTCCAGTATTTGATATTGATGGAGTCAAGAGTCTGGTTAGATACCGGTTTGGAAGGGACACAGTCGTGCGGAAGGCGCTGGTCCCCGGGTACATTGTCGTAGTAGTACGCTCGCATGGCTAATACGGGAGGAAGGTCGACAGGCGCTCCTTAAATCGGTTCAAAATCGGTTACTCATCTATCCGGTCACGGGGATAAAAGGGCGGCCCGGCGGAACATCCGAATCGGGTCATTGGCCCGGCATGGTTATCAGGATATGTTTTGGAACAAGTTTCCGAGCTCATTA
The DNA here is from genome assembly GCA_029719445.1 of Agaricus blazei. Lineage (NCBI taxonomy): Eukaryota > Fungi > Basidiomycota > Agaricomycetes > Agaricales > Agaricaceae > Agaricus > Agaricus blazei. The sequence continues at coordinate 255,991 of SSNC01000026.1, read as the reverse complement.
TATCAGTCTATCTTTCCCCTGTGTGAGATACAAATCTCAAACGCCAGCGTAAGGCCAGTTCAGTCACACGGCGGGCAAAGTACTGTCAAGTCTGTGCTGCCACACAGCGGGCAGAGGGCTGTCAAGTCTGGGCAGTCAAATTGAAATGGGTTGTCAAGATGGCTGTCAGGTGACCCGCCCTTGCTTGAAAATAATTGATCAGATCATAGTTTGTCATTCAAGTATCTATAATTAGGCAGCAATACTGCAAAAGAATACTTGTTATATACTTGTTAGATACCGTCGCAAGCACCAGTCAATTAGGGGTCAATGATTAATTACTATATACGTATATAGGGGTAGGAAACGACACGTAATGGGAGGGTCACTTGACAGCCCATTTCAATTTGACTGCCCTTTGCCCGCCGTGCCAAGTGGGTTGCCAAGTGGCCAGCCCCTTTCTCGTGAAAATTCTCAAACCCCTGTAAATCTATATAATTATGTGCTATTTAAAGCTCCGGAGTGGGCGATCAATAATTCGCGAGAAAGGTCAAGTGGTGGGCTGGTCAGTTGGCAACCCATTTGACAGCACTTTGCCCGCCGTGTCAGCCTTGTGATAATACAACAGACATCAAAAAACAGCATAATTATACTCGAGTCTACCATTCTCTTCGTCGTTCACGGTGCTTCCGTCGGTCGCGACCGCGATGCGCGTCCTTGACCTCCTGCCTATTATAAACATCTCTATACTCATCATCATCATACACTGTGCTTGGCGTCATACTGCCCGCAAGTTCTTTCTTTCTCCGTTGGATAAGTGCGAGTGCTCGTTCCCGCTCCGAAGATTCACGTTGAAGGCGTGCTTGGACTGAAGGATTCGACGAGGACGAAGATGAAGATCCCCCTGAGCGTGACTGAAGAGGCCTTGAACGGGCTGGAGGGGGCATTGACGAAGATGAAGGGCGAGTGGCGAGCTGTTGCTCGATGGCAGTCAAGGGATCATGTTTATACTTTCTTTGTGTTTCTCGTTTACTGACACCGCTGTTAGAATTTGACATATAAACAAATAGGAGACCTGGATACCTTCTCTCTTCATCGTCTTCAGATGCCTGAGACTCGTGTTGCGACCGTTGCTGGGTATACCACCGCTGCAGCTCTTTCTCATCGGGAGCAAGTTTCACCCCTTGTTGAGATGCTTTTGTATCCGTCTTTTTAGTCGTGGTCAACGCAGCTACCATGCTCTAGAACTGTATCAGAAGACCTATACGGCACCAAGTTCTAATGTGACACACCTGTTCGACATCATGAAAGAGGTTGATATGGCCATCAGTCGTCGGTAACCCACTCAAAGACGCGGGCGCAGCAACCTCCAACTCATTCTCTTCTCGAAAGCCTTCTTTACGCTTTCCATCCTCTTTCCGCTTGCCCTCTAAGCCAGCTCGTTGGCGAAGAAGATCGATACGTGCTTCTGAGTCCTACGAAATCAGTTGTGGAACATGGAGAGAAGTACAATATACGTTACAGCCAACATGACTCGCCCCTCTTCTTTGGCCTCTTGCAGTCTTGCTTCTTCTTCATCTCGCTTTACACGCTCGATGTTGTCTCGCCGATATGGGTGGTAACTCTTGTGGTGTGCTATGTTCAGCTTACCCATGGTCGATGGCGGTCTTGGTCAAGTAGGTGTATTACATAAGCGGAGGCTCTGCGATTTTCCGGCCACCCTGATCCTCATAAAATATGGAATCCTGTTAACTCACGTCAGGTTCGTGAGTATCGACTGTATCATGTTGATTGGCCGGAGATGAGCTGATCGTGATAGCGAACAAGATTTAGGCGGAAGACTTATTCACGTATAACTATATATATTAACAACACTGCAAATTCTCTTGAAAACACAAAAAAAAAAAGAAGCTTTTGCCGTGCGAAATATCCAATTGAGAACTAGATCTGATAAAATTTTGTTGTCAATTTGACATCCTCCCACTGGAAATAGGGGCTCACCGTAGGAAAAAAAACCATAATATGTCCGTCACACACACTCCCTCTGGACTTCAACGTGTACCACTGGAGGCTCACGGTTGAACTGGAGCTCAGTACTCGCCTCACCATCAACTGTAATCGTATCAAGTTGCACGTGTGTGCCGGATAACCACGAGCCCTCTTCTCTAGGACGTAATACCGGAAAGAATTTGGCAATCCAAAGCCCCCGCTTTGGAACCTCCCCACCCACGAAAAATCGAGTATGTCCTTTACGAGCTGCTTTGCGTAAATTAAGCGTTATGCGAGACATCATAGCCACAGTAATTCTGATAGGGTTTCGATTGTTAACAAGAGTCAATCGGCGGGACTTGAAGTTGATTGTTGACGGAATCGCTTACAATTGTTCTGTCCTGAATGGTGGTAACAAAGGGAATAAGAATCAGTCATGTAAGGTAGTAGGATATCATTGTAACTCACTGGGCAGCAATTTGTCTTATCCCTTCAGGAGATTTAATTAACATGGTCGTTAGTACTAGAGTTACCGCAAGAATGACGCTGAAAAGAACATTGATATCAAGTAGAACTTGCATACAATCCGAATGTTTACCTGTAGTATAGCAAACCATCTTCAAAAAGTCGCTCAATGATAGTTGAAGCATTTGAGGCGCGACGTAATGGAGGTATTGTCTTATACAAAGTAAGAATAAATACGACAGTGTCGTACGTGAGGGGAATCCACGCAGACGCTGGCCCCAACACTCTGATCCCCGGCTTCTCATTATCAAATACATTACTGCACGCTATCACACAAATTCAGATAAGTGTGCGCTGAATTCGTAAGGCACACTCACACTTCACATTAGATAGCGGATTATGAGTCACTTCTACAAAACGACACACTAAATAAAGTTTCAGGACGATAGAGTGAGGAGATTACTTACGATGGGCAAATATTATAAGCCATACATTGACAACGGTCTCAATGATAAGAATGATGGCCAGCAAGGCTGTGATGAAGGTCTTAGAACGACCTGAGTATATCGCACGTACGCGGAGTAACATCATGAGGCCGACGACCTCAATGGCTAGCGCCACGGTGACAGCTTCGTACCTGATGAACTGACCACAGCTAATTATTGTCAGCGAGATGAGTCCACATCGATAGAGGAGATTACCCTACACCTATATATATACTAGCGATTTAGGCCAGCCATCAGACTGAATACAAAGATAGGACGAACTTCATATGACCACGCAGGAGATAGGTAGGCTATTGAACAACGATTCAATGTTCACATCCTAGTAATCTAGCACATGGTTGAGACTCGGCGTACCATGGAGGTTGACAATAAACCCGAGAGGAGTGAAATATCGATTCTATCAACAACATTAGATTAAACACCCATACCGTCAAAATCGATCTTACGAATAAGAACAAGTAAATGACTGGCTTGAGATTTCAGTGGGTGGCACACAACCGAGCACTGCGGACTTACAAATCCCCTTTCTACCCTTCCAGATGTATTCAACTTCGTCGACGAAAGTGTCTATATGATCCCAGACGAGAGCGGTGAAACTTGCAAAACCAACAAACTGAGGCGCTCATAAACCTCGGTCCGTAATCACAATGCAAGCCTACCAGTTACGTACATTGGTAAGTAGCCTGTGTATCTACTCGTTAATAAATGCACTTCAGAACAAGCAAGGCACTCTTACGCTTCCTGTGTATCATCAACAACAGAAGGGTATACAGTCTCTGGCATATTGATTTCAGAACTAAAGCCGGAGATGATGGAAGTACGCAGCGCTCAAGAAAAAACTGGGGCGTTGAACGAATGTATATATATATATCTCCATCAGCGCACTGTGGAGAAGCTGCGATGTCATACCCAGCTCGTCTGATGGTATGTGGAAATTATCATTCTTACTTGACTTTAGGTGGAGCATCTCCCATCAATATCCATGAACGGATCTTTCACACTCCTGTGCCGTGGAGTGTTCGACTTGTTAACGTTTTCTTGCTGATGTTGAGCTGCAGAGGATAAGGCAATGCCTTCCGATCTACAAAAAGAACTCATAATCATATCCTATGTATCCGAAATCTGTGACTGGCGGGAGTTTAGATTCTCAAGTCTCAATAGTCATTGTGCTTGTCTTTAATTCATTGTGCTCCGTTGTTACTGTGCTCCTTCACGCTACATGAAAGTTACACAACGATATTGACCAATACTGAGATTGTGGGGATCCAAAAATATCTCGTGATCAATCGATGGTACCTAAATTATCAGTGAAACGCCATCTAGATATTGGTGCAAAAAACCAGGTGGCGTTCCTGAGGAAAGACTGGCCATGGAGAACGTGGGGTTACAACAGCTTAATCTGAGTAGACTCCACAAAATTCATACACGCAAACTATAAGCCAGACACAATTAGTCAACCGGGCGGATCGAATTGGCACTCTAATGAGAGTCAGTACATGATCATGAAAACGAGGGCGGCTCCTTTAAACCTAACTACGTGATAAAACGGAAAGTTTTGATAGGATCAGTCGTGCGATTTCTCCTTCAAGAACGTTTCCCTATCTCGACTAAGCATACTATTAATCATTTACTTGATGTGCAAATGTAACAGTAGGACTTGTGAAAAAGTCTCGTTGTACCTATGTATGTGTAATACTCACATAGTCAAAAATATCTGCTCCAGCAAGAGCCGAACATTACACTATGAAAACGTCCGCCAGTTGACAAAGCTTGTCTCGTGAAACTTCAACTAAATTAGCGTTGGCCTCGGGTAACTGAGGGATGATAGTGATCCTTATTGTCACAGCCTGGCTGACATGAAGGACTCTGAGACGTGAGAGTTAGATACGACTAGCATATAAACTGCAGCGTCTGCAGCTATGACGATAGTAAGTGAATCATTCTCGTCGGAAACTCGTTGAGTGCTGGGTCGAAGGGGAAGACGTCGCATTCGCAAACAGCACTTCATCAGGGCCGGGTGGCGTGGATTCGAAATTGACGTCAGGGTCGGAGACTCGTAGAACTGTTGGCGGCCGGGCACAGGCCGGGCATGACTACACAGTAAACATCACGCTGTGAAAATCTGACCCTGAATTAGATGTACTGAAACAAGAGGCGACATATAAAATTAATCTTTTACGTTAACCGAGTTGCTCTCCTTGCATACGATAATTGAGGTTGAACAAGATAACTGATTCTCCATCTCGTTGCGAATTTGTCAAAGTTAAAGTATGATGTGTTAACGAGTCGTCGCTATTGGTGAAGTGATGTGTAGTTCTATCGTCCGGTTCGGAAAGATCGCTATGTCCGGGCTTAAAATTCATGGGAACGTCAACCCTCGAGCACATGGAAAGAAGTCCGATAGACCGTGAATTTGAAGTTGCTGTCAAGGTGTTGAATCCTTTCTAAAAGTATAACCATTCACTCATCCCATACATCACACACTCGATTCCGTGAATACAAGTAGGTTGTTAACTCCCTTCACGATATTCCCGATCATTGCTTGCTTGGTAATCGAGTACCCAGGCTTACCCTTGCTTTTGGGATATTCCCACTTTCAAATAAACTTACAGATGGATAGGATCCCACTCCCCGTTTTGAGTTATTTGCGGCGATGCTTCTTACTTCTTTTTCACTGCCGGCTTTTTCGGAAATAGACTTCTTTCGAGCTCCTCATTCCCAAAGCCCTTATCGGAGGATTTGAAGACCCATTCTGTGTTTATATTAATGATACAACCTCTCTGCCCTCTAAAACCCATTAAACTAATTATTTTTGAGAGATCGGTGGAATATTCTGAAGTGTCTAGTCATGCCTGATCACATCACGTCAGTGGTCGTCAGAATTCAATGAGAAAAATATTTGCCCACATCGATATCATGGATCAGTATCCTTGCCCCTACGAGTATGTGCGGCACTATTTTCGAACCTGATATCGCTGACCTTTCCGTCAACGGTGGTGGAATTAAGGCCGTTATATGTTGCACATATCCAAGGATCATCCCTTGTGCGACGCAATCCTGGGAAGAATCGGTAGAACCAAAACCAAAACCCACGATGTGGAGCATTTTCATCAAAACTGGAAAAGCGGGTATGGCGTTTATGTGCAGCTTTGCGCAGGTTGAGCGTTATTCTAGACATCATGGCCACAGTGATCCTGTGCATTTTCAATGACTGGTCAGCTATCAATGATGTAGAATGTGTATTGGTCCACTTACAACTGTTCGGTTCTGAAAAGAACCGACTAACGTTGAATGATTGTCCGTTTGCCGAGGGGCTGATGTAACTCACTGAGCCGCGATCTGCCTTATTCCTTGAGGAGATTTAATTAACATTATCGTTAGCACTAGAGTTAATGCAACGATGACGCTAATTGACCCGTTGTTATTGTGCAAGATTAACAGATAATTGAATACGTACGTATAGTAGAGCAAGCCGTCTTCAAAGAGGCGTTCTATGATACTTGATGTGTTTGGAGCCTGGCGTAGCGGAGGTATCGTTCTATACAGCGTGAGACAGAAAACGATGGTATCATACACGAGGGGTATCCATGCCGATGCTGGTCCCAGCGTTGTGACTCCTGGCCTCGCAGTATCAAACACAACACTGCACGCTGTAAATCAAGTCAGGCTCAAATAGCCATGGTTGATAGGAAGAGCCGGCTCACATGTTGCGCCCGAGTTAGGGTTGTGGATGACCTCTATGTGGTGAAAAGACAGATCGTATCGGTTGTTATACGGAAAAACGAAGACTCACGATGCGAATACGCTATAAGCCACGCATTGATGCCAGTCTCAATGAGAAGAATGGTGGATAAAACAGCGGTGATGTAGGCCTTGATACGTCCAGAGTAGATCGCACGTATACGAAGCAGCATCATAAGGCCGACGACCTCGACTGCCAATGCAACAGTGACGCCCTCGTACTTAATGAACCGAGAACATCTGATTAACACAACCGAAATGAGCTGATGCCACCCCTATTGCTGGAAATTTTCTTACACCTAGAAGGAAAAGGTTATATTGGTCTGATAGAGAATCAAGATAGCATGTGTTGAACCTACTTCGACTGACCATATAGGGGAAATGAAAGCTAATATGTCGGGTTTAGTAATCGGTCGTGGTCGATCCAGTCTGTATCGGTACCGAACATACCATGGAGGTTTACAATGAAACCAAGAGGAGTAAAATATCGGTTCTGTCAAAAAAATTAGAATAGATAATTCTGTAGTCTGAACTGGGCGTACGAATAAGAAGAGGTAAATGACTGACAAAGAATTTTAGCGAACATCGTAAGGTTTAGCATTCTAGACTTACAAACACCCTTTCTGCCCTTCCAGATATACTCAACTTCGTCGACGAATGTGTCTATGTGATCCAGACGAGAGCTGTGAAACTCGCAACGCCTATATACTTGAGTCGCTATTGAACCTGAGTCCGTAAGATAGTTGGTACACACGCCACGTACGTTGGTGAGTAACCTGGTTTGTAGAGAAACTGAATGGTAGCACCCAGTTAAATAGAGAATTGTACATACGCATCGCGGGCATCCTCAATAAGGGGAGGATACTCCAGCATATCGAGGGACGTGTACAGGGAAGGTACGAAGGAAGCAGCAGGGAAGTAAACGTTACAAAATTATATAAGTTTATGTATATATATTTAATGATGTACACAGTTAACTTGTTATGGAAGCTATTTAGGCAGCAAGAAACAATCTAATGATTGGAGCCGTTGACGTGTTGTATCCTCTTCTGTGGGAATGTCCTATTGTTAGACTAGTCTCAATTTCCAGGTGGTCGGGGAGCCATGATGATGGCGAACGTCAGCCAGTGTCGATTGCAATGCGGACGCTGCGGACTCACCCTGTGAATGCATATTGGTATCCCCCGTGCCCCTTTTGAGACAGTATATACAGTATATACGAGATAGACAATGCCAGTCGCGGTGGAGTACGATTGGATACTTCCCAGGCCGCTCTCCCCGCCACCATTACCTAACTATCGAGGTCTGTGCCCCGGCTTATCAATGTTACGACCGTTCGAGCTTCTGGAACATTCCTTTTTCTTTTACACATCTGCAGCGCTCCCCTCGGGCTCTACGCCGTAATAGGATGGTGAGATGGAAGCCGGGATTTCCCGGTGTCCGATGATGTGATGCTTGACCGGACATCCGGACATTGGCCAATCAAGTCCAATACCTAGCGTTAACGCAACCGTGCTTTTTTGATTGAAATGCTGTAAAGTGGATTCTGTAGAGCAACTTTACTTCATCTGATTGTTGTGTCCCGGATCAGTGATGCCCAGCATGTAGTTAGTGTATCTCTCAATACATAGATTTCGCTTATCCGGGAGCATAGCCAGTGATCTGTGAAGAAATGCCTCCCCCGGATGCATATATAAATGGGCGGCAATCAAACGATGAGAAGTGCTACCCGCCCTTCTCGAATAGATAGACAGGGGTTAGAGATCAGGTACTACATAATTTCTAGTTGGACTCGCATCAGAAACCATTGCTGCTAATCAATATCATTAGATTTGGGAGGTTGTGATGGAATGATATGATGGTCATGGGAGAGCTGTAGCAAAAGATTAAGAGTTGGAGCTTTGGAACAGGAGTGTTTTGTTCCTATCATTCACAAGTAGTCACATTACAGAGTTGCTATAAACTTAAGCGTTGGCTCACCAGTCATATCACGGAACGGAATGTTTACATGACCGTGGCGTGTACTTGAACTAGTGGATCAGCTTAGTCAACTACATGGAATTGATACGGTTACAGTTACGAGCATATCACCCCGTTCGCATCAAATACCATGTCGGGCAACTATTCCCAAAAATTAGTATTCACTTTGTGGATGAGTATCATATTTACCACCGTCAGAACGCACATAACGATGATATCGTGGGGGTTGTATGCAGTGGTTCTGTGGCCCAGCAATGCCTTCAATGTAAGACTACATCAAAAGGGTGAGGAGCACTTGTGGGAGACAAGACTTCATCTCGGTCGTGACTTTAGTTCCGAGAAGATGAAATCATTCTGACTGTGTACAATTACAATCAAAAACCTTTTATGGGAGAAAGAGACTAGAAAACTTGAACTCCATCCGAGCCCCTAAATTCCCCTATGGTAATGTTGAGCTTTAAAAGTGAAGCCTTGTTAGCCAACCTGTGAGAATGAAATGTTACAAGAAGATTTCGAGTGTTCTATGTCTCATAGAGTCATTCCATCAATGTTCCTTATTAGCCTGAGGCTGTCAGAATCCTTGACCGAAGGTCGTCTGAACTCTCTTGAAATGAATGCTTTTAAAATTAAGCATTATTGTGGTGAGCTGGCCCGTATCTGGCGGGTGGCTGGATAGCGTGTGTCAGATATTTATTTAAAGTCGGTCTGTTGCCCTTGTGTTTGCCTGACCAATAAAAATGACCCGGGCCTTACTCTATTCACCCTGATTAGATGAAATCCGGTTGGCTTCTGCTCGTTCATAACGTCGATAGTTGATAGTATCCGGGTTACAAATGGCAAGCGTAAAGCGATTTGGCTGGATATTTCAAGAACTATAACCGATACAAGCATTCTAACGATGACCACTAGCTATTCGACCCTCTAAGTGGACCAGTGTGGATCCGACCAGAAGTTAGTCAGCTATTACAAAAGTAAGGACGAAAAAGAGCAAAACACAAAAAACAGAAACAAAAGCAGAACAGCATTGAAGACAAGACAGCCTAGACGACAAAAGAGACAACGTTTCTATAATCAAATCGATCCTTAGGAGGTAATGAAAACTTGCTTAGGTAAATAGAAAAATGCATGCAACCCCCGTATCATCTCCATCTGTTCGTAAAATCTCCAATGGTGGTTACATTGGAGCGGACACAGGGAAGGCACAGGGAAGGCATTGACAAGATCCATGACCAGGTTCGATTCCAAAATCAAGTGTGGTGCTGGTGGAGATGAGAGTAGCGATAGCTGGTGTTGAGGATTAGGAGACAGTTAGGGTAGCTTCTAGGCTTGAGGTGAAAATCGATACAATATAGGAGGAAGCCGTGTGTCATGTCGATATCGACCAACTTTATGGACCCGTTAGAGCAATGCTGCTTCATGGATAATACGTTTGACACGATCGAGAAGGATGGTCCTGGTGACGGATGGTACATGTGCGAGGGATGGCATGAGGTAGAAGAGAGCGGGAGGAGGGACAAGGGTTATAACGGACGAGTAGGCAGTAGACTTTGAATAGAGGATTCCGATGGCGGGCCCACATTTCCAACGAAGTTTCTTGTATCAGCGACGTTAAACATGCTCGAAGTCTGGAGTCGGCGGAAGTGGGCGGCGAGGACCTTGTGGGCGTACCCGGAAGTTGGATTCAGCGTCTCCGATCGTATTATTTACTGGCTCGGTATTTGAGTTTGTAGAAGGAATCCCACTTGATTGAACTGGCACTGGAGCCATTAAAACTGATTCAGTCGGCTAGAGAAAGAACAAGACCTGGAATCAACAGTACCATGTAATCGAAGTAGACACGTACCTCAGGAGTCGTCAAAACACGGATGCTACCGAGCTCCTCTGATAAAGAAGATGGTAAATGATGTCTCCCACGAACGGGAGAACGAGATGACGGGGTGTCATGTATTTCTACAGTTGCTGGGTGTGTGTGTACTTCTGTTTGAGCTGATTCATCAACAGCGGACTGATGAGTTTCATGGCCTAATTACGGAAAAGTTGATCAATAATGAGGCAGCTGATTTGTAGGAGACGCGTACCATGCCCAAAATCCCGAGCAGTGGCGCGCGTTTGAGGTCGTTCGCATTGGCAGGATCCGTGAGAACAGCCGATGGTTATCGTAGTCTCGGATTGACTGCAGACGGTGACTGACACGCAGGAGGCATGCGGAAAGCTGAGGGTGACCATGCGTAGCCAATTATGCATCAATGTCCGCAACCAGTTGGGTATATATTCCCTTTGGTGACTTTGTATCACGTGCACGCGCAGCTGAACACGAGGATAAAAGCTTGTCAAAAACTTGATTGACGGTTTGTCGGAGGACCGAGAGCCGTACACGTTCAGTACCTGGTTTCACCTTCATATCATCAACACATAGCAATCTCGCCTAAAGGGCGAAATGCGGCCGCAGTCTGGTGCTCATATAATCTGATAGCTGTGTTCTTTCGGCGGGTTGCTGTATTTCTGACGAGATACTATGTTCATGATGAGATCGTGCTTCCGAAACATATCGTCAGCTCCGAACTGCAGATGACTGGCGACCCATCTACTCGGCCTTGGGGGACGATAAGCCAGTCATCCAGCCAGAACACACAAGACATAGTTTAATTATATACACAAATAGAAGCCCGGCTCGCTACTCGGTACGTTTCCCACCTTTCTGTAACCAGATGCTCCGATGATCAAACACCGGAGGAACGATGTATAGTGCCTTTTATCACCCCTAAATGCCCACCGGCACGATGTCTAGTTGATTATGATGAGGTGCTGAACCTTGAATGCTCGAATGACTGATGTGCTCGAGACATCGCTAAATCGCCTGTCAACTACATTGTCTTAGGATCACCTGTTCGATTCTCGCAATGGAGACATATCTGGGTTGATCGGAGTGTCTTTTTGAAAGTACTGGGTGATAGACGGGCGCATTATTCAATACAGGCCAGAAAAAAGCTCAAAGCTAATATTGCCATCAAAGGCTCAATAGAATCCCCCAAATCATGTTGCCAGTCATCACCACGGAAAGCACACGGAATAGAATCACTGAAATGGATTGGAATGGCCTTTTGACAATTTACACCTTGTCATGTGGGAAGTTCGCTTTCAAACCTAAGAGAATACTAACAGTGTCGCCGTCCCTGATAACCCCTTTCGTGAGCTCTTCTGATGATGATCATAAGATTGACTCCATTATGTGGAGCTAAGGGAGCCTAGCAGGTTCGCTATCAGTTTTCCTGACGTGAAAGAAAATTTTCCTGTCAAATACAGCATCCTATGATATTGCTCCAAAACTTCGATAACATGACGTAACTGAATGTTCTCAGAGGCAGTGTGTAAAAAGGGTCAGAGCTTGAGGCATGCTTATTGGACGGGAGTGTGTTAATATTACGGAAGGAAAAGTATATTTCTAATAATCCTGCCTACGATGACCTTCGAATGATTGATGCGTCACTACAGCATTTAAAGTACAAACCTTGGAAACGAGCAGGAGATAGCATTGTCAATGACGAGGTTCTAGTGGTTATCGGATGAGGATGATGAGTTTAGGTATGCTAAAAATATATAAGACCCTGAACGCCTGAGATGATGAAGTGGGACTTGTTGTATATATATAAGACCATGGAAGTTATAAGAACGAACCGAACGAGGTGAGAACGGAATCTATTTCGGGCTACAGCAAATACGAGGAGCCCGCACGTGGACAATCCTTGAAGGGTTACACGAGGACTAACACCGTAAGGTGGGCGCGGGTTGAATATAGGATAGAGGAGGGTCTAACGTAGGCAGGGAGTGGGGGGAAGGGCTAAGTTATTATAGAAGACAAAAGGGTAGTATGCCACTCAAATATTCAATGGATATAACTAATTAACGAAAACATGACACAAGGTCACGGGTGTACGACGCGGACCGATGAGGGCAAGAGGAATCAGACGATCAGATGCGGACGCACAGATCTTGACGCGGAAGTGTATAGACTAGACAAGTGAGGCGACCATATTAGGGTAATTCATGGAAAGACTGAGGGCTTTGATTTCATATAAAGCAAGATCAAGGAATATAATTCTACACAGGGAGAAGGACATATTTCAAACGCCATAAGGCTCATGTCATTAGAATCACGCGGGCTACTCTGCTCGACGCGGACCAGACGCGGAGAAGAAGCACGCGGTGGGTTCCTCGTACTCCTGGTAGTCCAATCCGTTGATGGGCCTGTTGAGGACATGAGAAGAGAATGGTGATACTGTTGTTATAGAAGGAGAGTGCCCCTGAGAAGGCGGCCAGGACGTCAAAGCAAGAGTAAGACTCCGAACGCCAGTAACTGAAGGCAGTACAGGTGGTGTAAATGCCTTAGTGCAGACGAGGCGATGAAGATCCGGTGCTGTGAAAGTTGAAGAGATCGACAATCCGCTGGGCAGAGTCATCACTGAGACAGCTACATCCGTTGAACCAGTCGTCGAAAGTATCCATGGATGAGCCAAAAATGTAGAGGAACCATGGTTGATCAAAATCAATATCACATACGGTGAAAATGCACCATAGGGGTTGCGAGCCCATGCATTAGGCCTCATGTACTTTGATAAAAACGACAACGTGTCAGATATCCCCTTCAATTTTCTGGGAAACGGATACGAATGAACTCTCGTGAGCCTCCGCAGAGGCTGGGGAGTGTATTGTCTGCTTTGAGTTAAACGGTCAAATCTAGAATATGACCCGTTCGTCGGGGGAGAAGATGTTCGAGGGTTGGTCCATTATTAGGGATTATTTTGGCGATGAACGTCATCAAGAAGCGCTGAGAACCGCAAGCGTCTTTCTCGATTGCGGGGTGGATGCTACTAATCATAGTATGGCGTGCTGGGCTGAGAACGCCGCACTCGTTTGGTCGATACTCACAACCTCAGGCATTCTTAGTGGTGCGACTTGTCGCTGATAGCAGCGCAGGATCGGCCGCCCTTGAGGATGCCCAACAGCCTACCCCGGTCACACGCAGGGATTTAATTTCCGCGACAAGGGCCTAATACCTAAGGGCGGTAAACAGCTCCCAAATTAAGCACTGCATATATACACATATACCTATGCTATAGTAGTACGTCACTTTCGCCAAGCAATGCTTCGTTATGGTCTCCAATCCCAAGTACTACTTACCATTGATGGCTTGCAAGCACTCGTACTCTCGCAGGCCCAGAAGTCGGGAATGGTAGAGTTCAATGACGATCTGTCTCTCTCACAGAGAGTCTCATGACGTTCAACAGCAGACAACTTGTAATTACTGGTTGTGCAACACCGCAAAAGCAACTAGCTTCTTAGATGTAAGACCCAACTGATTCACATTCATCAATGCAAAAATATAGCTAAAAAGTAAATAGCAGAGGCGCAAAAAATGATGCCACTATTGAAGAAAAGTTCGATATGCTGATAATAATGTAGTATGCAGGTGTCATCCCAACATAAACCATTCAATGTGGTGACCTTGATGGGAAAGTATAGTAATGATATGGATGTTCATTAGAGGACTGTTGTAATTGCGTGGGTATCGAATAAGAAGGTTGAGTCTGAGGCAGATATGAGACACCGTCGGCAAAATATGGACCTTGCGATAATATTTGCTCAGGAGTGCCGGATGAGGATGTGTGGGTGAACTCTTGATTCGATTGGTTTTGTGTTTGTGTATGGTAGTAGTACGAGATATGGGGCGACGTGTCAATCTCAGGGTAGTCCGTGGACCAAGCAGAAGACTGGTATAGATGCCCCACAGGTAAAGGCCGGAATATTTGGCCAGATGCCCTGCTAGAAGTATATGAAGAAGTGGTGTGCACTTGAGGTGGTGTGGACTGCGGTGGAAAGGGGATAGATTGAGATGGAATATGTCGTGTAGGACTCAAAAGCGAGTGTATCGTAGAAGGGGTACGTGAGTGTACAGACGGTGAAGGAAGTGGTAGGGAATGAAAGGGAAAATTCGGAAGAGGGCTCTGGACTGAACGTCTCGAGGGAGAGGTCATAGAGTCAGTGAAGGAGCCCTGTATCGGCGAGGTCAAGAATACAGGAGATGGTGACGATCGGTTTCGAGAAAGAGACGAGCAAGAAGCAAAGCTGTTACGGGTGGCGGATGAAGGAGAAGGGGCCGACACATCAGCTCTCACTCCACGACGCGAGAGTGGGATGGGTTGGGTAGGACGGGGGGGTGCTGTCGGCGATCGTACGGCAACACGCGGCAGATCTCGTAACAAAGAGCCCCAGGATGATTGCGATGATGATGAACCCGGAACATGACTCGGGCTGCCAGTTGTAGAGGACAACTCGGCAGCTGTGCCAGGATGAACAGCTTGCGAACGCGGAGTTGGTGGGAGGGGGCGGTGACGAGGTCCGCGTGGTCGTATCTGATTGCCAACGTATGCAAACGATTCCCTACCGGGACGGCGATCAAGACGCGGTGAGACAGGGGAAGTTCGCGCTGAGGCGGTCGGTTCATTATGAGACGGTCTCACGGGTCTGATTGTGATAGAAGAAGGGTTCATTGGAGGAAAGACGGTCCGTGGAGAAGTCTAGTAAAACAAAGTTAGCCTAGGTGTTGAAAATGTCTGCGCTAGGAATAGAGACATACTACAGATGTTTGTAAACGGACAAGAGCTGTAAGCCCCGTCATCTCACCCAACCTGCTTGACAGAGGCGACAAAGGATCAAGTTGTTCATCGGAGGTAGCAGTTTGAGACGTGGGACTTTCATGTTCGTCCGCAGATGTCGGGGGAGTGGATCGTCGACTTTGACCAGAATTATTGGAAGATACAAACGATGATTCGCTTAACGATGGGGAAGGGGTACGGGGTCCTTCAAGGTTTGCATGAGGTAAATAAATGAAAACGCTTGAGTATTGGAGACATACTACGCCGTCTGAAGCCACGAGGATTTTTACCAGGCCGAAGATGATCTTTAGTCACCCCTGGAGTGTCGACGCTGTTGCTAATCATTGTCACATGCTGAGCATCACTGTAGATCCCGCCATTGATCGAAAACGAGTGTGCCCGCGTAAAGTTGAGGGTAGCCATGGGGCGGGAATGGGGGGAGCTTGAAGCCTGAACGGATGAAATTAATGTTTTTATATTAGACGCACAGCCATGCCGAAATAGCAAGTGCCCAATTGAGGAGTGTCACTCATACTCACCCGACATGGCTGAATCAATCACTGTGTGATAAGACCGATAATACGTTACCTTTTAACCTTAACAACTATTTAAATTTTTACTCAAAACCAGGTGAACCAAGTGCACCGTACTCACGATCCTATGAGTCCGTTGATGATTCATCGCTCGCCAATGCAAAATGTACTTTCATTGTGGCTTATACCGACGAGTGGGACAGCCTACATCTTGACGTGTACCGCCCCAGTACCCTGGTATCCTTTGATTATACCCCCAGCGTTCCGCCGGTGGCCGTGTAACCTAAAAACCCTGAGATAACTTGGGAAGTATCATCAAAAAAAGAGCTGTTAAGAAACGATGACTTGTAGCAGGCTGCCGGATGATAACGATAGGAATCGCAATAATGACGGGACCAATCAGCCTGATCGGAGAGCAGTGGTACTCTTTTTCTGATGGCGGTAATAGGGACCGGAGTAGGTATGATTATGATTTTCGTACTATCAAGTGGAGACGTGCCATCCAGCGGGCTTCGCCGCGACATTGATACAAAGTTGTTGTGACACTGATTTTGAGACTATCATTTCGGGGTGAACCTCTCACCTAGTCAGAATGTATGGACCGCCTCGGAATGAGCGCTCCCCAAATAACAGCATTGGACCTGTGCTTTAGTTTGCCCTTCCCTCACATTCTTTCCCATGTCAGTATCTGCCCTGGAAGTGTGGCTATGCGGTAAGTAAAGTTTCACTCCATGTACGTTACCTGAGTCGTGAAAAAAAATTTTTTTTGACATGTATTTGGAATCAGAACTTATTGTAGATACACCGCTCAAGAAGAAGAAAATCACATTCACAGAGGAAATCCGATGCTATCGATATGCCATTACGTCCTAATGATCGAAAGTGAGTCGATATTGCAGGAATAGAACAAAAAGAAATTTCGCGATAACCTCTGGATAACATTTCATCCGAAGGCTCGGAGTAAGCTGTCATGTTGACTCCATTAAAAAGAAGAAAACGGGTGGTGCGCAGTACATAGCCTCATTGTACGCATCAAACTATCATACTGACGCACAGGTGGGTCATATTTACAGAAAGAATTCGTTTTCTTCGACTGGAGAAGAGCATAGCACCTTCTGATGCGAAGGCTGTACGGGGTGCGATGAAGAATACACACACGCCCTAAGAATCCAATACCCGAGTCACTACGTTATTGGGTAACTCGAGGTGAACTCGTGGCCTAATTTCGGGTTGTTGGCCAAGGCTATGGACGTTCTTCGCTTTGGAATATAACCAACTGATAACCCGTGGAATCGAAGAGAGGGCTGTGCGATGGAAGAAGGAAAAAGAATTTCTTGAAAAAGTGCATGACGTATTCACGGCCCTGGATTTAATTCCGGCAAGGAGGCAGTCCAAAATTTAGGCCACGCGAATGTGACTCAACTGCGCACAACAGCATTATTTCCTGCCTTCCATTGGCAGGTAATTTCCGGTAAGCTTCTGTGGCGAGATGGAAACCAAGGCTTGCTGTTGACATTGAGTTTCGGTTAGAATTCGTAACATATACCAAGGATCGATTTATTGGTTCTTTCCGACGACCAGCGCTGAGCGGAGAGAAGGTCCAAAAATGCAAATATATATGTATAAGTGTTCGTGTCATTTCGTAAAGGCACAAACAATGCGGTTGAATCGAAAGCGATAAAGCAGAGTGAAGAGAGAAGCGTGCTAATATATCAACCATTTTTTAATTAGTATGTAGGATAGAAAGAGGGCTATGCAGAGACGTGTAAATGGCGTAATGATAGGGATCGAGATGCAGCGTTTAACCCATCAGAGGCATCGGAAAGCTGGGCGTATTGCCATAGTTGGTTACAGCGTGGTATGCTGGCTGGGGTTCATTATATGGCGGCCAACCCGGGTGCATGTCGTAATGCTGATGTGAATATGAGTTAGGGGGATGCATAGCCGGAGCAAAGAGAGGCCAGGGCTGATCCTGGTATTGGGGTTGGCGGAAAGGAGGGGCGTGATATACGTCGGAGTGAACTGCCTGGCGTTGCGGTTGCTGGGGGAACGAGAAAGAGTTGACCGGATTTTGGGGTTGAGAAACAGGAGGAGAAGGAAGAGGGCGAGAGTTTCGACGTTGGGGCACAGGCTGATTTTGATAATTGTGCGCGGGTATATTAGAGCCACCCCGATGTTGAATATGGTTTGTCCAATCAGTGATTATACTTGGTGTCCAGTGTTGTGACGATTGTGGAGCGGCAAGTTCAGGAACTTGGTTGACCTGGGGGACTTCTGCATGACGAGGGAGGCTCGTTCTGGAAGACCGAGGAGAGGGCGTATACTCGAAGACGTTGGCATGGGGGAGAGGGCTAGCGTATCCTTTAGTGCCTGCTCTGAGTCGCTCAAAGATGACAGAAGGATCATCCGAATCAGCAGTGTCGTGAGGCATAGTAATTGCCCTTGGACTCATAGGTAGCGAGTCAAAAGGTGGTGGCGAGTTCTGAGGATAAGTAGGGGTAGGTGAGATGCGGGTAGGTCGGGATCCAGCATTAGAACCGTTCGGACTAGTAGATAAAGTGCGATAGGCAGGGAAATCTACAGGATAGGGAGTCAGAGGCGACGGGGAGTTATTATCCAAGAAGTGAGTGTTATGAACTGGCTGAGGGGTGGATGGTAATGCAGGAACCTGGTGAACAGGCTGAGGGGTTCGAGGGTGCTGCGAAGGGAGCATTGGGGTAAAAACTTGGCTTGTGGATTGGGGACTCCCGGGAAACTAAGGGAGGATGTAAGATACACAATGAAAAGAGTATGATAGTGTTTTTCGTACCTCAGTATCCTGTTGAGGTGTCTGGTAAGGCGAAAGTGTCGCGGCTTGAGAACTCGGTGTGAAGCGTCTCAAACCGAGAGTATCCGTCAGAGGGGTTAACAAGTTCACATCTGGCTCTTGCGGTGGTTGAGGTCGGGAGTAATATGATCCTGAGAGACGAGGTTCTTCAACGTTGATGGAGGTAGCTGGGGTTGCCGAGGACACTCGCGAAGGAAGGTCATTTTCTGATCCTGAACTAATAGTAGATGTAGTGCTGGTTGGAGACGGAGTACCATTGGCCGACGATAGATTCGCATTACTTGAGGCTGGAGTCGAAGGCACACTGTGAATAGCAGAGCTGCCAACGTTGTTTCCCTGGCTGGGAGGTAGAGAGAGAACACCGGTGGCAATGGGACCCAAACCCAATTGGGCCGGGGACGCCAAAGAGCCGGGTGTCAAGGTGTAGTTGTTCACTCCACCGTTAACAGTGCCAAAGTTGCCGCCGTTGATGGAGAAATGGTGAGCTTTGGTGAAGTTCATGTCCATCGGCTGGGGTGATGTAGTCTAGGAGATTTTTACGATATTTATACAGAGCCAGCTCGCGAAAGGCGGTGTTACTATAACTGGCAGTCAGTTAACAGCATGTCAAAAAGGAAGCGAATGACCTTGAGGAACTGGATGAAACCTGTGCATGGCTGTGTAGTAGAGTGAACGTGAAGACATGGTTGGGCGGTATACACCGCTTACGTGCCAGTGGGAATAAAAACACTGCCTCATCTGGACAAGCACAGAACCATGAAAAGAACGTCATCCATCGGGATCCAACGAGGCTCCCGTTTCTCTCAGACGTAATGTGGTCCAGCACCGCCAACAGGTGGCAGAGAGTGGGATCATAAGCCAAGTTCAATAACTTGAATCATTGTGAGGGAGGCGTGCAATGTCGGGCCCCAGGTCACGAGTAACGATAGTAATTTTATCTTCCGAGCTCCGACCGGCGTTGGTGTGACAATTTGATAATTTGCTAATGGTGTTTACCCGCTGCCAGGCTTTCACGTTCTATAGTCAACGTAAACCGTGTTCTGCCTGTTCAATCACAATTCACCGAATTGAATAGGCGGTTAGGTGTCACTCCATATTTCTTGTTCAGAATGCCCTTCTGCTATCTTTACCGGGAACATATTCGGTTATGATGCAAGCCGGAAGAAGACAGTTCAGGCGGGGCACTCAGAATCTTCCGAGAGTCGTCATTCTAACACCTCTACCGATCACAGGTTGGAAAAAGACATCCCAATGGCATTCAGTGCTACAAAAAATCTGAGACGTTCAAAGGGAATTTATGTTCAACATTAACTTTCAATATTCCCCTCTCCCACCACCCCTGCGTCCCTCGGGATCCAAGGCTTCCTTGATAACAGAAAGAGTGGCCCCGTGGTCATTGCTTCGAAAGTTGATGACAATTGCCTCGAGGTAAGTGGAAAATTCGGGATTGTCCAATGCACTTGTGATCCCGGTTTTGGGCCACCAGCAGGGAAAAGATGAGGTAAAAAAACCAGTGTTGTATACTTCAATGTTAAAAACCAAGCAACGGAGGCGTGGCATTTTGATTCCGTGCATCGCCTCGGGAATCCAGGATGCTTCGGAGCATCCCATTAGGTTTGTCAAAATCTTGATATTGAAAATTAAGGTGTGGATATTCGGAATGTTCCAGTTGCAGGAGTTCCAGGCTACTGTAATGGGTCTAAGTAAGTGAAAATCAGAAAGAATATAGCAGAGCTCGCCTTGTGGAGCTCTCATGCTTTTTGATAGCTCTAAAGAGAAATATTGGTGACTTGAGCGTATTTTGTTCACCAATTTCTCCCAATGTACGGTTCGATCAATATTATCTTCAGAGGCTTTTAGACTGAGCCTTTGAATATTCTTCAGGGAGAGACGTGTTGTGATAAGTTCCACCAAGGGTCGCCGTGGATTGTGGAGAGAAATTTCCGTCAGTCTGGGTAGTAGTCTGTGTCTCGGTTCAGAGATCCTTAGGCCACTCCCAGTCATGAAGGTTAATTTCTCGCACTCCAGCTTGCGGACATTGCGAAACGCAGATAAGATCTCTTCAACAAAGGTAGTACCGCCTTCGTAGTTCCCATCTTTTAGCACTAACGTTTCAATTTTATCCAGCTCGACAGAATGGGTCTCGCATGATTCTGTCGGCGAAGGGTAAGCAGGAAAACCCTGCAGGGAGACCCAATGCACGTTGGGAAAAACTCGTAGGATTTGCGCCATTCTGCCACTGAAAGTGGAAGAACTCCAGTTCATAACAGAATCGACCCCTCTCAGATACGGTCGCAACGTTTTGTGAAATTGTAGTCTCCGAACATGCAAGGTGAACGAGCAGTAGGGAGATTTGATGAGATCGAAAAAGCTAACAATATGCTTTAGGTTGAGAGTGAATCTGCGGAAGAGGTATTTTCGCGTAATGTATAGTAGATCCAGATTGATCAAGGAGTAGGATATGGGCATGTCATCTTTGAGGTAGCTGAAAATTTCAAGGAGGACATCTATTGGTAGAGAAATGCGGCTTCCAGGAGCTTTTCCCGTGTAGATAGCTCAGATATTTGTCGACTTCCGGCCAATTAAACTGACCTAAAGGCTTCTTCTGGCGCCTCTTGTGTGGCACGCAATGCGCAGATTGTTTTAAGCGCCTTTTTCGTGGCATGTAGGACAGAATCTATGCGGAATACGGACTTCGTCGGATTCGGAATGGGGGCAACAGGTCACGCGGATATCACGTGCAGCTACTCAACGAACTCGACGACCATTTGCTCGTCCACTGTCCAGCGTCGTCATCGTCTCAAACGGCGACGAAACCCTTTTCTTCCCCGTGTACAACATCCCCGGAACGCAACATATCATCACCGACAATTTATCCGCATACGACCGCACCGACTTTGTCCCTCACGACCGAGCCACGACGCCGCTGCCACCCTTTTTCAGATCTGCCCGAATCTCTCGTCCTCCTGCTCGTCCCCCACCACACTTTGCTGCTCTAATAGATGGACATTGCTGTACACACCAATGGCATGAACGGAGATGCTGCACCCGCAACTCCTGAACCATCTGCCTCGTTCAACCCAGATATCTTCCGGAAGTACTTACTGGTATTATTACCGCCCGTTATCGGTGCAGATCCCAGAGACCTCCATACCATATTCGATGAAGAGTTTAACGATCGCGTGGCGCGATTTGTCAATGAAACTGGTGGCGTCATATACGTTGTAAAGTCAAAAGAGGAGTCTGAAGGCTCGTCATTTTCCTTACCTACTCTTCTTCATCTATAGCTTACTGTCTGAGGGGATACAGACGAATCGGTAACAGCGTATTCCTATCACCTTACATCCCATTTAACATACAACACGTCAAATGTCACAACCCTCGCGCTGATCAAACGTAGTCCTACACTCGACCCTCTCACACCCCTGGCATCACAACTTCATTTTCTAAATTTGTTCGCGGGTGATGAAACCCCATACGAAAGTCTGCACGCTGTTGTTAGTTGTGGTGTGAAGCCGTGGTTTGATGCCTTTGTCGGCTCACGCGGAGCCGGTAAAGATGGAGACTCAAAAATGGGTAAGTGTTACCTACTCGTCGTTTTGCAGTATTAAATGCATCTATCTAGGTATACCCATGACCAAGAAAAAATTCGCAGAACTAGAGCTGTCATTACTACACCTCCAGCAAAACGTAGAAATACCGGAGACGCACCTTATAATCCATCCTGTGATCCAACGCGCGGTAGAGCAGGTGTTTAGTCTCTTTAATCTACCCGCTTCTACCCACTTAACAAAATAATGCATCTTAGGCTGAAACAGCTGGTGTCCGTCCTAACATATCTCATATTCCCGCCAAGCTCCTTAATGACTCCTCCTTCCTCAACACTCTTCACGCACATGTCAACTCGTGGATAAAATCTATCCAAGCTGTCACCAAGCTTACTAGAGACGTTTCTTCCGGTACTGCGTCGCAAGAGATTAATTTCTGGTTATCCCTCGAACGCGCCCTGGAAGGCATCGAAGCCCAACTACGCTCTGAAGAAGTCAACGTTGTCATGGATTGCCTTCGGAATGCCAAGCGATTCCATGCTACTGTCAGTTTCATGGCCGACACAGGTCTTAAAGACGCCACAGATCTGGTACACAAATATAATCAGCTAATGAAAGATTTCCCTCTCAACGAATTACTCTCTGCTACGGACTTGGAGAAAATTCAGGAGAGTTTACAATTAATATTCGGACATATCAATCGCAAACTCAAGCTGTCGCCTTATCCTATCCGCCGAGCGCTACCCCTTGTCGAGGCCATCTCCCGCGATTTCAACGATCAACTTTTGCGCATATTGACCTCCCATCGGTTGGCGTATACACCATACGACACTTTTGAGAGACTTCTTGGACAGACGATGAACATCTTCCGGACATGGGACGACCTCATGAAGGAGTTCACAAACGTAGCGAGAGAAGTGACCAGAAGGCGGTCGGAAAAGTTTATCCCGATCAAGATCGCCCCTGCGCATGCCAAGTTACAAGAACGGTGTAGATACCTGAGGGATTGGAGGAAACAACACGAGCAGTTGGCTGTTATGACTGGACCTACGAAAGGTTTAGGTGGTCATATCGCTATTGCAGGTGCAGGTGTGGCTGCAGAGATGGGTGGGATGGATATGGAAGAGGAGGTGAAGGAAGCCTACGAGGTTGTGAAAAGGATTGATGTCCTGGATGTGTCCGTCGGTAC
The DNA here is from genome assembly GCA_029719445.1 of Agaricus blazei. Taxonomy (NCBI): domain Eukaryota; kingdom Fungi; phylum Basidiomycota; class Agaricomycetes; order Agaricales; family Agaricaceae; genus Agaricus; species Agaricus blazei. The sequence goes on along the minus strand of SSNC01000026.1, from coordinate 232,581 downwards.
GTATCTGCTCGAATATCCAGAGTGAGGCTGCGTGCTGAAGTTTGCCTAGAGGGACAAGAGATATGGGTGACAGCCGAAAACGCGTACAATGAACGTGTCTCGCGAGTAGAGAATCAAATCATCGCGAGGTTGAGGGATCGTCTCGGAACGGCGAGGAATGCGAACGAGATGTTCAGAGTATTCTCAAAATTTAACGCCCTCTTTGTCCGTCCGAAGGTGTGTTTCTATCCATTTTTCATGATCGACGTTGTTGTTCACGCGAATTGCAGATCCGTGGTGCAATCCAAGAGTATCAGACGCAGCTTATTGATTCCGTCAAAGAGGATATACAACGGCTCCACCATAAAGTCTGTCACTTTATCACTACGATTTCATGGACCAACACTAATTTCTTATAGTTCAAAACTCAATACCGCGCTTCTGAAGCCTATCACATGTCACAAATGCGTGACATGCCTCCAATAGCTGGAGCGATCATTTGGGCACGTCAAATTGACCGGCAACTTCACACTTATATGAAGCGTGTTGAAGATGTCCTTGGTAAGGGCTGGGAGTTGTACGCCGAAGGACAAAAACTTCAGCAAGAGAGCCTGGCGTTCCGGAAGAAATTGGATACGAAATTGGTGTTTGAGGCCTGGATGCAAGACTTGAATCGGCGAAATTTGGGTGTTGATGGGAGACTGTTTGAGATATTGAGGATTAGGAATGCGAATGGGGGACCTGGTGGTGCTGGAGGTGGAGGAAGCGGGATTGGAGTTGGATTCGGTGGGGGTGTTGGGACGGGAGGATGGCAGTTGCAATTGGCTGTCAATTTTGATCCTCAAGTGATCACGCTCTTTAAGGAGGTTAGAAACTTGCTGTGGTTAGGGTTTTCTGTGCCGCATGCGGTGACGAATATGGCGAAGGATGCGAAGAGGGTGTATCCTCATGCGGTTAGTCTGATGGAGACGGTCAGGACGTATGGGCAGACACTGGATCTGGTGGAGCGGAATCGGGGGATTGAGTGGTTGGTTGCCGAGTATAGGAATGAGGCGCAAAGAATGATAAGTAAAGGTATGCTTGTACGTTTGTTCCCGGGGACCTAGCTGCTGACTGGCTAAATATAGGAATGAACATTCGATGGGATCATTTTGTCAACCAATATGATACGTCAAGATACGTTGCTAGTGCCGATGCTAGAGATAACAGACATATTCAATTTGTGAGGGAGTTTGCCAGCGTGGTGTCGGTTCTTCAGGTATGTTTTTCGAATTGTCGTGTGATTGATCGAACGGGCTGGTGACAAATCTTTATAGGATAAAACGAACAATGTGATTGATTTGTATAAAGATATTCTCCGGAACGTGGAGGACCTTGGGACGTGTTCGTATTCTAGCGAGGCATTTTCGGAATTACTCGGAAAGATTCAGGCATCGGTACGGATATCGTTTTTTTTGCACCGATCTGCTGTTCATGTGTTTGGCGTGTGTTTGATAGATCGACAAGCTCAATTTGGAGGGTTACGCTAATCTAGAGAATTGGGTAGCGGAACTTGACAAAAAGATCGAGGGTATACTACTTCAGCGATTGAGTGCGATCATTCAAGTGTGGTGCTCTGATTTTGATAGGAATGATGACGGGGATGTGAGGAGGGATTCTGTTGTTCCTGTGAGAGATGGTGGGAAGAGAAGAGGTGCGAAGGGGCGAAGGAAGAAAAGGTATGTTTCTGATTTTCAGATGTCAAGGATGACTGATGTGACTTCTTTTTTCTCTCGCCTGTAGTTTATGGAGGCTCATATGGTTGTGAAACCTATTGTGCATGAGATTCGGATACAAAACCAAGTGATCTTTCTTGATCCTCCTATTGAGTATGCGAGGTCGACTTGGGTTAAGCAGTTGCATGATTGGCTTGGTTAGACTGTTTATCCAAGAGATGATGAGCAGAACTGACGTCTGGATCGACAGGTATTGTATGCCGACTAAGGAGGATACAGAGTTCGCGGTACGAGATCGGGCTGCAGATGCAGAGGGCGTCGGCTGTTGAACTATCATATGTATCGCTTGTAAGTGTATTGTCGTTCATGATAGATGACGCTGACTCATTGCGGCTCGGTAGCTTACTCGATTCACGGATAATACCCTCGAGAAACCCTTCCAGCTTATAGAGACCAAGGTTCAACAACTAAAGGACTACGTGGCCAAGTGGCTTCAATTCCAATCGTTGTGGGATCTTGAGGCGGAATATGTGTTTAACCGACTAGGGGATTCGCTCTCGCATTGGCAACAACTTCTCATTGAGATCAAGAAGGCGCGGTCGACATTTGATACGAGTGAAACATCGAAGTCGTTTGGAGTGTGTGTGATCGATTATGATCAGGTGCAGAGTCGGGTGAATGCGAAGTATGATTCATGGCAGAGGGATATTTTGAGTAGGTTTGGGGTGAAGTTGGGGAATGCTATGAAGGAGATGCATGCGTCGATTTTGAAGGCGAGGAATGATCTTGAGCATCAGAGTATTGAGGGATTGGTTGGTGCGCCCAGGAGGTTTTGATACTCTCTTTTTTTCATTTTGCTTATGGTACTATACCCTGCTTTACGGTTAACCCTTGGATTCGTCGATCGTTTTGGTTGAGAGTTTAATTTACGCTCGTTTCTTTTATATGCGATGGTTTCTTTATGTTGTCGTGTTATTAGCTCGACTGGATGCAGAATGTACTTGTAGCTAATGAGATCTTCATAATTACGCAAAGGGATATATAATTATGCGACTGCCCCGTAAGTCCGACGGTGTTCTCATTGGCTAACTCCGAGTCGCCGACCCAGCATCTGGACGCACATTGTTTTTAATTCTGCGACTACACTGCGTGTGGGTTACAATGAACCCTAAGAGAGTTTAGTGACTTATTGGATGTACAGGTACTTTAGTGTTCCCGATTGATTCGGCCTGCTTCTATCCCTGATTGAACAAAAAAAAAAAATTTGTTTTTCAAATCGGAATTCGATTGGATTGTCGGCCGGGGTTCACTCAATTTTTCACGGCTTGCTCGGGTGGCTTGGTCTGTACACCACTTGATGGTGCCGCGCCTTAGAAATCAAAGAATGGGAAGAACGCGCTGAACTGATTGGGGCAGAACATTCTGCTCCTACCCGATGCATTATGGCACTGCGACACAACAAACATTGTCGCTTCTACTGATGTATTTCAAACTGCGATTCTGTGCCTTGAGCATAACAGATAGGTACGAAAGCCTGATGTCATAGTGCAAAAGTTAGGCTACCAGAGCCTATGCAAATGAGAGTAGCGAGGGAGCCTCGTTTAGAGATTTCGAAGACATATTGAGGACTGATATTTAAGAGGCTTGGTAAGCGACCCGACCCAAGGGCCGGATTTTTGATGAGCTATTAGGACACTTTGGGCGGTTGGGATGCTGGCGGATTTCGACTGGCGATTTGCAAGTGACACGAGACGAGGCAACGGGAGGCCGCCACTGATTACAAAAGCAGAGCGGAGGTTTGATGACCAATGTTGTCTCGCACTATTCCCTCGCCAGACTCCAGCGACTGAGTTTTATGACGCTTGACACGGAAATCTTTTGAGTGACAGCTTGGACACCGGGGGCCTTTCAATGGACTAGTCTTAAGGGCAAAGCTCGTAGACAACGGTCCACTGTAGTGAAGGCACAATGTTCTGTCTGACTATTGGCGTTAAATGCGGTAAATCTCAATGGACTAGACTGACTCAACGATTGTGAGTAATTTAAGCTCATGAAACACATCTCTATCACTATTATCTACCAACTTCACCCCCTTGCAAACAAATCTTTGGGCTCAGGAGGATACACTCGTCATTACGTCAAAAACCGGACGCAGACCCGATTACGTGCCATCCCCTTCCCAGAAGACACAATCAATCAATCACATGCGGCATGAGGATGCTGAGGGACGATGAATTGTTCCGGAGGATGAAAAGAGACCTTCAACTTCCCTCGCAACACCTCTGAGTGTAGGGTGCAGATATACTGGTGGCGGGATTTCTGGATGGACAGTCACTAGTTCAAGTGCTGGATCAGTTAGGTCGAAATGTGATGGGGGCCTCCCAGCGCGAAAGAGGTTGAGAATCAAATGACAGGTCTGTGAAATCATTTGAGTGCTGTAAACTTACACGCTTTAGGCGGAATTGTGCATACAAAGCAGGACAGGCCAGTTATTGACCAGCTATATTAGATTCAGTCATATCAGCACATAAGCAGTGAGCTTCTATGCTACTTACGGATAGATAGAAAGCGTCTGAATGCCATTAGTAGCCGTGTATGGAAAAGCGACGGCAAATCCAACTTAGTTTCCTATATCAGCAAAGCACTCCACACGAAGAAATCTCACTCACGCAAAACCACAGACAATATTATACTACTGTCGCGGAACAAAATCGGAAGAAACGGAACCATCTGGACTAGTTCGGTACCTCCCAGCGGGCGGAGTTCCCGTGACAAGAGATGCCTGCCATACCATGTCAAACCCCAAGCAAGGGACTGGTTAGCGAGAAAGACAAAGCTGTGCAAGGGTGCTTCACTTTCAGTCCCAAACAATAACTTGACAGTAAATGGGTACGTACGGGATAGTGTACCCAAATCTCTTTTGTCCAGCTGAGCATTGTCCGTCGAATTCAGCATAGAAGAATATCAGCAGTCCAGCCACAAATATAACCACGGCATCCAGGACAACTGCGCCGATACAGAGAAGGCGTGTTCTGAGTCGATTTAGATAAAGTGCATTAACTGCATAGGTGTCAGAAACAAAAGGTGAGTCAGGATAGTATGAACACACTTCGAAGATAGAGAGTTGTCGTGAGGACCACTTGCACACTGGCATTACTTGAGTGAAGGAATAGAAACCAGGATCGGCAGAGCTTGACGTCTAGTGGTGAACGAAAAAGGCTTAGAAGGACTAAATTGGCCCTGCACCACCTTGTCAATACGTCATTTTATGGACGCAAATCATACTTACAGTAGGGCCAAAATAGGGCAAACCCTGGAAAAGATGTATACCGCACGGACCGTATTAGGCTGTCTTCTGACAGAAAGAACATCGCGGTGTTAGGTTTCTCCTCTGAGAGAGAATTAAAGCACGCGTACCTCCATATGCACTCGCGTTCGGCTCTAAAACACCACACGAAATCCAGGAAAACAACGATCCACGCTGCCGCTAACGAAAGATAGATCAAGACGGACAACTGTGACGAATTGAAAGGTTGAGCATACACGACGAGGCAATCAAGCCGGTGGAAATTGGCATGCAAAGGAAGCCGGCAGCGAGGGGGAAAGGCAAGGCTGGGGTGCTATTTCCATCCGCATTTGTACTGGTCGATGGTGAAGTGAATTGGGCAGCAGATAGCCAAGAGCTTATGGCATTTTGAATTGATCGGTGCTGCATCAGTTTTCAACTTTCCCGAGTATCGCAACCCTGGACATCCTTCGGCCCAGACTGAATGTGAATTTCACGTACCTTCATATTCTTGTCCTAAAATGCTTATTGCCTTTCCATTTCAAAACTCGGATTTTTTTTTTTTTTGACAATGACATTAGCTTAAGCGGGAACTAGGAAAATATGAGAGCATTTCACAACTGACGTTTGTCATCTTGAATTTCAACCATTATCCGCCCAGCGCCTTGTTAATTGGAACCATTTCTATGGCCATCCATTTTTGGGGCGGTAAATCGAGCCTTAAGTAGATTTCTCATTCAACACATCCGGCATTTTCCGGAGTGTATCCAAGGAGTCATCGTGCGGGTTCTTATTCACTGCGTGCGGGTTACCAGAAACCCTAGGGGTTCTTATTGATTTATTTCGGAGTATTTTTTAATCAAGCTCCGACATCATATTTTAAGTTTATCATGAGATTATGTTAGAATGAGTTACTAGCTGGTGTTTTTTGTAAGATGTTATGTACTATTTCGTGACTTGGCTAACTAATATATGATCAAAAAATATGTTAGAAAAAGACTCCCATACAATACAGTGAATGCATTGTATTAAAAAGCTATCATAAGTTCAGAAATGCGGTATATTCAGTATTTATGGTGACTTTCTTATACAATGAGTTCAGTATAATGTATAGGAGTATTATCAAACCTATTACTAGCTAGTCGAGTCATGATAAACACGCAAATAATTTAGAATAATCGGCTGTAATTTAACACAAGTTCAAAATTAACTTACTAATAGATGTCGGGGTCTATTCCAAGTTTGATTTAACAAATGCTCGACTCCTAGGGTTTATTGTAACCGACACGCAGTGACTAGGTGCTTAATTAGTTGTGTCAGACAAAACTAATGCAAGTGATATCCCCTCAAAAATCCGGGCCTTTGAGACGCAGAAGCCGTGCCAGAGGGGTCCGAGTATCACTCCTAACCCCCTATTCATTCGACGCTTATAATGAGCCACAGCAGCCACCAGGTCCGAGAGTGAATAGGTGTGGCGGCAGTTGAGCACCAACGCCTCCGCTCAGTCAAGAAGAGCTTGTGCCGATCAGCAAGGAGCGGTGAAGCAAGGGCACGACAAACGTGAGAAGGGCGGAATAACTGGACTCCGCGACGCTGACTGGTCGTCCGCGCAGACCGACTTCTGTCTTCTGCCTGGAAGCTTCTGCCTTCTCTGCGGCCGCGGGTGCGAGTGGATGAATAGAACAGGAGGAGACCAGCGTCCTCTCTCCGCCCACCCGCATCGGCTTTTGTGCTCAGCGTACGGATCTTTGTGTCCCGGATCTTGCGCTGATCTTGCCTTCGCGTGCTCCATTGTTACGTACCCCGCACGGCTATAAATCCAGCGCCCCGCTCTCCTTCGTGCACCCATGGCCAATCCAATCGTCGACGTCCTTGCGCAGCCCCAGTCCATCGCCATCGTCCTGCTCTCCGCTGCCTTCCTGGGCATCATCCAGAAACGGATATCGCGGTCGAACAATCTACCCCTCCCTCCAGGTCCGCCCGCCGAGTCGTGGATCCTCGGCAACACTATTCCAAAAGTCTAGTATGTTCCGCACCTTGGGTTGCGTCTTTGGGTGAGATTGTTGACGTTTCGCTAGCTCTTATCGCAAGTTTGAGGAGTGGACGAAAGAGTATGGGCCTATCTTTAAGCTGAGACAGGGCTTCAAGACTATCTTCGTTGTCGGGCGATATGAAGCTGCCGTCGATATACTGGAAAGAGAAGGGGCTGTCACTATAGACCGTCCCCCAGCATCGCTGTCGGGGAGACGCTCTCAGGAGGTATGAGACTTCTCCTGACACCGGCAGGAGAGAGATTCAAGAAGATGCGTCGGTAAGCATTCGTTTTTCCATTTTCTCCTCGTGATATGGCGTGCTGGCCATGAGCCACGAACATTTACGAGTGCCAGCTGTATTTCACATCGAAGCGCAGTCTTATCACACCCGGACTGGTTTTTCCCTCAACTGACGCTTTTGGAAATAGTGCTTTGCATGCGCATCTTCAACCCAAGACTATTCTTGCCTACACACCCACACTGATGAAGGCTGCCCGTCAACATATTTTAGACATCCTTGATGAACCCGAAAAACATCAAGATCATGCCAAAAGGTAATGTTCTATTGGTTCTTCCGTTATGGCACTATCTCATAATATAATACATAATCGGCTTTTAACTATTATTGGCTCTTCGACAATTACACCCGTCTTCGCATTGTTAATCCGCTCCAATGATGTTTTTTCTCTTTGGGCCCTTTTTTGCTATTTTTAAAGATACGCCGCTGCCGTGGTTATGACGTTAGCGTATGGGAAGTACCCGAAATCGTATCTGGATCCTATCGTGCAGTCTGTGAATCGGTGTCTTACGAGGCTTGGCAATAATATGCGACTTGGACTTTGGAAGGTTGATACTTGGCCGATGCTTAGGTTTGTAGACGCTTGATCGTGCGCGGGTTATCTTGAGGAGTTGACGGAACCTTGTTAGATATGTGCCTGGATACTTGAAAGAGTTGCAAGATGGGCATAAAGAGGAACTCGATCTGTTCAAGGGACAGTTGAACGAAGTCCGTGAAAAGTTGGTTCGTATGCGTTTCCTCTATCAAAGATAAAGTTGTTCTTAGACCAGATGACTGTTTAGCAACGCGGAGAAGAGGTTCCTCAGTCATTTGGAAAATATCTCATCGAGAGACAGAACGAACTGGAGCTTTCTGATGGTGAAGCCTCGTATTTAGCTGGAAGTCTGTTTGGTGCTGGCTCGGATACGACTGCTTCGGTTATGAGCGTTTCTGTTATGGCGGCTGCATGTTATCCTGAGGCTGCGGAGAAAGTTAGGCAAGAGTTGGATGCGGTTATTGGAAAAGAAAGACGTACGTTCCTCGCCGAGCTCTGGTTATTTTTTAACCTGATTTTGCGTTGATAGCACCGATGTCGAGTGATCAGGAGAGTTTACCCCAGACTATGGCGTATGTGAATGAAGTGTTGAGGTGGAGACCGGTCACTGCTGGAGGTGCGTATCCTTGTCAGATTCAGAATACGGTTGACTGACTCGTGTGGCGCATCTACGTAGGTTTCCCTCACAAATCCACAAAAGACATTGTTTGGGTGAGCTTGCTACACACTATTCTACATTTACAGCGTAATCTTACCCGGCAATGTAGCAAGACTATGTCATCCCCGCTGGCTCAACCATAGTCGGAAATGTCTGGTATGCAACTTTTCTCCGGCAGCATTCTACAAACGTCAATTAAAATGCATTTTCTTATAGGGCTGTTAACCGCGATCCTCAATACTTCCCCAATCCCGAGAGTTTCAACCCTCAACGTTGGTTGACGCCTGAGGGTAAACTCAGAGAAGACATGAAAGCGTTTCCTTTTGGGTTCGGTAGACGCATATGCCCCGGTCAACATATAGCCGTCGCGTAAGTCACTTTTTTACTCTCACCAAATGAAAAGTGACAGAGTTACTTTATACACCAATTGTAGATCGATATTCTTGAACACAGCTCTTGTTCAATGGGCTTTCACTGTTCGAGCTGATCCCAATCATCCGATTGATACTTTGGCATTTACGGAGTCTGCGAATGCGCATCCGCAGCCGTTTAAAGTGATTTTTGAACCTAGAGCTGCGAAGACGTTTGAGGGGATTAGAGAGTTGATGGAGGATTATGCGTCTTGAGATGATGATGGTGTTGCTCGTTTAAAAGAAAAAAGGGTCTGATCGCTTTTTTTAAATGGAGGGATTAGATTTCTTTTTTTTTGTGCGTGGTGGGAGGACATTTATGTGATGAGCATTCGTGTTTTGATTGCTATATCCTGTTTTGAAACTATGTTTTTTTGTAGAATAGCGTGTATATAAGATCAAAGGTGGACTGCTATGTAACGAGTGTTGCTCAATGCTGGACATGTTTATACGTACAAGAGAGCTGAATGCAAGTCGTCAGTCAATCACGTGCCAAGGAGATCTGTGATGGGAATTTCAATTGAAGGAGTTGGCAAAATGCCTCCACTACGTCCCGCTACACTCTCTGATGAAGACTCAGAATCCGATGCTCCGGAAACGATATCTCTCGTGCGGTCTAAGAAAACGGTTAGGAGACAGAGTGCTGATGTGAGGAAAGCGGAGGTGAGGGTGAGGGAGAAGGAGAGGTTGAGGAATAGGGAGAGGGATAGGAAGTTGAAGGAGCGTGCGGCGGGGAGGAGGGGGAGGGATGAGGAGGTTCTTGTGGGTGGCTCTGTTGGAGATGGGAGGAGGGAAGGGATGTGGGGAGTGAAGAGGAGGATGGAGAGGAAGATGTGGAGGCTAGGATGTTGCGAGCTATGAATGATGCTGAGGATGAAAGGAGCGAGGGAGAGGGCAGTAGTGAGGGTGTTGAAGAGCTTGACGATGAGTCTAGCATGGATGAAGACGAAGACGAAGACGAAGTGGATCTTGCTCCTCAGTCCAATCCGAATCCAAATAATTATCTCCCTGACGAACTATTTCAAGCTGCGTTTTCTCAACAGACGACTAAAGCAAAGCCAAACGTGCCGGAATCTAAACAAAAGGTCGCCATGAAACGTGATAAACGGCGTAAAAAGGTGTCCAATTCATCATCAAAACCAAAAGATATCCTCGTCGGGTGCGCATATACCACCACCTATTTCATCTCGTTAATCTACTGTACTAACCTTCACGACCGAAGGTCCAGAACTGTTCGAACATTCCAATCATCAAAGTCACAACCTATCCCCTCGACAGCTAATCCTTCAGCAAAAGTGAATAGATTCTTCGATCGAGCACTTGGTCTCAAAAGTCAGAAGAAATCGTTATCCAGGAAGGGGTGGGAACGAAGACCAGGTGTGTGTTCTTTTATTGAGCCTTCTTTTAATTATTGAAATTAGTTTTTTTTTTTGGTAGCTAATATTGGTATTCTAAGACGAAATGGGCCTGCGGCGCACTTCGTTCGGCAGCCGTAACTTGTTTTTTCTACTATCGTACATTTAATGATGAAAACATTGAGTGTTATCTCGAAAATTATCTTTCCTGCTCAGATAAGTGATTCGGGACATGCATTTCTTGGGACGATGCCAACGATGTCAACGATGTCACAACGTGAAAGACAACCCGCTGCCACCGATATCAATTCGTCACTATGTCCCGAGTTCAACTTTACTGTAGGTATATCTTTATGCGCTTGTGCCTCGGTCATTGGTTGTGTTTACGTCAATGAATACTATGTTATGACAGTATGTTGATGATGAAGTTGAGTTCAAACGAGTTGACAAGACAAAAAGACAGAGAAATCATTCGTTGACCTGGTGTTCCCGAGTATAATCCGCATCAGCAGCATTACAAAGATTCAGCACCTTGCAAAACATAGAAATCTTCTGTTCCAATCTCATCATGGGGATGATGAGCCTAGAAAAAGATTGCTTAACAGAGGGGTGGTATAATGTAACTGCAAAATCTTACCCAGTGCGTCAAGATATATATCAACGACTCTGAGGCCCCTCTGGATGGTTCCTTGCTGACCGGGTCCAGCAGGTTGAATTCGTCAGGGTAGGCATATACGCCGCCGCCGCCTTTGTTGTTCAATCGGAGGATGAGAAATATCCATTGCCGCCCATTGGTTAACACACCCCGGATGATGTCCTTCCTTAAGAAAGGTATTTGATATGCTCCGTGATGCAAAGGAACAAATTAGACTCACTCAAGACACCTGGCACATGCATCCATCTCCAGAATGGCGTGGGGGAGGTTGAATTCTAGGCTCCCGTATTTGTTTATCTTTAGACCAGAAACATAGAGAAATTTGATGTCGAGCTTCTGCAATTCGGGAAGTGAGGAGTCAGGGTCTAGTTGGTTTACTAGGTATTCTTAGTTATAGGGAGAAATATTGACTTCAAAAGAGAGCTTGCTCACAATCAAATAGGGTTTCGAACTTTGAGTGGTTATGGCAGTCGGCAAACCCATTAACGTTATAGAAACACTCGCGCCTCGCACTCCATACACGAGCGCCAAGAATATACGCAATTGTTACATTTTCGGAACGGCTACGGTTGGGTGGGCCTTGAGCTGCTGAATGACATCGGACATGCCAATACACCATATCAATCCACATGGGCTGATTTCATTGAAAAAGAAAAAGAAAAACACAACGTGTTTTGATCATTATTTCCAGATAAATCAACTCAGCTATATACTCACTAATGCTCCAAAGGCATCTGTATTTTCGTGTAATGAGCAAATGTTTATATACCAGTCGTAGGGTTCGGCATCGGTCTTAGCGGTTGGGACGTGATCCGGCCGTTGGTCCTTCAATTTCAGTGTACCAGAGCGGATAATTGCCTTTGAAGGTTTATTGAGTATACGGCTCCTTTCCAGCAACACTCACTCCTCTAGACCTACTCGGATTGGCGGCATGGTATTGGTGCTTGGGAAAGTAGACATGTTTCTATTGTCGAGTGATGGGAGTGAGGGAAAAGTATTTGAACCGGATTTCAGAGCTTACTCCACTCTCAGTGTCTGAGATGGCAGATGATTCACCTGTATCTGAAGAATGTCTAAGTTACAGCTTCTCTCATCATTGGGATCGTCTCTGATACTCTACCGCCGATATTGATATACCAAGAGATGAAACTTGTGTGTTATATGATGACGCCTCTGTAGTAGCGAGTCCACCTTTCATGATTATCATGATATCTTATTGACAGGAGAAATGCCGCCTCTCAAGCCAAGGAGAATATTTCCCTCCACGACATTATGATACTGTATCGCAGACCTCAGGATCATTTTTTATCTGTGTCCACGTAATTTTTTGGTTGGGGCAGATTGGCTTACTCCACTAGATCTCGTTTCAGAGAGACCTTTCATTTCAAGTGTCTGCGCACTCCAAGTCTAAACCCAGCCCCCGCTCTTCCTCGTGAAGCGGTTTATCGCTTCCCTAGCGATGCTGCCTCAACGATCATGATCGACTTCGTCGGAAGAGGCTGACGATTAGGAGGATGGAACATAGCCCGGAACTTGGGAAAGCGCCGGTGACTGAGACTATCCTAGTCCGCCCCAGGCTGCAACGAACTCGGCTTACCCCCTGCTTGGATTTCGAACAATGTCTCTCTCGCTTTATACCACGAATACCTTCAAATGCTTGAACCATCGGTGACTCACCGGAACGATCTCCCGTCGGTTTCGACTTTGACTTTGACTTCGGCTTCGTCATCGTCAGCACCGCAACCTTTTCTTGGGATTGGTAGCGGTGTGCTTTCTCCTACACCGTCTGTGGAGAATTCTGGGGGCTGGTTTGGTTCTGATGCTGGATTGAATTCTATACAACAACCGCTGTTGTCTCAATCGACGACGATACCCTCTACCACCACCACCACCACCGCTGGTAACACAAACTCAACATCTATAACACCTCAGTACCCCCCTACCAAACACAGCTGGACGTCTTCTGATTTCATCCGATCCGATTTCTGGTTCCATGATGGGAACATCGTCATCATCGCCGGTCAGGCCGCGTTTAAAGTACACCGGGGACAGTTGGAGAGACACTCGGAAGTGTTTGCGGGGTTGTTTGGGTTACCACAACCGCCTGTGGTGGATCAAGATTTGGTGGATGGATGTCCTTGTGTGGTTGTTTATGATGAACCCTCGGATGTGTTTTATTTTTTGAGTGCGCTGTATGATGGTTTGTAAGTGATTTTGCTTTTCGAGGGTTTTGATATTGATTGGGAAAGGTGTGAAGGTATTTTAAAGTACCAAAGGCGAATGATTTTCCGGCTATAGCAGCGGTTTTACGACTCTCGACGAAATACATGGTTGAATCGCTCAGAGTTCGATGTTTGCATCGGTTGCATTTGGATTGGCCGACGACGTTGTGGGGTGGGATCAACGGGAGGCGGGGGCGACGGATGAGATGGGGAGGTATTTGCCGAGGGAGAGTTGTGCGCATCCGGTGTTGGTGGTGGAGTTGGCGTTGGAGATGGGGTTGGAGACGGTGTTGCCGGCGGCTTTGTATGATTTGTCGAGGTATGGGCCGAGTAGGATTTTGGCGGGGGTGAAGAGGCCGGTGGGGGTTTTTGAGGGAGGGGGGGTGAGCAGCTGCGGGATGATTTCGCTTTTGTGGTGAAGTCGGCGCCGAGGGTTGTGCAGCTCGCTCAGCCGCTCTTACTCAAAACTCTCCGAGGACGCGAGTTATCTCAACGATACGTCGCGACGTTTTTGTCCAAGGAGTTGTGTGGACGAGCACCGGCGGCGGATTGCGTGAATAAACACGATCCGATGTTGCAGAGGTATTGCCTAGAGTCGTTTTATTATATCATGTTGAATGTGTTGAGGTCTGTTGGGGGTATCGCGTGCGGGAGGGACGCGGACCCGTTGTTTACGCTGGTACAGGCTTTGGATATGCTGTCGAGAACGGATTTCACGACGGCGGATTCGGGTGGGGGTGGTGAAGAGGGTCCGGAGGGGGGAGTGAGAGTGAAAAAGTGTGGGCTGAAGATGTGTACGATGTGCAAGGTGGACTTTGCCAGGGCAGTGGCGAGGGCGAGGGAGGAGGTGTGGAATTTGCTGCCGACTTGGTTCGGGCTTGTGTGATATGTTTTTTTTTTTTAGAATACAGTTGATGGATTGATGGACCCACAGCGCCGGACGGGCTATTACGTAATTCTGGGCTTATCTCTCCCCCGCGCGGGCAAGGGACTTGCCTGTTGTCCTAGAAGCTTGGCGCGCTTCTGGGCCAAGTGCGCCTGTGTTTCTGGAATACACGACGAGGCATTCTCCTGCCGTAAGGAGGACGGGGTTACTCCGGGCCTGGGGGAAGAAGGAGAAGCTGAGCTTTGTTCTTGGGTCGGAATGACAGGCATGGTGGATCCCACAGAGCGAGTGGCGAGAGAAGTCTTCTGCAAGGATGAGAGCGAGCAGCAAACCGAGGACGGGAGCTCTAATTGCGATCCGCTGCCAGGGCCGGAGCCGCAGGGCTTGGCGGTGTGACCGTGACACGTGACGTATATATGCGCTGGGTCGGGGTGACGGCGCCCGTTCGCCATGCGAGTCCGGTCGCCAACGCTCGTCTTCGTCGCCCGCACCGCGCTCGCCATGCCCCTCGGCCTCTTCACCGCCTCGTCCAAGGTCCCCAAGGTCCCCGAGGGCCCCGCACAGTCTGCGGAGGAGTTCTGGGCCGCGATGATGGTAAGCGCCTGTCTCGTTCTCGCCGGCGGAGTGTTTGCAGGGTGTGTTGCTGTTCATTCTGTATGCAGAGGCGCACTGCTGACCTGTCTGCCAAGGTTGACGCTGGGGCTGATGGGTCTGGACGAGCTCCACCTGCGCGTCCTTGCCTCTTCGTCGGACGATCCCCGGGAGAAGGAGAATGCGCGGAAGGGTAGGGGCGTCTCCTCGTCTCCCAGTCTACACACTGACGTGCAGTCCAGTGCTCAGGATCATGGCCAAGGGCCGCCACTGGATCTTGGTCGTATGTCTGATCTCTTCCCCCTTCTGTCGTCGTGTTCATTCTTAGCCCAGGTTCTCCTTTTGGGAAATGTCGTATGTCAAGTCGATTGGCTATCACTTTCCATCTGCTCAGCACGGCCTCCTAGATTGTGAATGAAAGTTTGCCCATATTCCTCGACAGTGCTGTCCGTATCACTCCATCCATCACTTCTTGATCCTCCGCAGCTCATTCGTAACCCCCATAGATCGGTGGTGGCGTCGCTGCCATTGTCATTTCTACCGCCGCTATTGGTTCGTGTTTCCAATTCATCGCACAGCAGCCCTCGATTCACCTTGCTTTGCGCAGTTATCTTTGGGTCCGTCGTTTATACTTGGCTTCTCGTTTTTAGCTCAACAGTCCCGATCTCTTTACGATTGGTAGAGAGTGAGTTGTTATCCCTCTCCGACGCGTCGTTCTAACAGTCAAGCAAGGGTTATTCCTCAAGCAGTCAGCGTCCGCTATGGCTTAGCTATTGGCGCCACATGCGCCCCTCTCGTCCTCACAATGATGTACCTCTTCGGTACCTCCCATCCTTTCCTACTCGCCTTCACCACCCTCTAAAATTTGCATATCTAGCCCCGATCGCATGGCCGATCGCGAAGCTCCTCGATTGGATTCTCGGCGCCAACGAACAGAACACGTATAAGAAAGCAGAACTCAAGTCGTTCCTCCAATTCCACAGAACAGGAGAAGAACCTTTGCGAGATGATGAGATCAATATTCTCAACGGCGTTTTAGAGCTCAACTCGAAGAATGTTGAGACTATTATGACCCCTCTCAAGGTGCGCCGCCGTTATCTATATGAAAAAAAAACGTAACACTCGTAATTAATTAACTTGCATCAAGGATACTGTGGTGTTGAGTGCTGATGCGATCCTCGATCATCAAGCCGTCGATGCCATGTGAGTTTGAATTGTCCTTTTTAGGTTTATGTTTTTGTATTGATAGACTTGGTGTATCTTTAGACTTTTAAGTGGCTATTCTCGTTTCCCGGTCCATGAGCCCGGCAATCCGATGGCTTTTATTGGTTTGCTTCTTGTAAAGAAGGTTGGCTCGTCTCAAATGTTTATCATCCATCGTTCGTTCTCATGATCATTTGTAGCTTTTGAATTACGATCCGAGCAAAGCGTTGCCGGTGTCCGCGTTTCCGTTATCAATTCTTCCTGAAGCCCATCCTTCGATCAATTGTTTCCAGGCATTGGATTATTTGTAAGGAGTCAGGTCTTCGTGTTGACAGCAGGGCTAATGTTCTGTTCGTAGCCAAACCGGTCGTGCCCATCTGTTGTTGATCAGTCTTACACCTGGGAAAGCTGGAGGTGCTATTGGTGTCATTACTTTGGAAGATATCATCGAAGTGAGTAATTCAAGTTTCCGGTGTGTGTGACTGATGTTGAAGTCTGTTCAAAAGGAAATCTTGTCCGAGGAAATCGTAGACGAAACGGACCGGTACGAAGATAATCAACACAAAAGACGCGCAAAGCGGATGACAACGGCCGCTGTTATGCGAGGGTACGGTACTCTTTTCTTATCGCGAAAAGAACAAAACCTCATTTTTACCTTCTTTATAGGATTGTGGAACGAAGGAAAGCGACGATCGATGGTGAACGATCACCTTTGATAACGACTGAAGATCGTGCAATGAGTAGGAGTATCGATTATGATACGTTTAGGTTGCCCGGATCGCCTCTCGCGTCTGGCAATTAGATGATTTGACGTCATCTGTATGTGTTGATCTTTCTTTTGTTTTTTTTTTTTTTTTTGAAATTGTTTGTTTTGTTGAAAAAAAAAATGTTTTTTTTCTTGGTTTATTTCATCTATGGTGGTTGGGGGGGTGGGAGGTTGTTGTGTTGGTTTGTATATATACAGTAGATTGTATTGAATTGTGATCTATGCTCTACTTAGTCTGCATTAGAAACTGAAAATTGATGTTCCCGAGACGATGCCGTATGCGTGTTTTGAGATCGAATGTGCATGTAAATGACCTTTATCGATTACGAAGCGTAAGCTGAGGCATCAAGGAGCGGGGATTGCGTTACGCGCCAAGCTCAGCGCGTTCAGGGATTTCGAAATCAATAGATAAGCCGTCGCGAACTAGTCAAGATAAATGTCGGTTCTCAGGACGTGCTGGCAAGTGACTTAAAATAAGGAGTTTCTGCACGAAGCAAAGGGGAAGGTTCTGTCAAAACCCTCACCAAGAGACGTATCATATGGGACAACGAGTTGAAACAGCTTCCATTCTGTTTAGAATTGTTAGGGCGGCGTCGGGAGGGTGCATGTACATAATTTCAAGGGTCCCGGTTCTGAAGAATTGAAAACGTCGTACTTGATTACAGTTCGTTGCTCGTTGTTGTTTTTTTTTGCGTGTGAACACCGTAATCAGGTCCCTTCAAGCATGCTCTACCTTCACGTCACGTCGGGCTTCGGGGACAGACGTGCGAACACAGCTCATGTTTTTGCCAAGAATGCTTACTACCGTTCATCTTTTCGTGAAGTTAGTACTCGAATTTTACCTCTGGTGCCTGATGACATATGTTATTCTCTTGTCCCGAGATAATAGGCGACTGAGTGAACTCGGGCTGGTTGTTGTTTTTACAAATGACGCATTTTGGTTCCTGTAACAAGCTCTCACCATGCGTCAAATCGTGGATTGAATCGGCTCACTTTACAGTTAGTCCCACCACGAGTAACAGCATGGATCACCATCCTTTCGCAGCAAAAACTTCCAACGTATCGCGAACAGTCTCCTCTTTCGTCTTATACTTGATACCTAACAGTCTTTGCTCCTTCTCTGTGCTGTATCGAATGAGGTAGGGTGCTGTTAGTCCCGGCATTCCCTTTGCAGGGGGATGGTTTGGAAGGGGGTATGGTTGGATCGTATTCGCAGCGTCAACTAGTGAAATGGGGATTATTTTTTTTTAGTCCAATTGAGGTTCATAGACGTACGCCATTCTTGCCAAAGGTATGCCCCTGGGGTTGGGAAAAAGATTAAAAATTCAGTGTCAAAGGTGGTTCGACATGATTATCTTTACATACCACCGCATACAATGATCCTTTCACCGGCAGCAGCTTCTTTCTGAATGGACAGTATATGGGCCAGTGCAACATCTCGAACGTCTACCCATGAGTTGGACGTAGACAAGAGCTCTTGTGTTTTGGGCCCATCGCCTACGAGAAGATCATAGAACGGCTTGAGAGATGTATTGAGATTCTCGGGTCCGCCGCTCATTTCCTGAATTGGTGGCTATAAGGTGCACCTTAACCAACTTGATATCGACATGTATTGGCAAGGCAACTTACCCCAAATACCTAGAGCACGAATCAAAGTCGGTGGACTAAATATAGAACTGTGTCGGTGCAACTCACAAATGGAGGATTGATAATAACGAGTTCCCATCCGATACTGGCTTTGTGTTTCTCATAGAACTCCCAAGCGGCTATGATCTGATGAGAAAACGTGGAGCGACCTGGATAATACTGCACCTTGTTCCGCCAGCACCTTCGAAGTGCGGTACTTGGAGAAGACAAGAGCGTTGACACCATTGGTATCAACGTCTACTAGAGAGTCGGTGTTCCAATCTGTTTCCGAAAACACTGTCGGTTCAGCGGGGGGAGCCATAACAGCGCCACATGAGGATGTGATCACGATACGCTTCACATTTGGACTAGTGGTTGGTTATCAGCGCATATATCACCATCACGAGTTGTGCCCTGGTAGATAACGTACGCATGCTTAATAGCACTCTGAAGGACACCAACTGTTCCTTTGACGGCGGGGTCGATAAAATCTATTCACGAATGCATATATCAGGTGTGAAGAGATTCTGATCAAAAAATCGCAAAAGGACCTTTTGGATCAACGAGATTCATTATGAAGGGAGATGCCGTGTGTTCAATGGCATCAACACCTTGAACAACCTGATCAAATGCGCCGTCCTATCGTCGCATAAATTGAGTTGACCCCGGATGACATTGACAAGGCAAGCGTACCTTTGTAATGTCCTCGACAACCACGATCTCGAGCTTATCACCAAACCCTAGCTTGCCAAAGTATTCCGTTAAATACTTTCCTCTGGTTGCAGTCCGTACCGTCCCTCTGACTGAATAGCCTTGTTCAAGGAGTAGCCTGACGACCCAGATGGCAATGTAGCCATTTGCGCCAGTGACTAGCACTTTAGCAGGAGGAGGAACGACGGTCATTGAAAGGAAAAGATGAGAAAGGTTGCACGGTCATGGGAATGTTTTGTGGTGAGATACCGGCCGGACCGCTACCCCGAGCATATCCACAGCAGACTCATCAGCTGGAGCCTTATTTTCGTGGCCGGTTCGAATAGTCAGCCGGTAGTAGCTGTCCGAAAAGTTGTTACCACTTCCGGTCTACCAAGTTGTGCTAGTGGGTCATAGATTTCTTGACGCTGGACGACATTACCTTTGGCTTTGATCTTGAAACTGCCGTCCGTTTTCATGTATTTGCGTGATGGCCGAGGATTTCCCCATTCAACTGTTCAGACCTTACGTGAATCAACGAGACAAGGTTTGACAGTGGACGACGTCCAAGGGCCCCAGAATACCCTCGATACCTCGGCCTCGTTAGAAAGTACAGCTGTGGCTCGCATTGTTCAATCTGGTAAACAGAGAGCCTTCCAGAGAGGTCATGATTGAGAGTGATACGGTCCACTGCCAGTCAAGTGTCAGATTCAAAGGCAAGCTTCGTTACAGTCACAAAGAGTAGTGGTCACAAATTATGGTTAGTGAGTGACGAAAGTTAAACTCATGTTCCTCTCCACAACTATATTGACTTGACTTCGAAAACGAAATTTCAGCAACGAACCTCCAATGACCTGACTCTGGAGCATGGGGCATCATTACCGCCCCCTGTCAATCAGAACCAGCTGCCACGAACGGACGAACGAAATGAACAGATGCAAAATAAACTATCCCATTTTCAGGTTGTCATAACGTGTCCTCTGAGTTATGCAAATACTGCGGGGACCGACATTATGAATTAGAGGCCGCTCGTGGAAAGCTATAAAGTAAATCATGGCAGCTGGAGATGTTTAGCATTCAGAAAGATGCGTTTCTTCCTTCCAGCCACCGCTGCTTTTGCCATTCTTATCTCAGCTACCTTTGCTGCCCCTCAGCCTCAGACCACTATATGTCCTGTAACATGGCCCATTCCTAAATATTGTGAGTAGGATCTTATGTTTCAGTGTACGACGAATACTTAGTACTCTTGGACTGTTCATAGGCAACATTGCGCATGTAAGCCGTAACTTTTGGTCACCTCGTTACCTTAAGCGAGTCTGACAGTTTTTCTCTCACAACTTTTCAACTAAAACTTTAAATCCATCAGCCTTGTAAGCAATTCAGAATTTGTGTCAACTTGATTAGATTCTAATCCCTTAATGAAGGTCCATGTGGCTATCGATGCTGCGGCCCGCTCACGACTAAGGGTGGGAAGTGAGTGTCTCGCTTAGATTCGTTATACCTCCCAACGACGAGTTTCACTAATGTTGCTGGTAGATGTTACGAAGGAGCTGATGGCCCTTGCCCTCTTTGATTCGTCTGTGCTAAGGCTTAGTAGCAGTGTTACTGGGCTTGAAGTACAGAGTTCACCTACCATGTTTCTTCAATTAAATCATCGAACTACCGTTCCCTGTCTGGTGTGCGTATCCCAAATAAAATACGGAGTTAGTCTTGAATGCGATGGATGTAAGCACTGTTGCAAGAGGAGAAATGAGGATCATCGGAAGGGGAAGAGGAAAAGATTGTACTATTACGAGAACGCCCTGCCCGTGAGTCACAGCATAATTCCGGTCAAGCACAACCGGTTAGTGCTAATGCCATTCCAAACCTGGCGCAAATACGCCGATAATTGTACTTCTGACCATGCATGCATTTATTATTGTGTCCAGCTGGGAGCTTCTGCGTTGAGTGATGTTTTCTACGGAGCTTAGTCTTTTCTCCATCTGTTTTCGTCCGATTTCTAGAACTAGCCAAATTACGTCTTTCACTCGGACGAGGTGACGATTAGAGAAGTTGGGAATGTCCATGAAACCCGAGACCGCCAGGTCTGAAGAAAATTACGCTGTATTCGTAAGAGGGCAGGTGAAAGGTGCTGGCTGGCTGGTCCTTTATAAGTTAATGTATGACCAACCCTACTATTGTCCTTCGCAACCATCGTGCTAGTTTCCACTTGATTATAAGTAAGAACCTATTGGGATTTGGGACATCGTAACCTGCCAATTAAAGTTAGCGAGAATAAACCTTCAAGGAATTGATATGATCAACTGAATAAAACTAACCCATTTTGACTACTGCGGGCGGTGATATCGTGGATTCAGAGAGAACCGACAAAACCTATAAAGCTTGTCGTAGCAGCAGGGGGTTATTCAGAAACCAGAAACATGCGTTCCTCTATTCTGGCCACCGCTGCCTTTGCTACTCTTATTTCAACCGTCTTTGCTGCCCCAAATCCTCAACCTCAGGGCACCATATGTCCCACACCTGGACTACCTATACCTGAACGCTGTTAGTAAGAGATTATGTCTCAGCTTGCAACAGATATTTAATATTTTTGGTCCATCTATAGGTAACGATGTTACCGTAAGCCGTATTTCGTCTTCCTATTGCCTGAAGCGAGTCTTACCGTCCTTCTTCCACCATTCAAACTCATCACTTGAACGCAATAGCCCTGTAAGCATCTCGCATATCTTGAATAAACTTGTCTAATTTCAATATCTTGAGGTCCCTGTGGATATCATTGCTGCAATTCACCGTTCAATCCTGCAGGTGGAACGTGAGTCTATCTTCTTCACTGCTTGTATCGACAAACGAACTTCGCTAATTCGGGATGCAGGTGCTTTGAAGGAGCTGACCCCGTTTGCCCCCGCTAGCTTGACTATGTCAAGACTAGAAATTTGGTTAGCAACGTTACTCAGCTTTAAGTACATAGTGTTGTTGTTATGTTCTTTGAGTATATATTGCAAACCTATTGTCGCTCGCCTGACATGCTCAGGGTAGCATATCTCTGTGAGAAGATGGAATTTATTTGAGTAACTACCAGCCACAATGAGGTGTTCTGAATTAAAGACGACCGGCTCATGGCAATACTATTTCTGAAGCCAGCACGAGGAGTTGAATATGCAGACAGAATGAAATTCTGATTAATGCATGATGAGACAGTCAGCCTTCTCTTCGAATCGAGTACTGTGTCCAGCCGGAATTTGGCACGTTGAGAGATGGTGACGACGGAGTTGTTGTCTCCCTATCCAATTTTATCTTACTTTACTTTTCCATCGTCCTCTATAATTGAGTCAGAGTATAGAATTGCCTCCATGTTTCCCATAAGTATGAAAGTAACTATACCTGTGACTGCCTTTGACAAAAACAGAAAGAAACAGCAGTCGTCCAAGCCAAGCCAGTAGGCGATACTGTCGCCGTTACTCTCACATAAGCGTGATAACCACAAATAAGTCTCTCGACTTGAGATGGCATGATCTCCCGCTTCGAAGTTTGTCATGCCGTTCACATTCATCTGTTCCGCCACGGCGGGTAGTTGCTCCACTTCAACGTTTCAAAATTTACGTTTATCAACGACGAGAGATTAGAATGGATACTTCTATTAAACTATTTCAACACCATTCCCCTTTAATTATGATAGAATTCTCTGTCTTTATTCGGTGTGATGATGATACGCAGCAGGTCTGGCAAAAGCACTCGGCCGAGGTTATGATTAGAAGAGTTGAGAGTGCCTACTGAAACCCGAGGACGCCGGCTTCGAAGCAGAATATTCCGCAGTCACAAGAGAACATTCACGAGGTACTAAATCCTTCAGCGTGTATGGTTAGCGGAATGACGAGAGTCAGATTGTGTATACAGTCAAGTGTACGCTATATATATCCGTGTCCTAAAATTAGAACACGGAGACCGACGACCAATGACTGAATTCTGAGACATCATAAGCTGCCAATCAAGGTTAGCGGCAACAAAAGGATGAGGACTTGAAATGATGAAATAAATAAGTGAAAGACAACCTGTCCTATTTCCAGAATGTTATAACGTATCGATTAAATTGTGAAAAACTGCGGGCGGCGATGTCGTGGATCCAGAGGGGCCTACCGGGAGCTATAAAGCATACTATAGTAGTTGGGGAGTCTCAGCAATCTGAAAGATGCGTTTCTCTATTCTGACCACTACTGCTTTTGCTACACTTATTTCAAGTGCCTTTGCGGCTCCTCAGCCGCAGGCCACTGTATGTCCTGTCACGGTAATACCTGAATTCTGTCAGTAAGAGACCAAATTCCAGTCCGCGACAGATACTTGACAGATTTGACTTTCCACAGGTAACGCTGAAAATGTAAGCTGTATCATTTTGCCTTCTCTTATTTGCTCGAGCGAACCTGACTGTTTCCTCTCTGCAACTACTGTATTATTTGAATACACTAGCCCTGTAAGCAATACAGAACCCAGGAGAATTTATGTATCTAATTCTCACCCTTATAGGCCCTTGTGATTACCGATGCTGCGGGCCGATCCTTTCTGGCAAAGGTGGAAAGTAAGTCTCCTTGATCACTTGCCGTAATTTGTCGGCAGTGAATTTAACTGATCGGGAATCCAGGTGCTTTAAAGGGGCTACAGGCCTTTGCCCCCTTTGATTTGACTATGTCAAAATTGGAGATTTTTGTAACAATATCGGGCTTTGAGTAGAGGGCCCTACTATGTTCATCATGTTCATCCTAGCTCCCGGAAACCTCGCTGGTACCCTAGTGGGGTCATGGGTTCATATCTGAATCTACTAATGGCGTGACTGGTGGGGACATGAATACCCTTAGAAGCGGGTGCGGTTGAAATTAAACCAGTTACAAGGAAATCCGACTGTGAGTCATGATGTAAGTAAGAACACCTATAACAATTCCGAAAACTATAGAATGACCTGAGTTCAGTGAGTTGGTTGTGCATCATCTGATTCGTGACTAAAGGTTGCAGGTCTGTGCTGCCGAGATGAGCCGAAAGCTGGACTTCAACAGCCGACTGAGTATCAATACGGATCAAGTTTGATGGTAAGCCCTGTTTAATTTTCCCGAAATCACAGAGGCAAAAATAAACACAAACAGACAACAGAACTACAGCGGTCATACTCTAAACTTAGCGAACATACTAGGAAGCATTAATGGTCCTCGGTGTCCGCGTACATGCACTCGACGTATACTTGTCCATCTTTCCAACAGCAAAGACACCTCATTTGAGCGTAAACTTCTCGTCGTTTGAGCTTCGATGATGCCATCCACCTTGCTCCCATCCGATTATAGTTTGTTGCAGAGTGACATCAGATACGCTAAAAAAAAGTCATGCAATCGAATTGTTGGTGAAGTTGATAGTTGTTCCACCTCCTCGGTTCAGTGTTCAAAGTTTTAACATTCTCAGTTACGTGAATCAGCGACAAAGAAATGATCCGAACAGTACTTGTAATAAACCAAGATTCCCACCAATGTTATAATATCAACTAATCCGGCAGGTTGAAACTTCGTAAGTGGCTGCCAACTGCTGCCAACTAACTGCAAATGACAGGCCTGGACAGGACAACAGGGTTTCGCGACCCTGTCAAGTATTTTTGGTGGCAATTAGTGGCAACAAGAGAGCGGAGAATTGGTATCTGATTAGGATCACAGATGAACATATCAGAAACGAACTAGTCCATGATGACCCCGGTGTATTGCCGTTTTTTCATTGAGTACTAGACGAATGAATAGGTGGAAGAAGAGAGGATCCTGCGTTCAGGTGCACCCAGCGAAGTCATGCATAGAGGCATTTTGAAAGGTATAAAAGGCGTCATTGCAGTGGGAAATGCCTCAGCAATTGGATTGGAGATGCGCTTCTCACTTCTAGCCACTGTTGCTTTTGCCACTCTCATCTCACCCATCATGGCTATCCCAAATCCTCAGATCACATGTCTCGGGCCACCCATACCTGAGTATTGTTAGTAGGCTATTGGATTCTTGTACGTTGCAAAAAGTACTGAAATGGCTTGAACCATTTGTAGGCAATGAGAAAACAGTAAGCTGGAATTTTCTCTTCTATTTATCCGACAAAAAACCTTGACGCATTCCCTTTGACAACGCGGATCATCTGGAATTAGCCATGTAAATAATTCAGGATTCAGATGAATTTATCCGATTTTAATCCATTATATAAAGGTCCTCAAGTATGTGGATATGTCTGCTGCGGCCCTTTTACTCCTGAAGGCGGGAGGCGAGTGTCTCCGTACTATATTTCTGAACCCTGATTTTCGCTGATCCTGGTATAGGTGTTATCAACTTACGACGGGAAGTGCCTGTCCCGTTTGATTCTACTACGTCCTTTGGATGTAGAACGATGACCCTGTCATCGAGTTTCCGAGAAAATACATCTTTTTTATGGTCTAATTTAGCATCAAGTTCTAGAACTAAAAGAACCTGAAAAGAACACAAGCTTAAGGCGCTTTATCGACGAGGCGTACGGCAGGGTGAGTATAGTCAAGCCTCTTTCTCTCAGCCTATAGAACTATGACAGGAAATGGTGGCAAGTTATGATTCTGACCCCAGTGTAGAAACAAACGAGGTGCAGAGCAATGGAGTTACCTGTAAGAGAATTTTCTGCGTGTACGTCCGATATTGTAACAAGAGACTAGGTACAAGGGTGCAAGACTGTCAGATCAATGGGCCTGGCATCAGAGGTTGCTTCACTACTGCCCGCTGGTGTGATTACATTGACCCTAGGATTCAACTGGGAAATTACGACCAATACGCCTTGGCACGGATAAACGAAGGGCTAAAAACCTCTTATCCCCCTAACGCCAAATCCATGGGGCGACAATGGTGTGTCATTCCCACAGAGCCCCCTGTTATTGCTTCAAATTACGGAAGACTTGGGCTTACTGTAGCCGGAAAGCATAGCGTCAGCCCCAGGTGAACTCTCGAGCGCATGTGGGACGACAAATGGGAAAAAAGTACCATTGAAGAAATGGAAGTCTGAATGATCACCGGGAATTTGGAGAACCTCATTCCGCCAGTCGGAGTTGCGGATGGTTGTGAAACAGCAATATGTGCCAAAGAAGGGGCAACTTCTGGACAGATTGTTTGTTTTCGTCGGTCATCCCCTCGGTGGCTGTCACAGATGTTGATCATCATGTTGGCCTGAATGCTGATTGGCCCGGCCTGGTCCGGCAACGACCCTGGGCCTGAGCCACCAGCACTCGTCTCCGTCTGCTCCCTTCCCCGGTCAATTGTCCCTCTGCACATAGCAGTAATTTACAGAGAGAGGTCTCCGGGAAATCTTTCCGGTCCAAAGGGAAGCCCTTACATGCAAGATGTCCGATCATTTTCTCATGGCCATCTACTATCGCAACGGACGTCAAACCTTCTGTCGTGAGAGTGAGCCGGTATCTCAAAACAAGCTACAGGGCAGGCGCTTCGTGTCCGTTGGAGGTTGTTCTCCTAATGATACAATGCACCTGGGGCTGCCCAGTAACTCGGCATGGAAGCATGTTCCATCATGCCTTCTTTCTTCCTCGCTGTTGGGGTAACTTATCTTTGTTCTGCTCCCTTTTTTATTCTGTTTCAAAATTGATTCTGATCTCGGTGCCTTTATCTCTGCGTTTTACAGGATACTTTTGTCCCTTCTGAAATTGACTCATGACTGATTCTATTGACTCTATCATCAAGGAAATAAGTGTTCGTTCTGTTGTCTCGTGGCATCTCACTTTACGCGTATTAGCTTTTGAACCAACTAGGTGCGTCCAATTTGTAGAGATCCCACAATGCTTCATCGTTCCTAGTTTTTGCGAGCTTATGGAACGACTTTCTCTACATCATGGAACGAGGTTAGTAGGGTTCACCGCCCCTGGCTTCCCCTGAACCTCTTTGCTACCCTTACGGCTCGCACCCGCCTCTATCCACGCGTCCCGCCCATCACTCCTGCGTCATTTTCTCAATCAATCAAACGTCGTATTTTTTTCCACTTCGGCGCCAAACGCGTGAAGCACATGGTGTAATATGTAACAACCAACAGCTCACTTGATAACTTGGATCCGATCAAGCCTTGTTCACGACGGCTGACTGGCCGATGACCTCGAGCGACCCGTATCATATCAAAACTATTCTCATAACTGCGGACATCGCGGCCCCAGTGTCTTCTTGGGTGACAGTCATCATTTCTACCCATGACTCCATTTACTTAACCGATTGTTCTTATTTGCATCCGCGACGGCGGACTATTGTCGATGCCACGATCTTTGCGTGCCTAAGATCATATTGCCGTGGACATACAGGGCCCAGTGCGACATTGTCGAACATTTAAAAGCTGAACTGTTCGACCATGTCAACCACGCCCACTGGCTTCAAGTTTCCTTACCTCAAAAATGGCTATCAGAAATCTACTGAGCTTGCTTCTGGTTTTGAACACTGTCTACTTCGCTGCTGGTCAGTCATTTGCTATCATCTGCAGAGGTACACTAACGAGCCCCTTGTATAGCTGTTCCCGCTTCGAAGCACATTCGGTGCCCAGATGGCAAGAACATAGTTTCTAATGAAGCTTGCTGTGCTCTCTTCCCTGTTCTTGAAGATATCCAGAACAACCACTTCGAGAATGAATGCGGTGAAGAAGTAAGGTCCTAAATTCTTGCTGTAGATGAGTTATTCACCCATGGGACACTTTAGGTTCACGAAGTAGTGCGCATAGCATTCCATGATGCCATCGGATGGTCCCCCTCTGGCGGGTATGTTTTTTCGCTCCTCAATCAGAGCAGGGTGACTGATGATATATTTGCTCTTAGTGGAGGAGGTGCTGATGGTTCTATAATCACTTTTGCTGATATAGAAGGCAAATACTCTGCCAACGACGGAATTGACGACATTTCCAGTGTCTTGAAAGTTTTCATAGATAGACACAACCTTACTGCTGGCGACTTGTGAGTAAATATAGTTTATATTTCTGGTAGCATTTGGTTGATATCCATCCTAGTATCCAATTCTCCAACGCCGTTGCATTGACAAATTGCCCAGGCGCACCCCGCATCCCATTCTACTTAGGCAGACCTGCTGCTACCGCTCCTGCTAGAGATGGCCTTATCCCGGAACCCATCGGTTAGTCTCGCGATAACACCTGCAATAGGATTCGGATCTTAACATGTGTATTCAACAGATTCTGTTACTAGTATCCTTGCCCGATTCAAGGATGCTGGCTTTAACTCTGAAGAAGTTGTAGCCCTGCTCGCATCGTGAGTTGACCAGACAACATGAGGGAAAAGGTGTCCTTATCATCCACAGTCATTCTATCGGTGCTTCTGATACACTTGAGCCTGGTGTACGTTTTTCTCCTCATCGATGTGCGTTCATCTCACTAATCGCTTCTTTAGCTCCGCGGGTAAGAGTGTTTAGTTAGTGATGAATAATTGATGTTCAACGCCAGCCTTTTAGTGTTCCCTTCGACTCAACCCCGTCGGAATTCGATAGCCAATTCTATATTGAAACTATGCTCAAAGGCACTGGCTTCCCGGGGTGAGCGTTATATTCTCGTGAAGTTTGCGCGTCCTGATCTTGGTGAAGTGCTGCGGGAAGTCCGGCCGAAGTTCAATCTCCCTTGCCTGGTGAAATTCGTCTCTCCTCGGATGCAAGAGTGCGTACAGATTTTTCTTCTTTGTATCGACGGATACTAACACGATTTTCTCATGAATAGTTGGCTCGAGGTTTGTATTGATATCCAGCAGTATCAGTTTGTACCACCGTGCTAACATTGCCTCAGACAGCCGCACTGCTTGCGACTGGCAAGAGTATGCTAGTAAGCATATTAATTGGCGTTGAAACATTTGAACTTACCTGAGTCACCAATAGCTAACCAGAAAAAGATGGCCAAGGACTTTGGCGAAGCCGTGCTCAAGGTGTCTCTATTGGGTCACAATAAGCGCAACATGATCGATTGCTCAGAGGTCATTCCGCAAGCGAAGCCTTTGAAGTCGAAGTCATACTTCCCTGCTAACTTCACAGTAAAGGATCTTGACAAGACTGTGAGTTTTATCGATACTTCTAACTAGGTCTTGGAACTGAATTCGCATGTCTTCGATATAGTGCAAGACACCTTTCCCTAAGCTTCCTTCCAACCCCCGCGTCACTTCCGTTGCACCTGTGTAAGATGTCTTGTTAATCACGTATGTGGGTTCTTACTGATTCATTATATACACATCTAGCCCGACACAGGTCAGCACATAGTTGCGGTTAGGATACGGACGGTCAATCTATTTATCCATTCATGTATAGACAAATTCGATGTCTCTTGAAGTTGCATTTCTATTGGATTTACTGAGCTCAGGCTTTGTCACGATGAATCAAATGTGTCACCATTCAGAGATCCTTATTAATATATTGTCGACCGAGAAAAAATTGAAACAAGTTCTGTTATAGAATACTACCGTAATGGACGGGAGGGCAAGGTTTCCTCTGATGTCACATTCTACTGTATCGGCCCGGTGACTGAATGTGAAGCGGGTACTCTCCGAGATCGCGTGTAAGGTATTGGCATATAAACACTGCAAAGCGGTTTCCAGACGTTCCGCAAATTAAAACTCGGAGTTTTGCACTGTTCTGGTGGATGTACTTGAGACCTGACGTGTATCCGTCGAAACCTGGAGATGTAGACAGTGGAATGAAATCATGAAGCGTGTTTTGACCACCTGTCGGAGTATTCTTGGTGTATTCTGCGTTTGAAATCGTTAGTACGTGCATCTCAAACATAAGCACAGTGACTCACTTGGACCTCGAGGTAATTGCCTACGGAAATCCAACCAGATTCTAAGACCACGATCATCTAAGTCTCTCTCTGTGTCCTCCGAGGAAATGTATAATTACTTTGATCGGGTGCTGTCCCAGAGAAAATCGGTAAATGAGGTATGATGAAAAAATAGCGAGCGTGAATAGACGTTATCAAGAGGTATGTTGAGTACTGAATACAAATCATTGATTGAGAGGTAGATCTTGTTCAGATGCCAAGATCAAGGAATACCGAAACTCCTTTCACAGAACATAGATTACCGTATAGGCGCAAGAAAGCACCAAGCACCTGTTTGGTTATTGGCCACGTTTCAGCAGAGATAGAGGTAAGAATATATGTCTACAACGAGCCATCAATGACAGATAAGACTGATTATCTAAGCGAGTGACCGGGTGAGGGTGATTTGGATTTAAATGGATTCCCTATAAACCGAACTGCTGCTTCAGCAAACGCGAACAGACCAGATGCTGCGTGAGCGAGCTTCACTATTGGTTCTCTCCAGGCCAGTCCGACGATACATTATGTGAAAAGTCATGATGAATGGCATCAAAACGAGTCCTGAGGTAGCGCTCGACATGTTTCGGACGAATCAATGGGAACGTCTGGCAATCAAGTCGCAGTTGCCGATCAGCACGTCACCCAGCCCACGTGCAGCTGGTTAGCACCGAGTTTTGGGTTGTCATACTCTAGGCAACATTGGCGTAGTGTGTGAATGATATGAAGACCACAGTGTACAAGATCTATTTCTACTCAGTGAACTAGAAGAGCAAGAAGGAGCGTAGAGATACGCCACCTGTCACATGGTGACATTATTAGTCGGGCCATTCTGTCACACTTTCTTATGGCGCCCTCCACTGACAATCTCATAGTACATTTTACTGCTGCTAAACACTCGTTGGTTGCAATACGCGAATTGACCTAAGTTATAATCCGGTCGGTGCCATCAAATTTTTAACAGTGGTTGCGTTCGGCCTGGCAGGTCAGATGGCCGATGATTGATTCTGGGCCAACCTGTGATGCGAGCGAGGTGCCAGTGGACAAGTTGGGGGACTCATCCCATTGCGTTGTACACATGGCATTTGTGACATCAAGACGGAATTTCCCGGCGCTGGTGAGATGAATCCGGAACCATGTATATGGTTAGTATTGATGGTCAAGGCCCATGACACTGCCTTCTACTCATCTTCATCGACCTCATATAGCTCACCCGATGATATCCTTCATGATCCAACACTAATTTTTCATCGCTACTCTCAATGGCATCATATGTTCATGGGGTCTCGGTCTAGGTGGAACTACTTCAAGACTGCTTCAAGCCTCCTTTCCCGGTGCGCTGACAGAAAACCAAAATTACTGGCACGATCATTTCGTTACATTGCCTAAAACGAAAGTGAACTAACCTTTCCTGATACACCCTACAATTTCTATCGCTTCAGAATGCCTAAATATGCCTCACTATACCGGCTGTCAGGCAAACACGAAATAGTTTAGCATGATCAATTTTTTCATATATCATGTCCAGTCTCTCTCCTGTTCGCTCTCCCAACATCCCTCCCAATGCCCTCCTCACTCTACATACCGGTTCTGCTTGCTGGTATGATCATCACTGTGCGTCGGTGCTCGTATGGCCTCCCACTATTACTAAACCGGCTCCTCTTAGGGCTCCAGCAACTCGCTGGTTGGCAAGTGGCAGGTTTGCTCCTTTGCCATGTCATATTAATGCCGCTCATTTAAACGGGACATTGCTAGGATATGCAATGTGTAGAGAATTGTGGTGATCCCAACCCTGCTCACCATGTTCTCTATGAACAGCCAGTCTGGCAGACACTCCAAATGTTCCGTAAGTCTATTTTTGCTCAGATGTTCCCTTTTGCTTATTCTTACCCACCGTTTTAGTCGGACAAATGCTATGTTATTCAGATACCGGGCTGTTTTTTTGCTTTATCTGAATCTTTTTAGGCTTTTTACCTGTTCTCTATGCTTGGCTGAGGTTTGAATGTCAACCAATTCAGCTCGAAGACGAAACACAACCTCTCATGGCTAAGGACTCCAGGGGCTCCAAAGCAGCCCTTGAAGGTTGGAAGATATTTCTACTATGGATCCCTGCTGCGTGTGACCTCTCTGCCACCATGGTGAGTCTTTCATAAGAATCACAGCCTTTTTCAGCCTTACCCAGACCCGTGCATAGTTGATGAACATCGGTTTAATTTACACACCTGTCTCTATTTATCAGATGACTCGCGGTGCTCTTGTGCTTTTCGTCGGTGTTTTCAGTGTCCTCTTCTTGCGCCATCGCATTCGGCCCTATCAGTTAGTTTCGATTCTGTTGTACTCTGTACTTGGCACCAATATCGCCTCAGATGGATTTCCCTTATTGGTGTCATGGCCGGTGTCGCCCTCGTTGGTTATAGCGGGTCTTTAGTCAAGAATGTTGTCAAGGAGAGCTTATTTTGGGATAAACCAACATCTGCTAGCGCTCAAAAAGCTGAAGACACTCAGGCTGGAAAGGTCATAATTGGTGAGTCGTAGGGTTTATCCACAGGACCCAAAAAATGGTTAATATACTTTGATCAAGGTGTATTCTTTATTTTGTTTGCGCAAGTTTTGTGAGATCTATTCAGTTCCTTCTTCTAGAGATCTTCCTCATTTTTGCGTAGCGCTGCTGGGCAAGCTGTGATTGAGGGTGCGTTGGTAATGTTTCAAATTTTGTGTATCTAATAGTATTATATCCAGAGACAATCATGAGTACTGCAACCTTTTGACTCCCTAATCTTCCCTTGACGTACTTTTTTTATCCTTTATCTAGCCCGCTATTCAGTAACTCCGTTAGTTGCCGTAGGTTATGAAGGACTATTCGGCGCCATTTCAATCCTACTCCTATTCCCCATTCTGTCACTTCCATCTGTCTCCGCAATGACACCCTTCTTCGACCTTCCACACGGATGGTACCAGATTATTAACTCTCCCGCAATACTTCGGTCAAGTATCACTGTTACAATTAGTATCTCATTATTCAACTTTTTTGGACTGAGTGTTACTCGCCATACAGGTGCAATGGTTCGCTCGTTGACTGACACTTGTAGGACCCTGGTCATCTGGGTCATCAGTTTAGGCTTGGGTTGGGAAAGATTTGTAGTCCCGATTTCGTTTCTACAACTCTTCGGTTTCTCTCTCCTTGTGTAAGTGCGTCTGCTTTAGTGACTGTTAATATACTGATCCAGTAATACAGGTACGGCACGGTGATTGTTCTTGTTTGTCTATAAGATGATTGAATGGGTGTTGAGTCTACGACTGTAGTTCATCTTCAATGATCTGGTTGCGGTACCCATTTGTCTTCCGAGACTGCTTGCACATGAGGAAGTGGGTTCGGAATCGGAAGGAATACTGTGCCCTTCTCTTGATGAAACAGCTGCTTTGCCCGAGGACTTGGGATAAAACAGGTGTCAACATGGCATTTTGCGATCCTCGCGCTAGACTGTAACTTCACATGGTCCAACAAACCAAAGTACGAAGGGATGTCTTGCAGTACATACTTGCTTTCTTGCTACTACACTTTGATATGTTTACAGTGCTTATATTCCTCTGTGTTCTATTTGATACCGTCCTCTCGTTAGCTTCAAGCAATTAAAATAATATAGGACTATCTCCTACGCCACATAAGTTGGAAAGCACAGAAATCGCGGTCAACGTTGGAGATTGTGCATCTGAATAGGAATACCATAATATCTATGATGGTTGTACTCATCTGTCTTTGCATCCTTTATCCGCTTATATGAATTCAGCGCTAACTCTCAAGCAAGGCTCAGTGAGGTCGCTATCGGGTCACTGATATGTAGTGTAGGAGAAATATTTTATACTGCCTCGAGATTACACATTATAAGGGTATGGAATACAATAATATCCATAATGCTCCCCACCGAGATTCCAACCTCTAGATAACTCGGTATGAAATGGGCACTCTTTGAGATCGCGTTCAAGGTATTGGTATATAAATGCTGCACAGCGATTTTTTGAAGTCCCATAGATTAGTACTTTGAGTTCCGGATTGTGCTGGCGGATATACTTGAGACCTGTCATGTATCCGGTAAAAGCTTGATATGAGGAAACCTGAAGATAGGTGTTAGAAAATCTAATATATACTCAAGGAAGGTTGGCTACTGATTGTACTGACAGAAGGAATAAGGCACGTGCCTTATTGTGACACCGGCCCAGTGTATATGCATGGCATTTTTACATCAAGACGGAATTTCCCGGCACTGGTGAGATGATTCCGAACCATGTATATGGTTAGTATCGTCTTGATGATCTAGGCGCATGACACTGCCTTCTACTGATCTTCAACATCGAGCTCGGTAGTATAGCTCACCCAATGATATCCCTCACGATCCCACACTAGTTTTTGTCGCTGCTTTCAAAGGTATCATAATTCTTGGATCTTGCGCTAGGTGGAACTGCTTCAAGACTGCTTCGAGTCCCCTTTACTTGTACGCTGACAGAGAGCCGAAATTACTGGCATGACCATTTCGTTATGTTTGCCTAATCCAAAAGTGAACTAACCTTTCCTGATACACCCTATGGTCCCTATCGATTCGGAATGCCTGAAAATATCTCACTATACCGGCTGTCAGGCGAACACGGAATGGTTTAGCATGATCAGTTAAATGCTGCTTTTCATGTACCATGTCACATACCTCTTCTGTTCTCTCTCCCAACATCCCTCTCCATGCCCTCCTCGCTCTACATACCGGTCCTGCTTGCTGGTATGATTATCACCGTGCGTCGGTGCTCGTATGATCTTCCATTTCTAACCGATTTCTCTTAGGGCTCCAGCAACTCACTGGTTGGCAAGTGGCAGGTTCGTCCGTCTGATATGCCGTTCTTATGCCAGTCGTTCAAATAGGGCATTGCTAGGATATGCAATGTGTAGAAAATTGTAGTGACCCCAACCCTGCTCGTCATGTACTCTACGAGCAGCCAGTCTGGCAAACGTTCCAAATGTTCCGTAAGTCCATTTTTGCTCAGACGTTCCTTTTGCTCGTTCTTACCCACCATTCCAGTCGGACAAATGCTATGTCATTCAGATGCTTGGGTCTTTCTTTGCTTTATCTGAATCTGTTTAGGCTTTATACCTGTTGTCTACTCTTGGCTGAGGTTTGAACGCCAACCAATTCAGCTCGAGGACGAAACACAACTTCTTGTGGCTAAGGACTCCAAGGACTCCGGATCAGCCCTTGAAGGTTGGAAAGTATTTCTACTATGGCTCCCTGCCGCGTGCGACCTCACTGGCACTACGGTGAATCTTTCATAGGAATTATGACCGTTTGCAGCCTTACCCAGACTCAGGCATAGTTAATGAACATAGGTTTACTTTATACGCCTGTCTCTATTTATCAGATGACTCGCGGTGCTCTGTTGCTTTTTGTCGGTGTTTTTAGTGTCCTCTTCTTGCACCGTCGTATCTGGCCTTATCAGTCAGTTATAACTCTACTATCCTTTGTTTGTACTCACTGACATTGCCTCAGGTGGATTTCCCTTATCATTGTGATGGCTGGTGTTGCTCTCGTTGGCTATAGCGGATCTTTAGTTGAGAATGTTGTCAAAGAAAGTTTACCTGGCGATAAGCCTGCGTCTACTAGCGGTGAAAAAGCTGAAGAGGCCCAGGTTGGAAAGTTCATAATTGGTCAGTCGCCAAATTTATCCACAGGACCCCAGAAATGGTTGACATATTCTGGTCAAGGTGTATTCTTTATTTTGTTTGCGCAAGTTTTGTGAGATCTATTCAGTGCCTTCTCGAGATCTTCCTCATGATTGCGTAGCGCCGCTGTGCAATCTGTGATTGAGGGTGCGTTTGTTATCTCCCAAAATATGTGTATCTCATAAAATTATATCCAGAAACAATTATAAGTACTACAACCCTTTGGATCCCTAATCCTTTCTTGACGTAATTTTACCTTCTATCTAGCCCGCTACACTGTTACTCCATTAATTGCCGTAGGTTACGAAGGACTATTTGGCACGATCTCAATCCTCCTGCTATTCCCCATTCTTTCACTTCCATCTGTCTCGGCAATGACACCCTTCTTTGACCTTCAACGCGGATGGTACCAGATAATTACCTCTCCCGCAGTACTTCGTTCAAGTATTGCTGTTGCGATTAGTATCTCGTTGTTTAACTTCTTTGGAATGAGTGTTACTCGTCATACAAGTGCAATGGTTCGCTCGTTGACTGACACTTGCAGGACCCTCGTCATCTGGGTCTTCAGCTTAGGCTTGGGTTGGGAAAAATTTGTAGTCCCGATTTCATTTCTGCAAGTCCTTGGTTTTTCTCTTCTCGTGTAAGTGTGCCTGCTTTAGTGGCTATTTTGTTACTGATCCAGAAATATAGGTACGGCACGGTAAGTGTTTTCACTTATCCATGATATGATTGATGAGTATTGACTCTACAACTGTAGTTCGTCTTCAACGATTTGGTTGCGACGCCCATCTGTCTCCCGAAACCCCCCGCCCATCCGGAGGTGGATCCAGAATTGGAAGGAACACTATGTCCTTCCCCTAACGAAACGGCTGCTTTGCCTTTGCCCAGGGACTTGTGACAAAGTGGATATAATGTTCTACCAGCGGATCCACATGTTGTTTTGCGGTCCTCGCGCTGGACTGTAGTTTCACCCGGTTCAACAACTACAAGCACGAGACGACGTTCCACACCGCACACTTGTTTTTTTGCGACCACGCTTTGATATGTCTATAGTATTTAGACTCTGTGCTCGATTTGATACTGTCCTCTCGCTAGTTTCGAGTAATTGAAATAATATAGGACTATGCCACATAAGTTGGAAAGCCCAGAAATCGCGGTCAACGTTGGAGATTGTGCATCTGAATAGGAATACCATAATATCTATGATGGTTGTACTCATCCGCCTTTGCATCCTTTATCCGCTTATATGAATTCAGCTGTAACTCTCAAGCAAGGCTCAGTGAGGTCGCTATCGGGTCACTGATATGTATCCCATTAGGCTATCCTTCAGTGTAGGAGAAATATTTTATACTGCCTCGAGATTACACATTATAAGGGTATGGAATACAATAATATCCATAATGCTCCCCACCGAGATTCCAACCTCTAGATAACTCGATATGAAATGGGCATTCTTTGAGATCGCGTTCAAGGTATTGGTATATAAATGCTGCACAGCGATTTTTTGAAGTTCCATAGATTAGTACTTTGAGTTCCGGATTGTGCTGGCGGATATACTTGAGACCTGTCATGTATCCGGTAAAAGCTTGATATGAGGAAACCTAAAGGTAAGTGTTAGAAAATCTAATATATACTCAAGGAAGTTTAGCTACTGATAGTACTAACAGAGGGTGTGCTCACACCGAGATCGCCCACGTAATGTGTCGCAATCTCTTTTGGCCACTGTAAGTGATCTAACCGAAGTTGTTCCAATTGGATCTCGTGAATGATTCCTGCTTCTGTGAGGCGATCTTGATTCGTCTAGAATTTGAGGGGCTTAGGTGACGGGTGAAAGTGCGACAAAGAATCTGAGTTACTCACTTTCCACATGTCAAACAAGAACTTAACAAACAAATCTGGAGTTCCCCAGCCATAACACGCAGTAGAGGCGTCCACCTGGCATACTAGATCAAGAAATTGATCCCACTGAGTTCGAGATGGCTCATTGTGTGCGGAATGCCAATTTTCCTGGAGTGAACTCAGTAGCGCATTATGTATACGGCGAAACAGGTAATGGTTGAATGCCTTTGACACACTCTCAGGTG
Source organism: Agaricus blazei (assembly GCA_029719445.1). Classification (NCBI taxonomy): domain Eukaryota; kingdom Fungi; phylum Basidiomycota; class Agaricomycetes; order Agaricales; family Agaricaceae; genus Agaricus; species Agaricus blazei. Next base: position 195,079 of record SSNC01000026.1, on the reverse strand, counting down.
GATTGGCATTCAAATGGAATTTTGGAGTATATTTGAACCATCTCTGGTAGTATTCTGAGCCTAGAATCATTAGCGTATGGTTGTAGGAGATGGGCGTAAAACTTACTTGGCCCCCGAGGAAACTTCTTCTTAAAGTCCCGCCAGATCCTGACACCACACTCATCCGAGTCTCGCCGTGCGTCATCCCAAGATATGCAAAACTGTTTGGATCGCGTATTGTCCCGCAAAAAATCGGTAAATGAGGCATGGTAAAAGGATAAAGATTGAGAATAGACGTCATCCAGAGGTATCTTGATTACTGAATACAAATCATTGATCGAGGTGTAAATCTTGCTTAGTCCACAATCAAGAAGCACCGAAAGTCCCTTCACACAACGTAAAGGGCCGGATAAATGTAAAAGAGTACCAAGCACCCGTTTCGTGATCGGCCACATCTCAGGTGAGATAGAAGAGAGGATGCATATGTACAACGCATCTAAGCGGGCAAAAGGAGCATTATCAAAAGCATTGACAGCGGAACCATCAATTGCACGTAAGACATCTTGGAGGCGGGTATCAGGGTCAGCGTGATTGGGATTGCCAATAAACCGAACTGCCACCTCAGCAAATGCAAATAAACCAGACGCTGCATGAGCCAGTCTGACAATTTGTATCTCGTCCGGCCAATCCTGCGGGACAATGCGCGGAAAGTCTCGGCAAATGGTATCAAAGCTACTCTTAATGTAGCGTTCTACGTCTTGGCATGCTTCAGGCGAATCGATAGGAACGTGTTCCTCCCAATAGCTAGGTACCGTTTCCGGAGCCTTGAATTTGTCAAGGATATGCGGTTCAGGGCGGCTGGCAATGACCCAGACGAGAGGGATGTCGGGATATTCGAGGGCAAAAGTGGTAATCAGGCGGATGATCTCCCGCTGCCAGTGGCGTTCGTCAAGCTCGTCAAGTCCATCCAATAATATACCCCATGTTTTTCCACCAGCCCCTATCTTTTTTTCCGCGAAGGGCTCAACAACGAATGTTCTGAACTGTTCTTCCAAGCCTTTGGTTACTAGTTCAGGATCGGCAGCCAACTTTTCGCTGATAAAGACACAGTAATCTTCGATGTGGACTGCGAGCTGATAAGCAATAGTGATAAAGATGGAACGAGAGGTATTGCGTCCGTTAGGCCTAGAAAAGAAGACAGACGCGCCCAGGCATTTGGCGGCGGCAAGGGCCTCAGCGATGGTCTGGACGATAGCAGATTTTCCAACCCCAGCAGGACCATAGATCCATAGAATCAACTCTGATTTCTGTGCGTTGTAGAACCAAGCCAGTATCCGTTCGTTGATCTTGATTCTGGTGCCTGGATGGCATCTCGGGGGAGGATCACGAGCGGATGAATTATGGGCAGCGCCCACGATAGCATGCTTCAAAAGTAATTCTTTTACTTGAATATGTTTTTAGCAAGTTACGAGCGCGTTCATAAGGCTTACAGTCTTACCTTTTACTTCTCTATCACTAGGTGTATGATAATTGGTGGTAGAGTTGTCTACTATAGTTGGATTCACGACAACAAAATCATGCGCGTGGCTAAAATTCCCTTTGTGTGCTGTTTGTTTGCGGTTTCTGGTAGCTAGCAGCCTGTTAGTGGATAATCCCTTCGTACGATACTAAGACAGACCTTCAGAGAACTCGGCTTGAACAGCTTGGATACTCGATGGAACACTATTCATCGGACCGCTACCATGATCTTGGCTGTACATCAACCGACTTTTCTATCAGAAGTTCAGAAAGAGTTTACCAGTGCCTAGACTACCAGACGTGTTTTTTCCGGTGAACAGATCAGAGAGGGACTCAATAAACTTGGTTCTTAACGTTTTGAATGTGGCATGCGGGAGCATTGTGGATGGAAGCTGGGACGAGGCGCAGTCGTGTGATCGGCCTAGTTATATTGGGACTCCGCACCAGCGCTTGTCACTGCCTCATCACCCACGTGTAACTGTCATGAAATCTAGGTTGCCACAGTACTAGTACAGTCAGAGGGGATTGCCGAACATCGCCAAATAGACAAGAACTTCATTTCTACTATCTGAACCAGATCATCAAGTAACAAGAGTATCCTATACCAAGCAAGGGCACAAGTCAGAAACTAGAGAGGTTTCTGATCGTGGGCCCGTCATCGGCTGCGTCCAAGGCCCGATCGCCTTGGTAGTGTTTTCTTTCGGTATACTAGCACGTACATACATCATGTAGATAATAATGACAACCTCGAATGGTAAGATGAGACGGTGTACACTGTAAGGGACCTCGCAATCGTGGCCAGATTCAACATCAAGGTGAGCCAGTCCAGGCAATAATCGAGATTAACCATCAAACAACCATTCAACTTCATTGTTGAGATTCTTGTCACTTCTTTTATGAGTCTGATACAGGTCTGATAAAATACCTCACACCGGGTGACGTACCAGCCACAGGAGCTGAGTGTCTCACACATCAAGCTGCCTGGGAAATTATCGCTTATAACCATCGTTGTCGTCATTTGTAGCGTTGGTCTGTATTACATCAAGCCATTTCGCTCCTCACAGGAACGAATTCGGTACTATACATGTATTACATATTGGATACTTTGCCCACGTTACACACCATCTGGGTAGGGAATACAATAAAATCCATGGTATTCATACTTCTCGAAATCCGTACCCCCTTGCATCTTCAGGTGAAATGGGCACCCTTCAGGATCACGTTCACTGTATTTGTACATAAGCACCGCAAATTGATTCCCCGGAGTTCCAACAATCAACACTGGGAGATTTGGATTATGTTGTCGGATGTACTTCAGACCGAGCATGTATTCATCGAAATCCTGGCTTGAGTAAGGCTATTGGACAATTGTTAGGAGTTTTGAAGATATACCCTTCATAAGACTCCTGACCTTGATTTTGTCATAGAATGATTTTATCGGGGTTTCGCGTTTACGCCAAGAATGTGCTGGGATCTGATCTGGCCATTCTAGATGATCTAATTCGAGCTGTTCCAATGATATTTCACGAATAATCCCTGCTCGCGAAAAGGCCTCTGGACAACTCTATAGTATGAGGAGTTTATGAATGCGCAACAAAAATTGTGAATCTAAGAGCTCACTCTCCATACGCGAAACATTATTTTAATGACTTCACTTTGGTCGCTGCATCCATGGCATATGGTAGTAGCATCCACTTCAAGCAGTAAGTCAAGAAAGTGATCCCAGTAGTCCTGTGCTCTGTTTTCTTCTAAAAAGTCCCACCTTGTCCACAGCGAGCGCGCTAGTTGCCTGTGTATGAAGCAAAACAGAGAACAGTTCAAACATGCCACTTCAGCATACAGATAGGGGTCGGGGTGAAATTGTAAAGCATGGTCATACCACCTTTCGTAGTAATGACTGCCTAAAAACATTAACACGTATATCTAGTATATAGTGTCATTGACTCACTTGGGCCTCGAGGAGAGTTCCTCTTGAAATCTAGCCAAATTCTAACGCCACATTGCTCTAAGTCCAGCTTTGTGTACTCTGGGGAGATATTAAATTGCTTTGATCGAGTACTGTCCCGCAAAAAATCCGAAAACGAAGCGTGGTGAATAGAGAACCGACCATAGACATCAAGAGGGATATTGACTACGGAGTACAAATCATTGATTGAGGTGTAAATTTGGCTCTGCTCACAATTAAAGAGCAATGAAAGTCCCATCGCGCAACATGTGAACTTGTAATCCGTTAGACTCAAGATACTGATAGCACCAAGGACCCGTTCGGTCATCTGCCACACTTCAGGAGAGATCGAAGAGAGGATATACGTATACAATGCATCCAAGCAGGCAAATGGGTGGTTATTGGACGAATCAACTTCTGAACCACCAATTGCAGATAAGACAACCTGGAGGCGGGAGACCGGGTCCGGCTGATTTGGATTTGATATAAACCGGACTGCCCCCTCGGCAAACGCGAATAGACCAGATGCTGCGTCAGCAAGTTTCACGATTTGTATCTCGTCAGGCCAACTTGATGGGACGATACGTGGAAAGTCTTGGCGAATAGTCTCAAAGCTACCCCTGAGGTAACGTTCGACATCCTGACAGGCTTCGGATGTGTTGACAGGGACACATTCCTCCCAAAAGCTCCGCACAGTTTGAGGGGCCTTGAATGTGTCGAAGATATGTGGTTCTGGGCGACTAGCGATCACCCAGACGATGGGAACGTCAGGATGCTCAAAAGCAAAGGTAGTGATCAGGCGAATGAGATCCCGCTGCTTCTCGCGATGATCAAGTTCATCAAGCCCGTCTAATAATATGCCCCACGTTTTCCCGCCCGCCCCTATCTTCTTCTTCGCAAAGGGTTCTACAATAAACTGCCTGAACTGGTCTTTAATGCCTTTGTTCACCAGCTCGGGATCGGAAACCAGCTTTTCGCTGATAAATTTGCAGTAATCTTCGAGATGGACCGCAAGTTGATATGCGATGGTTATAATGACGGAGCGAGAATTATCCCGCCCATTTGGCCGCGAAAGGAATACCGAGGCACCCAAACAGTTGGCCAGGCCAAGAGCATCAGCGATAGTCTGAACGATGGCGGATTTACCAACTCCAGCAGGTCCGTAGATCCAAAGAACAAATTCTTGTTTCTTTTCATCGTAGAACCAGTTCATTATCCGTTCGTTGATTTCAATTCGGGTACCTGGATGGCATCTTGGGGGAGGATCACGGTCTGAAGAGTCATGGGCCGCGCCAGTAATAATATGCTTCCAAAGCAGTTTTTTTGCTGTTGGCCTTTTAAGTAATTTCTCAGTACGTTCGAGGCTCGAACTCTCACCCTTTGAGTCTTTGTCTCCTCCTACGTGGTTAATTATAGTTGTGTGTTTCTCCACCATTGTAGAGTTCGTGACCACAAAATCATGGGCATGGCTGAAATACCCAGTCCGCTCGCTAGTATTGACATCGAGGGCTAATAGGGTTAGAAATAGCAGCCGAACGAGAGATCAACCTCACCTTCATGGCCGCTCCCAATAATAGTACTTTGGGTCTCACTACATGGGGTGCTGGTCGTCATCCCTCTCGTATCTAAACAACATATGAAAATATCCAAGAATACAGCTCGGAGGACTTTTACCGTCATTTGAGGAAACATTTCTGGTATTTCTCACTCTGGTAGTGTTCTGGTCTGTTTCGGCAGCTAACACTACGTTAGTGGGGAAATTCCATTTATGACAGCCTATGATGTTAAGCGGACCTTTGGATGGTTCGGCGCAAGCAACAATATGCAACGAAAGACCCGTCGCCGTGGAGCTTCCATGATCTTGGTTTATACATGAGAAGACCATTCAATCAGAAACAGGCCAGTAGGCTAACCAGTACGCGGCCTCTTTGCTTGATCAGGGGATGGAGAACAGGATCTTTTCTTCTTCTCCCTAGACGCCGGATCCATTTACGTGGAAGCACGGTTGCGAACAACGATCGAGGAGAGGACTCAGAGAAGGGATCAAAAGAGGAAATGATGGTAACTAGGCGCGATGCCATTGATCAAACTCACGTCGAAGAGTTACATCAACGGCCCACTCCGAGCACATACGTATATCTACATTCAATGACCCACTAAACCATGAGTGTAATCAACGACCCTAAGAAACACCAATGCCATGAACACCTGCTTCGTCTTCTCTAACCGCCGGCATCACATCCCAACCCATCGAATCTTGGACATCCTCCCTGCAAACTCCTTCACCCCCTTCATTTTCTTCATTATCACCCCCCTCGACACCAATACCCCGACTAATCTTCTAAAAAAGGTCAGATAATCCATATACTCAGCGAAGCTGAGAGCGGTCCGCCCAAAAGATTAGACCTCCCCTAGAACTTTGAACACCAGAAAGTGTACCTTGAGCGCACACAAAAGCCATGTTACAAGTACTGCTAGTGTCGTTCTCGTTGCAAATAGAAGAGGGATGAGATGTCTCTAGCATGCAACAAAATGTAGAAATTTTAGCCTTTCAAATTCTATACATAATTCGGTACCTCCGGGTCACTTCTTCCTTCAGTAACATTCAAATATCTACATTATACATTATCGGGATAAGGGTTGAAATAACATTGAAATCTTATTTAAATCCGGGATCTTTTTATATTAGCCAACAAATCTATCAACAGTACTTATATTACTAATCTCTACGACCGACCAGATCAGAGAGAAATTCACTCAACTTCTTGCTCTTGCCCTTTAAACGTGTCAATGTCGTGGCATGAGATGGCATGGTGGATGGAAGAAGCTGTGGAAATGATCAGCGTCTACCAATGCAGCACTCGACGCACGTGTTGCTGATTCGCATGAGGCGGAGGTTGACATATCCTAGCCAATATCCGCGTAGTCCGCAAATGATACCAACAGCAATACTCGGCGGGGCATTCATCACCAAGTTTCTGTCGCGATCTTGAATGTGTACATGGGCCAACCGTTCTATTAAAAGTTCAAGGACAGTTTACCGGTGGCCTGACTACCTGACTCCTCTTTTCGACTGACCAGTGATTTCGTCAAACTGACATCCACGGCCCGCGAACGCCAGACCCGGTCCGACCGCTCCGAATCACATCTATCTATACTCCTCTCACTCCACAGTGCCCCTCCTCCCACCAAACCATGAGTGTAACATCAGACATCACCTCTCAACTCACCGCAGATCAAATTATACCTGACATCCTCCCCCCAGACACCTTTACCCCCGCCGTATTCTTCACCGTCGTCTACCCGGACACCAATACCGAAACTCATCTCGGAAATGAGGTACAACGGTCCCAAGTACTCAACGAACCCGAGATCACCATTACTCCGTTGAATGTTCCCGAGGCGGACGGAGGAGAGGTTAGATATACGCTAGTCATGACCGATCCCGATGCACCGAAGAGATTTGAACCGAAATATAGACAATGGAGACATTGGGTGGTATGTCCTTTGGGGTAGTACATTTGGCATGCGGTTAACATTTACTTGCGGGATAGATTACCGGACTACAGATTCCAAGCACTCAACCTGGAAAAGCAGAAGTTGTATATGCTAAGAAGACCAAACCGGCAACCACACCGTACTGGCCACCTGGTCCGCCTCCCGAGAGCGGCTTGCACCGTTACAGCAAGCATTTCAATGGTGCTCATTAATATTCCACCACTAATGGTGACCTTGTGGCTTTCCTGTTGTTCGAAGAACCCCAAGGAGGTGTGGCAATCCCTGAAGGCGCAGTCGAGTATGGGACCGCATTGGAACAACGTCGGTCCTGGAACGCGACGAAATTTGCAGAGCAATACAAACTCAAGCTTGTCGGAGCGAATTTATTCTTATGTCAAGGATGAATGGGTAATGGATTGTGGTACAGAGAATAAAATAACACAATTACTTGTCTTTTATGTCGCTCCTCCTTTCTTCTCCCTTTCTTTTTCAGCTGCGGCCTCTTTCAGTACTTCCTCAGTTAGTCCATATCCAGCTTTATCCAACACCTCGCCAAGTGCAAGCAAGTGGGGTTGAATTTTTGACCAGAAATCCTGCCATTTACCGATTTCAACAATTTCTCCGTCTGAAGGTGGCTTGTTTTGTTGTAAATTCTCTAGATAAATGTCGCATGGAGTGACAAGTTCGTCTGCTAAAGCAAAAACTGAAGGATGTTCAGTCCGAAGAGGGGACGACCGCGGTATACTCGAGAAATCCTTCGTCAGTTGTTTAGCTATAAGAGCAATTGCATAGCGAGCGCGACCAATTTCTGTATCAGGTCTTACGGGGGCAGAGGTGAATAGCTATCATGAGCTTGAGCCTTAGTTTGGCAGACAGAACCGCGAAAATAACGACGCACCATGAGAAAATTGTTTGACGCTGCTTGAGCTTCCTTTGGGTCATTACTCATGGGACGAGAAAGATAGACGATGATATGGAAGATGAAGAAATAACAACGTTGGAGTGTGTTTTCGTGTTGCTTGGGTGGTGAGGAAAGCCATGAGGCCTTGGATACCTGTTCAAGGCAATCTATCCAGCGAAGTTCCGAGTCCGGTGGTGCCTCTGCAGATTTTTGGGGAGGATTGGTCGCATATCCACGAGCACAGATAGGTCCTTTACATAGTTTGGACGCCCCACTCCCTGTCACTGCCGCAACCAAAGTGGAGGACGCTAGAGAGAGAGCTCGAGGTTGCAATGCCTTTGGTAGACAATTGAGAGGGATTTGTAGCACAGATGAGCAAGACGGCGTACAGCAGACCTGGAAATTGTGGCCAGTGGTCGTATGGCCCTCTGAATGTTCCTCAACATGGCCTGGAGTCTTGACGAAGCAAAACAAAGCACGCGGAAAACACAATTCAACATCACGTGCACAAGCTCGGAGTCTCTTCATTTCAGCTTGAGGAGTTCGAAGTCTGTCAAACGGAGCAGCCCCAAACACACCCCTCAGTGGAGCAGCAAACGCTAGCGTCAATATTTCACGGAAATTGCACAGTTATTATCGTGAAGAAGGAAGTCTTGCCTCCTAACCCAAGTATGGGCGTAAAACCCACTGTTCATTGCCCCTTAGATTGATGGAGCTAGAAGCTTTCGCGATGTCAGCTGACGCTACAGCTGTACAGCAAGCGCTTAGAGCCTTGCCAGATGAACAGATATCAGCGAGGTTGCAAACTAATCGTGGGAACGTAGGATTGTAAAAATACCCCCATGTCGATACGGAGAACACACTTATAGTTTAACCAGTGCTTTACCAGTGCCGTCCGTGTCCGATGCACTCCTTATTTCTCGTATCCCCGGTCGCCGGGGTCATAATCAAGACACGAGGCAGTCCTATGACGGCATCAAACTTGACCGAAATCGAAACAACAGCAATTATTTTGGATCTTTTCAATTTCTTCTCGATGTTTCCTGAGGGCACGATAAATTTCAGCCGAGCGAAAGGTGTCTTATCAGTTTTCTTGGGGATCGGTACCAAACTTTGGCAACCGAACGATGAAAATCTGCTGTGAACCCTTGCGAGGTATCTGCTGTGTATGTGATGCCGGAGTCCTGATGTGTGTGGATGTTGATGTCAAAAATAACACGCATCTGGTTGGCTAGGACACCCGTATTTAACCCCCCAAAGTCCCAAGTACCCCAGAACGCCCGTCATCCCTTTCCTGCCATCGCCTTTGCTCTCTCCCTTCTCCCTTCCCCTTCTCCTTTCCTCCTCGCTAGCGCTTATTTTAGAACATTTCAATGCCGAAGTTCTTTGAAAGCCCTAGAGTATTCGAGATCACTAAGGGCTTCATTGATGTGAGAGGAAGCCAGGATAACTATCCGTACGACTAGTTCGTCAAATTTAGTAGACAGCGCAATTGAAGTGTTTACAGTCATAGACAAAACGACTACCTTGGTCGAAGCTCGTCGAGTGGTGTGCCACATTTTTTTCACTTTAAATAAGATGTCCACGTGTCTCATCGTTCAAAAGATAGCACTACTGGTGGAAGCGTATCAGTAATAGGACATGGTTCAAATGCCAAAGTTGTCGTGGACCATAATGGTCAGGTTTTTAGCTCTGCTATCAGATAAAAATTAAGCTTTTCATATCTATGTAGCGATGAATCTTAGTTCTTCGCCAACGCCTTCCCCTTCTCCTCTTCGACAATCGAGTACTATGTCTACCACTAACAATCCCGCGATAACCTCCAAAAAGACGCCCGATATGAATCAATGGACGGCCTCGCCTAGTCCGTTACAACCTGGTACGTGAAATTTCTACATATTTTACTTTGACTAGACTCACAGATCCGTCACCCTGCTCCTTCTCAACAACCTTCGCGTGCTTTGTCCTCCTCGACAGTGTCCCTTGTTGTTACACCCCCTCCGCCAGTATCTACCACTACTCCTAACCCCAAAGAGCTTATTGTTCCCTCTCCAACATCCATAGCAGCTTCAGGAGAATCTGAATCAAGTCCAACCAGCGAGGAAAAGAAGAAGAAGCGGACGAATAGATTAGGCCTAAAGTCGCTTATAACAATGATTATGAGCTTGGGGAAGGGGCCAAACCCAGATTCGAAGACTTAGCGTATATTGCTCAGCTGAGGGATTTTTTTCTTTCTCTCTCTGATTTGATGATACTATATTTATTTCTGTTGTGTCTATGACTGATACTTCTGGACCCGTCGTTGTAGTACCACTGCATGCCTTTTCTATGATCTGTCAATTTGTTCCCTACCACACACATCAGTTCTTCATCAGCTTCAATCTATTTAATTTTGATAGAAAAGTGGATGACTTTCCGTCACGTTAGATTCTAGATTTCTCCAAATTCCTAGACTTTGCCGGAGAAGCCGATAGACACATCTCAGTAATTTTGTCAGCGGATCTTGAAATTCCAGTGGAAAATGCTTCGCAGGCCTTTCTAAACCTTCATAGCCTTCATTGCGTTCTTGCCGGCTTTTGCGTGTTTGATCAATACAGTCCCGGTGCCCAGATCAATAAACGGAGCATGTGACATGGGTGTCGTGTCAGAGGACAGAGAGCAGGATACAGCCGGTGATCGATGATGCCCACTCACCCTGTGTTCTTTACCCACTAGGACTTGTTGCTGGTAAAAAAATAGGTACTAGAGTTGCCCGGCTGCAGCAAAGAGTCCAGCTACAATTTTACCAGAGAGTGCTTGTTGTGTTGAGAAAATAAACCATCTGATTTGCGACATCATCGAAACGTCAAGCCTCAGTAGCGCACGTGCCGCCACAACATCACTTATCACTTATCAGTCCCACGTCAAAACGATCTGTAAAACAACAACATATTTTTAGAGCGCAAATAGGTATTATACAGTAAGCTTCGTGAAGGTACTGATATCCACAGAGTGTATCATAAACAGTTACGATGACACTATATATCAATCCGATACATTTCTCTACAGACTGAGTGAAAAACAGGATGTACAGTCGTGGCCGATCATAAAATAGACATGCAATGGTATCGTGAATGCAGTAAGAGTAGCAAGTAGCGGAACGCGCAGTGTCAGAAATAAATATACCTACATCAAATCAAATCAACCAATAGATCACAAAATCGCTAAGAATTCGCAGCCAGACCCCATCTCTTCAGCCGTTTTCGAAATAATTTCCACAGGGATTCGGGTTTCACCATCAGCATTATGATGCTCACCTTCCTCTTCCAACCCCTTCCCTCCCCCGGCGGGTGTTCGGAGTGGCGGATCCGAGGTGAGAAATCAGAGTAGAGGATTGGCTAAGTCCAGCGGAGGAAGGAGTTGGTGTCAGTTGTCCCGGTGCCACCGGAAATGATTTGTCGGGCAAAGGTGCCTCTGTGGCGGTAGCAGTGGGCTTAGGCATCGTTAAAGGGGGTGAAGCACGCGGCGGCTGCAGATGTAAAGATGGGTCCAAAGTGGTAACCGAGAGCATAGGTTTATTCGAACTGGACATGTGATGACCCGATTGTATCATAGCAGTGGCTGGTAACAGAGTAGTGGACGGATTCGTTTGATTGTCAGCTCGCATAGGAGATGGTGGTTCAGAACTTGCAGTGGCAGAGGGGCATTGATTTACGTGTAGGCCCCTTATTTGTTGATGAGGGTAGGGTTGACTAGAACGTCGAGCGTCATGATAATTTGACCGGTCTGTCGAGTTATCCAGCTTTACTGCTACAAAAATATACGTGGCTTAATTATTATTTTATCGCAGAAACAAAGCGCTCACCGTCATGATCTAGGACAATCTTAGCATATGAGCCATGTCCTATAACTGATACCCTTCCGCTAGTGGTGTCTTCTAAACATTAAGCAATGTACGTTTGATCAAAACAACAAGAAACTGCAACATACCACTGGTCGGGCGGTAGCAATTATGGCAATGTGGCCCATGATCAAAAGTGGCTGAATGACATTGTCCTCTGCCGGAGTGGTTGGTGTCATAATTACCCTGATTTCCTCTGACATCAATGATATTGGCACTGTTGATCTTGAATAGTCTAGGATTTTCGAAGAAAGGCATCGAAAAACAAGCTAGAACATACGCTGAGAGAGGGTGAGCGAAATGGTAAGAAGAGAAGTGATGAGAATCGTGATGGTCATGAGTTGTGGGACGGGATTAAATGTGGCTGGCCCTGGGCCCCGCGCAGACTGCGTGCTATTGTAATTACAATTTGAAGAACCTACATAGTATGAAACGTGCGACAAGATCGTTGTTTGTTTATTCTAAAGGTAAGAAGTGGAACATTCTTGTTTTCAGTTGCTACGAGAAAACAAAGGAATTTAGACCTTTTGTTAAAAAAAGGCACTGTCGCGACGGAGCGCATCAACTTGGCCGTTCTCGGTTTGTTGCGTACTGACGAGAATGGTCTAGACCTATCATACAAGCCCTGATGTTCCAGATTTGGCAAAGTACGTTCTTCTAATCAATTCATTGAACGTGTACTGTGAAAAGGCTGTGTCTCTGCTCTTCTGTCTTGCCACACCATTTCCGCGCGGAATGCAGCGTTGTACCGTCGAACAGCAGTTGCGGACCAGGCAGCCGGGGCTCAGAAGCCATAACAGTCCATATAGCATCAACCTCTCACTGTTGCATGCTGGACGTCTCGTGGCAACGAAGATCGATCGGCAGCTTGTTGAATACAAAGAAACGGATTGTGCAGAATGAATTGATTTATTAAACGGTGAAACGGTGGAACGCAATTTCAAGTTAATTTGATTTCATATAAACTCGATATGACCCATAAAACAAGTGATTCTGGGCTATATCTATAGCTGCATAACACATAGTTTCGTATACAATTATATATATATATATATAGTATAGTTGCTGCAAGCAAGAGAGCCGAAATCGCCAATTGTGCTACTTGCACAGCCGTTACTAGCTGCTGGCCACAGCCCTAATAATCATGGAACAAGATCAAAAAGTGACCAATTCGGAATTGACTCACCCAGCAACGGTCGGTAGAACTTGCACTCTATGACCTAAGAACCAATTGACTACATATCTATACTGAAAAGCCGGAAAGAGGCAAGTCCGGTCAACATTGCGATAAGCACAACGATTGTGTGGCTTCAAGGCCTGTGGGCAAAACAGAGAAAGCGCGAAGTGTCAGAAGGGTGTGCTGACAAGAGCGAACGACGGGAGTGAGTTGAAAGACTCTGAGAGTGACCAAATTTGAGGGGGAGGACTGGGCTATAGTTCTATTGGTAGTAGCGACGATACAGAGTGTAATAAACCTAATATACCTAAAAGAGTGTCAAGGCGCAGAGTGGCGAGAGCCACCAGCGAAGGAAGAAAATCAAGGAAAGGGAAGAAAAATCAAGGGAATAGTCCAAACGAGTGCTTGCATTGATTGACGCGTCAGCATTATGAACGAGAATGACAAGAGCGTATGGTGAAAGGGAGTGATGGAAAAGCGAATGATGAGTCGGCGTCCCTACAATGCTATCTGTCGTAAACTAGAAAGTGTCGACGTAGCAGTAAGATTAACGGGAGCACAAAACTCAACTAGACTGTGTTATCTAACGATTCAGAGTCATTTCTATGGAAAAGATGAAAATCCTCACAGGAGTGATTAAGACAATCTTGGCATTAGACCCATGTCCTATCACCGATATACTTCCACATGTAGTGTCTTTAAAATGGCGAGGCTCGTACAGGTTTCATCAAAGAGACGAGAATAACGACGTACCGCTGGTCGGACTATGGTAGTATGACCCATGTTCACAGGGAGCAGAACCACTTTGCCCATTAGTCCTGATGGCTTGAACGGAGTGATGACTGCCTTGGTTCACTCTAACATCAATGAAATTGGCGCTGTTGATCTTGAACAGTTTAGGGCTATCAAAGAATGGCATCAAAGATGTTGAACAAGCGCTGGAACGGAAAAAGCTCGGATCGGAATAGTAGAGAGGGAAGTGATGCGTCGTGGCAGCCATAGGACTTTGAATATATATGAATGGCACAAGGCACTGCAAACCTCTACGTGGCTATGCGTTATATTTAGGACACTAGCATTTGTCACAGGCTCCCCGAGTACGTGATGGCAATCTGCACAGCTGGCACAGCAAATTGCTCGCGGGGACCTACAATGTCTGCTCACTGTTCAGTAGACAGAGCTCAGTGCTATCCAAACAATGTACTATGCAGCATTTCGACTGGTGAAAATTGATTGCGCCCCTATTATGGAGGTTTGAGAGGGGGAATGTTTGTGAAATTGTTATCATTTTCGGTTTGAGCCAAGCTTTGATCCGGTTATAGAACAGCCTCGTGTATCGGTCATGATCACGCTGGCCGGGAGTGTGCAAATAGAAGCAGGCAGGAGCAAGAGTGGATGCACCGGTCCACCGGACCTGTCCCCCGCGGGAGTAGTACACTAATCGAGTACTCTGTATTGACCACACGATCATGATAGGCTTACCGCTCCAAGTTCTCGTGTTATAGCCTCTCTCTTCGCAGTTATCTTCCCTCGATCGTTATCTATTCATGAATCAACAGGCTGTGTCTGGGCAGCAAATTAGGAGCTGGTAAGGTACTCTGTAGTGTGCAACTTGATCCTGCCGGCGTTGTCCTATCCGTTGTCCTATCAAATTATTATATGCCCGGCCAGGGGCTGGCAGCCGAGCAATTCCGTGAATCAACCCGGCTTTGTGTTGTTTCATCCACCTGAATGATACATACTCCTTTCATTTCAAAACTAATTTGTCGTGTCGGAGTTTATCTGGGACCTCAGCACTTCCCTTGTCCGGACCTCTTCTAGTTAATTGATGCAGAAAGTATTTCTTTCGTTTGCATAGTATGTCGAAGTAGTATAATTGTTCAGAACGGAGAGGCGGTTGTCGAGAGGTCGTTGAGCAGAAGGTGGACAACATCCCAATACAACCTGTGTGTCACAGAGTGACAGGTCGTGCCAGCTCGATGGGCTATCGGGTACTTCAGTTACGTCCAACTCTCTGAATACTTCCCTTCCGGCCCCGGCGGTGCCATCCTTGACGCAATCTATTTGTGTACTATGGTCACCATTCGTCGCCTAAAACAAGGTCCGCCTTTTATCGGTAGCCTCGAGAGCTTTTCTGATCAGTGAACCTTTATCCAGCCTATTTTCTCTCTACCACGGCCCGGAATGGGTGCCCGAGACCGTACATCTTGAGGGTGACACGAGGGCTTCTCGTGACCCAGGTTACGCCGCTGGTATTCACGCTAACCTTAATTTGTCTTGGTGTACCCATCGGATTAGCAGCTTCTCTTCCATTAGCCGTGACATATCTCTTGTCAGCTGACAGGTTCAGCGCCTCCTCACTTTGTCCCACCTCATTTGTTTCTCCTGCGAGGAGTCTCACATCGCGTTCAGAGACCACAGAAGGTTGAGGTTGTATATTGAATACACCTGGTATTGGTCTTATATCCCAATATCGATGCTTCTTGTTCAACAACAATGTCGGCGCCTACTACGGCGCCTCCATCAAGATCATTTTGCTTGTCAGATCAGAAGGCCTCTCCCATGGTTGATGGCGCGACTTCTTTGTTGACGGTTGAAGAGACATCCTAGCCACCAATCTTATCCTCAATCGTCTTGTACATGACTAGCACACTGGTACGTCCCCTCAGTTGTATCCATCCATCGAGGATCTACCATTGTTGACAATGATTACAGTTCAGCCGAACACAACAATACGGTGGTAGGCAGCCACGTCGCTCAGCCACCCTGGAAACAGCAAGAGAGCCCCAGGTGCGTTCAGCTCAGGTCATAACCTGCCTTAGAATTTATGGACCTTGTGTAGGAGAGTGGCTCTGGTCGTCCACGTCCCAAGGTAGGCATCAACAACGCATACAATAACATGCTAAACTTACGCTCTCATCAATCGGTTTTAGGAAGAATGGTGGCGGTGTGGAAAACCTTATGAATATTTACAAGGGTTCCCTGAAGCTTCAAAGAATCCGTTAGAAACGCTCAATGAATTGGTCGAGAGTCGTGATAAAGATCTTTGTAGGCAGCTAAAGGACGAGATAAACTTTCTAGTGGTAGTGGTGAGTAATACTCAAAGTAATATCTGGTTCACCGCCTCCTAACTCTCCTTTAAGGCAGGCTTACTCCTAGCCGTTGTCACCACGTTTGCAGTCCAGTCATATCCAATGCTCCAGGAGGACAAACAAGATACTATATCCGACCTACTCGTCCAAGTTGTCCAATTGCTCAACGATACGAGCACGCAGGGGACTGCTACGCTCCCAAAACCGTTTAAAGCAAATCATCGCGATGTTGTGGTGAACCAGCTGTGGTATTTGAGTATGACCCTTAGTCTAATTGCCGTTGTTACTGGGACTTTTTGTCTTCAGTGGATCTCTGCCTTCCTCCCAGCATCAGCATCCACCAGTAAACCCGCTTCACCACTTGATTCACTCGCGATGCGTCAACTACGTTACGAAGGAGTTGTCGGTTGGGGTGTGCTTCATGCCCCGGAGCTACTCCTTTTTATGGTCCAGGTTTCCATTGCACTTTTTACCTCCGGACTCATATACTTTCTCTGGAACATCAATCGCATTGCTGCTATACCTTCTCTTGTAGCGGCCAGCATTG
Source organism: Agaricus blazei (assembly GCA_029719445.1). Classification (NCBI taxonomy): domain Eukaryota; kingdom Fungi; phylum Basidiomycota; class Agaricomycetes; order Agaricales; family Agaricaceae; genus Agaricus; species Agaricus blazei. The sequence continues at coordinate 178,542 of SSNC01000026.1, read as the reverse complement.
CCGCAATCCTGCTCTCTCTGGCGAACTTGATGCCATTCTTCCAGCCTTTCCTAGGACTATTCTATCAAAAATTTCTGACCGCTCCTCAATGCCCATACAAGTCCCCCGCCGCCTGGCTTGTACAGAGCATGTTCTCCTTCTGGCCATCCGTTTTCAAGCGCCTCTTAAAATCTACAAGTATCGCTAGTTGGTTGCAAGTATTGCCCCAACCCTTCACGGACTTCAGTTGGAAGAAGCATGATCTAATGTGCGAGAGCTTGCGGGAAACATCTCACGGTGGTAGCCACCCCCGTCTGCACTATATTGGATCGTGTGTTTCGGAAGCCGTCGACGATCTCGTTTATCATGCCGGCACTTTGGACATCCTGGGTCCCTTTTTAGAAGCCCTCCAGCCGGTATTCTCGAAAGCACAAGACTGGGAAAAGTTCTCTCAGAAAAAGCTGTCACACGACGAGAAGGGTTTTCTTAATGAAGAATATCGACTTGTCCCAGATCCTCAAGTTCATGACAATATATCGCTTTTGGAGTACGCGAGCAAAATCAGAGTCGATTTTATAAATGCCCTCATCTTGCAGCACCTTACTCTCCGCAGCGTAAAGCTCGATCATATTCTGTTTCGCCTCCGCGTTGAACTATACATCCGAGTCATGAATTCAACTACCTTCATTCGAACACGTGGGAACTTCTCTCCCGATTTCGGTAATTCCCTGCATTGCCCCCTCCAAGATCACGACGATGTCTCAAAATTGGACAGAGGTGAAGTTGTATTCGTTTCCTCCAAAGATTAACACTATTTCTGACCAATTATTGCATTCCGTAGACCTCAGGTATCAATTCTTGTGCTGCGCAAAACGCCTGATCGAATCACGAAGAGCCACCGACTATGATATCCTGAGCGCCGCCGCCATAGTTGCAATCGACGGTTCACCAATCGCGCACGTACCCATCCCGGAAGGTGTTCCCCAGCCAGGTGATCCTCCGCCACCTGATATGACAGCTCCCGGTGGTCAACCTGATCCAGGGCCGGGTTCCCCCGACATTCTGCCTGACGAGGGTGAAAGGGACGAACCTGGATCGCCCTCTCATGAAATCACAACGGAAGACCCTCAGCACAAAGATCCTTTTGCACGTCTATGTGATGAGGTGCAGGAGCGGCTGGTAGAACTTCGCCAATCGGATTTCACTGACATAGACTCTTACATTGAGTTGCGACAGTTTCTTCGTCTTGACGTTCGGGCCATTGTGCGGGGACCGGAGAATCCTTTACGTCGTGGGGGGATGTATCCCTTATGGAAGAAGCCCCCGGTAGGGTGACAGTTCTTATTTGTGGTAGGAGATCAAACACATCCATTCCTTTAGTTTGGTAGTCATCATCGATTGCGTTATTACTATTCGAAGACTTGGAAAGAATGTCGATCGGTCTTTAAGAGGCTGGTACATTGATAATGAGATGATTACTCATCACTGATTACATGTGTGAAAAAGAGCACCGGTATACTAGTAGCCTTCAAAGATGGATGGCAGGCGCCGTCATGGATGATAACAGGATATTGCCGAGCGCCTTAGATGCTCATTACAGTGCCTCGAGGCATTTTTTCCCTTTCCCTCGATTACGACCCTTGCTTCCCCCCACCAAATGGCCCGCGGGAGGATAATGTATAGGTTCAACAAGTGGCTGCCATCACGTTTCTTTGTCTCCGAATGCCCTACGCCTGAAGGTTGGCGGCCTGTCAATGGGGATGTGATAGAGCTAAACCTGATATATCTTCACGCAGGTCCCGAACAGCGAAGTGACCCTCTGCAAAAAATTGACTTCTCTGGAGATAACAAGATCAACGCATCTGGAACTGGAAAGGGAGTGACAACGCAGGATGGTAAAGTAGATCGTCACTTAATAGTTGAACACGGTGGGCAATGCTACTATCTTTCCGCCGCTACTGGGCTCATATCGTCTTCATATAGCCAAGAACCTACTTTCGCGGCGTATAATCTCCGCCATTGCCCCAGATAGTTCTGCCAGCGAGGAGCCCCCATACTGCCATCCCAAGACTCGCGTCGAGCTGTTTAATATGATTGCTGAATGGTTCCACGACCTGACACGGGAGGATCTACTCTTGTGGCTTACTGGCCCTACCGGTGTTGGAAAGTCAGCCGTAGTCCAGACGTTCGCTGAGTACCTTGCCGGTCTCAACTGCCTCGGAGCTTCTGTATTCATTCCCCGATCAAATAAACGAAACGACCCGCACCGCATCTTCACCACAATTGCTTATCAGTTATCCGAACAAATAGAGGAATATCGAAATTTCATTGCTGAACGACTCAGCCACGACCCGGAATTACTGAATGGAAGCATCGGAGAGCAGTTTGAGGCCTTAATCTTCGAGCCATTCCACGTTAGGGAGATAGGAAAAGGCGGAAAACGGTGGGGTATAGTATTGGATGGGCTTGATGAACTTCAAGCAGAAAGTGCACAATGCGAGATTGTCCGACTCATCATCACCTTTACTTCTGCGCATCACGAGGTACCCCTCTGCTGGATAATTGCGAGTCGTCCTGAGTCACATATATCCAACATCTTTGCTGGTAGTCTAGATCAAGGCTACTGGTTGGCACACGTCCGACAGACTCTACCAAAGCCTGTAAGACGGCTGAAAAGTTTCTACGATCAAGCTTCGACAAAATGCGGAGGAAACGCGGGATTCCAAAAAATTGGCCTAGTTACACTGAGTTCCTGAAACTCACCACAGCAGCCTCAGACGTTCCCGCCTATGCTGAAGTAGCCATGCGATTCATCAAAGGGCCTACGCATGCCGATTCCATTCAAGCTAGTCCCGCCCTGGGTGATTCCGCTCAAGTCAACTCCCCTCTGGATGATTCCATCCGGGCCGATCCCGCCCAGGGAGATTCCGCTCAAATCAATTCCGCTCAGGTCACCCCTGCTCCGAGTGATCCCACGCAGGTAGACCCCGCTCAGGGAGATTCCACCCAGGCCGATCCCCCTCAAACCGATCCCATTCAGGCCGATATCGCTCTCGGTGATTCCGCACAAATCAATCCCACTCCGGTCAATCCTACTCTGGGTGATTCCACGGCGGTCCATCCCACTAATGGTCATTTCGATCTGGGTAGTCCTGTACGGCGCCTTAAGTATCTCTTGTTACTCAACAATACCCCCAAAACAGAAGACAATCCATTCGCCAATTTGGATGCCATTTATGAAGCAATTCTACCCTCACCTGATTCGACGGAGTGGTCATCGACAAAGCAGTTACTCAGCTACTGCATTCACGTAGAGAAAATTCGTTTCGGAGGATATCAACTGCCTCATAGTTTCCAGACGCTCCGAGGAATGGCCATAGTCTTGAACCTCCCTCAAATCGTTCATCCGTGCTTATTGAAGTGCTACTCGACCGTCAAAGAGTCCCATGCAAAAGCTGCTCATAAGAAGGATCTGGTGTTCCTCCATGAATCATTTTCTGAATATCTCCAGGACCCGAGAAGATCCGGAAAGTTTTATATCGGTCAAGCTGAAGACCTAAAACACGGCGTTGCGTTGTGCGTTCTTAAATTCTGGAACACACGAAGAGGAGACAGCAGTATGTATTACACTCCGTTGCCAGCAGATAAAACACTAATGTTCTGAGTAGCAACGGAATGGCATAAACACTGTTCGTGGAAGAGTGAGAAGACACCGTCGTTGAGTATCGCAAAGTTTCATGTCACCCTTTTCCATGACGTTGTCACCTTTCTACGATGTATGGTGTATTACGCAATATGTCAGTGCAACGGAGTGGGGGACCCCGTATACGACGAATTTTGCAAAATCCACATGATCAAACTATGCCGCTCCTTCGATGCGCGCGATATATGGGGCTTTGTGGATACCCTGTTGGTGAGTTGCTCCCAACTCATCGTTCGTAAGTTTCCATTGTCATCATTTCTCACAGGATAAAACGAGCGGTGTGAATAATAGAGGAGTTCTCCGAGAAGTCAAGCTCCAAGAACTCAAGTTTGAACACCTAAACTGGAAAGACATGAGCCCCGCACGTGCTTATTATATGGGGAGAAGAAAGCTTAATTCTCCGTGGGTAATTACTCCGTGGGTAATGCATAGGGTGAGTGTGTACCCTGTCAGATTCTGAAAACTTTCCTCAATATTTATCGTGTTCACACTCTTCATAGCCCCATTCCAAAGTCGAATTGCAGAAATGGAAACCAAGACTAGAATCCCTTCAAAAAGACTCACCGGACCTGAAGGTTATCATCTTTGGAGGCGTACCGAAGGAGAGGGTCGCAGTTTTCCAACATTTTTTGCAAGATGGACCCCATAGGTACCTTATTCCGTATCCGGAGCCTTCGGTTGGCGATACATCTGAATCTGTATAACGTTTTGTATAATATGAGTCTCCTCCGGGCGCCGGGTACGCGTTCCCAATGATAAATATATAAGACTATGGCCATGTGAGTGGGGGGAGTGGAAAGGCCTGGAGGGATAGTCGTCTCCAGGTCTCCAGGCGGTGAGAGCAAGGTTGGAACAGCTTCGGGTCGCCCAGATTTGTACAACCTACACCTACCTGTGCCAATAGTCTCATCTAATGGTGATGTATGGGGTAGGGTGGGTGGTTTTAAAGGAATCGCGAGCAGGTAGCGGTGCCGTCCACTCAGCACAGGGAGGAGAGACGAAGATTATATCAAGGGTCACTATGTTATTATGACTCCATCTTTCACACGGGCTGCCCTTCCGAGACAACACACCGCGCTCGTTCCTCGCACGGTGTTCCATGCATGAATAGATAAGGAGTTCAAACGTTGACGTTCAGCGTTCAGCAACTACGGTCCGAAGTCAGCGAATGCCTGACTGGTCCGGGTTCGGGTCGAGTCGCAGCCGTATCCAATGTCGGAAAGTCCCGTCCTACCTTCTTCTCTCCTAAGCTGTACATGGCATTCGCTAAGGAACTCATCAAGGTTCTCACCTAAATCATATGTCCTGCAGAGTTCCACAGTCACAAATAAGAGATCACCAAAGTTCCCCTTGCAGACGATATGTACTAAGAGACAACGATAGACGCTTTCACCAAACTACCTTGTAACATCACTAACCCGATATACAAACCAACCCGGCATCCCACTCATCCGACCCCACACCCTCAGCAACAACAAACATCGAACCAGGATCATACCTCCTCTTGACCTCCCTCAACTTCTCGTAATGTTCTCCAAAGAACGATTTCTTGAAATCAGGTTCATGTAAAGACGCCTATATGTATCATAAAAGATAACCCCAAAATCACCAAGAAAAAGAATCCTTACCTCATTCATATAAGTCGCCGAATCCGGAGATACCCAATCCAAAGCTTCGACATCTCGAATAACACCCCTCTGAGCCTCTTCAATCATCTCAACGGAAGATCCTTCATCCCATATCCACGCAGTATACAAAAGCGCTACACCCCTTCTCCATCCAGGATTGAGTCCCACAGAGTCAGGCTGAACGCGCGCAACAGCTCCACCTGCAACGAAACTATCCAAAAAAAAATAAAAATAAAAACAGTATCAGTCTCAAAACCGCTGTCTGTACAAGATAAAAATTTTCGCGCACTTGATATAAACAGGATCGAGACTCAGAAGTCGTCGTGCAGTTTCTTCAGGTTTTCGTTCGGCAACGTCACGAGATAATAATCGTGAGGCGAGTTCAACCACGCCTCCAATCTGCATATCTATACTCCCCGTACCACCAAATGGATTCAGCAGCTCATAGAAGCTAGCAAATGGTGTCGTGGTGGCGATGGCGCTAGGGTCGCGAGTAGCATTTACGGCATAGCTGAAGAAAGGAAGTATTGTAGAATTGGCATCAGCCCAAGAGACATCCGGTGCCACAAAACCCATTAAGAGGCTTTTATTTGAGAGACACCCGTAGCCTCCCCAACCCCAGTCGGAGAGTACTGGGAAAAGTTTGATGAGTTCGGTGGTGACGCTGGCAGCAACCTCCAGTGTAGGGAAAGTGACGTTAAGAACCGACTGGACGACTGGAAACAAATCATGAGTTTTGTAGGTGACGGAAATGACAATGCCCCAGGAGCCCGGACCGCCGCCTCTGAGAGCCCAAAATAGGTCTTGGTTATGATGAGCATTGGCAATGACATAATCGCCATTAGCTTTGACAATGGTGAACTGAACGACATTATCCACGCCTACAAAATTCGGGTCAGTAATGGTGGAAAAGTCAAGATATATGATGAGGCGCACCTAGACCGAATTTGGGAGAAAAGGCGCTGTGACCGCCGCCCATGATCCAACCACCTGCAGCTCCGTTAGACCCCCCGGGAGAGATACCACCAACAACAAAACGGTTGTTCTGGTGTGCAGCATTGAACGCTTCATTCCATTGGACACCAGCTCCGACGGTCAGGCCTGTTTATCGTAGAACAATCAACCTGGGATTGAAGAGCTGATGGCGATTGAAGGACGAACCAGGAATGGTATCTTTCTGCGAGCCACCTTCCGGTATGAATTCTGCGTTGTAGGTTATATTCTTGAGGTTGTGTGTCCAAATCATGAAAGCATTCCGTCCAGCGCTGCGGCCGAGGTAGTCGTGCCTGTGAATGCATAGTCAATTTAGATCAGCGACTGTTGTGGGTAGTTTACCCTGTATTTTTTACAACAACGCGGAGGTTGTGCATACCGGCAAACCTCACAGCGGCTTGTACATCTTCCACAGTCCTGACATCTACACCGACCGGAGGAATGTTCCCTTGTTCACATGGATGTCCGAGGGTAGTGTTCAAATAGCAAGCACTGATTGACCTGTTCTTGAACACGTAAAACTCGAAATTGGTGTTTTCGTACGCGCCAGGTTGATCGGAGCGCCAGATGGAATCAGTGCGATGGCTCTGTACGTATGAACAATTGCCAGATGGACTGTGAGCGGGATAGCAAGCGGAGGCCGGGGGCACGGGGTGGAGGAGAGGTCGAGATAGATGGGAGGAAAGAGAGGCAAAGTCTTGTTCAGTAGGCCAGCAATGTTGGCCGTAAAGGCAACGACACTTGACGTCGACCGTTGACTGTGCAAACCAAACAGCAAGGAGGGACAGAAAGTCGAACAGTATCATTGTCAGCGGAGAATTTGCGCTGTTAGCAGCCAGAGCACGCACCACCTTTGAGCAGCATACCGCCTGTCAACGGGCCTTATCTTGACCAGCGGAGGGGGTCACTCATGACGCAGGTGGGCAACCTACTCACGTCACGTGTGGTGCAATGGTGCGGACTCTGGAGTGTCGACAACGCTAGTCCCTCCCTTTGCGCGACGTAGCCTCGCCATGGTTGATCGCCGAAAGGTATTGACGCGAGCTCCTACATTTGAGAATGCCGACCCGAACAGAAGAGCTTTCACGTGATTACGAAAAAGGACTCTGAGGGGGGGCTGTCGTAATTTATAATGCGAAGAATCAATCATGATGAAGATCGACGCAAGGGGTTGGACATCCCTCTCACACAACGGCATGTGTACGCGCCCAGGCAGTGCAACAGAATGGGATGTTACTATTTGCCTCACAAGGATCTCCAGTCGCAGAGGTCATTCTTATACGAAATGAATATGCCTATCGTTCCTATAAAAGCGGGCTAGCGAGTGTTGCTACCACAAGACGAGAGAACTACAACATTGAATCACTTGTAAGTATAATCACTTACTTGACGGAGAATTCCCGGATGATGCTGATGCGAGAGATAGCACGGCTCAATGAACATCGTAGCCCAAAACTCGAGTCAATGTTTATTTTTTGTCAAGTTTTCCTTGAATGGTCGCCAAGGAAGAAAGCTGGCCGTGGATTATCGATTATCATTTTCGATGGTTGAGTGTTCCATTTGAACTTCTGATTTACCCAACCATGTTCTGAATCGTGTCGTTGTCTCCACTTTTCTATACAAAACCTTTCGATCAATGAAGCAATAACACCTCGAGAATGTTGCACTAACCTCCCTTTGTCACTAAGGACGTACAGTTGATAATATAGATTCCACTCCACCAACACAGGCTCTGTGAAATTCTATAAATACGATGCGACTAAATCAGGTTACTTTCATCCACTCACCAATCGGCACGCCAAGTCGCCTTCAACATCGCGACCTTGTAACCACATGAGCCAAGATCAATCAATATTCGGGACAATCATGTGAGGCGCTCGTTCCATGCGGCTTTGAATTCGTACACGATTCAGGTGGGCATATTCAAGCCAAAATCAGCTTTCCTGGGTCATAATGCCTTCTTTGAATTGACAGAGCGACAGGGGAATCATATGGGCGTCTTCCACGCCGTGAGACCGCTATCTAATCTATTTCCAACCTGGTCAAAACTGCTAGCATGACGCAACCCTCTGCCAAAAGAAACAAGATCATGTCGTCCTACTTATACCAATGCGGAATATGTTTTCAAATTTTTTTCTTCAGCATCTCAGCTCGCTCTCAAACAACTGATCTCGCTTTCGCAATATGTTCAAGTGGTGTATATTTCTCTCTCTCTTTTCCATACTTCAGGCTACCTCATATGCCTTCAATGAGACATTCGGTAAACGTGCTCCTAGTGGAAACAAAAGAGTTATTATACAGATGTTCGAATGGAACTGGGACTCTATAGCTGCTGAGTGCAAGAATTTCATCGGACCCCATGGATATGGTTTTGTTCAAGGTCAGTTTTCCACATTCAAGTCGCTGAATCATGTTTCTTACCTGCATAATTAGTGAGCCCACCACAGGAACACATCACCGGTTCTCAATGGTGGACGGATTATCAACCCGTCTCATATACCCTCACATCGAAACGAGGGAACCGTTCTCAATTCCAAAAGTCAGTCACTTATCCCAACCACACAATTGCATCCGTGTGAACACAAACTATTCCTTCAGTATGATCAACGCTTGTCATTCCGCCGGAGTGAGCGTCATAGCTGGTGTGTTACGTTATCTTCTCTTCTCATATTGCCGTTCACCCGTTTTAATTATATCCCTCACCAGACACACTCTTTAATCACATGGCTGGCATCGATTCCGGTGTAGGCACCGCAGGAAGCTCTTTCACTCACTACAACTATCCGGGTATCTACCAGACTCAAGATTTTAACCACTGCGGTCTCGAACCCGGTGATGACATTGTAAACTTCGATAATCGAGCCGAAGTTCAGACCTGCGAACTAGTCAATCTCGCTGAGTAAGTTTTTTTTTTCAAAAATAGATCTGCAAATCGTCAACTGATCGCTTGAAGCCTTGCAACTGACACTGAATATGTGAGAGGACGACTAGCTGAATACGGGAACGATTTGTTATCCCTCGGAATTGATGGGATGAGGTTGGATGCTGCTAAACGTAAATCTGTCTTTGCGTCTGCGTTGATTGTTTTACTCAATCATGTATAGACATGCCTGCCGGCGATATTGCAAATATCCTTGGCAGATTGTCACGAAAACCCTATATCACACAGGAGGTCATTTTCGGTCAAGGTGAACCTATACAACCTTCCGAGTACGTAGGAAACGGTGACGTACAAGAGTAAGTTTTGAGTGTATTCTTACAACGTAGACGATTTTCTGATGCAATGATCACCCAGGTTCCGATACACTACTACTATAAGGACGCCTTTTCAGGAGGAGGCATCTCCAGTCTTCAAAATTTGGATAATCGAGGTTGGGTCTCTGGTAGTCAAGCCAACGTCTTTGTTGCGAATCACGATACAGAACGCGTATGTTGACATCTTTCTACTAACCAGCATTGTAATGAACCTCAGCTTCTTTTAGAATGGAGGTTCCCTCAGATACGATTCTCCCTCAAATACATATATCACTGCAACAATATTCTCTCTCGCTCATTCATACGGAACACCCACCATCATCTCGAGCTATACCATCCCCAATAATGATGCCGGTGCCCCCAACAGCGGTATATCACCTATTACTCTCTCTTAACTCGCGTTATTCAAAAGATCAATCATAGGTTCAGGAACTTGTAGCACAACCGGAGGCTCGGGTGGTTGGATCTGCCAACACCGTTTCGTTGCCATTACAGGCATGGTCGGGTTCCACAACAACGTTGGATCGGCAACAATCAGTAACTGGGTGTCCCCGCAATCTCAACAAATCGCCTTTGGCCGTGGTGCACTTGGCTATGTGGCCATAAACAATGCCAATTCGGCATGGAGTACTACCTTCACTACCTCTTTGCCGGATGGTACGTATTGCGATGTAATCAGGGGTACCAGTACCAGCGGAAGTTGCTCAGGACCTTCGTGAGTTATTTTTCTATCAAATGCTTTTATTTTGCACAAGTTGATTCGGCATAGTTATACCGTATCTGGAGGAAAGTTCACTGCTACAGTAAACGCAAGGGACGCTATTGCCATACACACAGGAGCAAAAGGAACCGGGAGCGGAAGTGTGACAAGCGTCGCAGTCAGTTTCGCGGAAAATGCTACTACGACATTTGGGGAGAACGTCTTCCTTGTTGGAAGTATCTCTCAGCTTGGAAATTGGGACCCTAATAGTGCGGTAAGTGTTTCGAGTGATTTTGACATTCGCAACAAGAGATTTACAAACCTGCCAAATGGCTTATTTTTAGATCCCATTATCATCTGCTACTTACCCTGTATGGACTGTAACACTCAGTCTTCCTGCAAGCTCTTCATTCGAGTATAAGTTTATCAGGAAGGAGACGGACGGCTCGGTACGCTTTTGACTGCCCTGCTGTGTATGAAAGGCTAACATAAGCCATGTAGGTCGTCTGGGAGGCTGACCCGAATAGGCAAGCCACAACCGGTTCATCCCCATCGCAGTCGATAACAGCAACTTGGCGGTGATAATACTACATTAAGTAGAAAAAATTGTAGTCAATTTGTGTGTTTGAAAAACAAAGAAATTAGGTTTTTGACTGAGGATCGAAGGAGCGCTCAGTTGATTGAGTCAGGAAAAATGAATTCGGATACGGGGAATCGAACCCCGGGCTATCGCGTGAGAGGCGATAATGTTAGCCACTACACCATATCCGACTTGTAGTAGAACAATTAGCACCAGGTCAATATCAATAGCCCAAGCAATGGGGTAATCGAAGTTTGATCAAAATGGGTTTTCTAGATTTCTCGAAGCAATCAAAGAATGATTAGGTTGATATTGGGGAAGTTCTTCTCATCCTGCTGCCCAGCAAAAATATTGCGTCATTATTGATCAGAAAATCGCATAAAATTTCCTTAATTGTAGAAATATAGATATCAGTGCTACAAAGTGCTGCATTCGAGTATATGTTCATCGAACATGTCGGACTGCGAAAAGAAACTATCAACGGAATCCCGGGATATCCCGGAGCCGAGTCTATGGGTCAGTATAGACAGCGTGAACAAACATTGACTGGCTTCTTCAATCACGAGCTGGGATTTATATTGGGCACCGAGCGTTGAACGGAAATATGATTTTATTGATATTTCGTGTTTAAGCTCATCACTGCAACAACTCGTGCATATGTACGCCTGGAAACGTCGCATCGAATTCAATCAAACCGGTTGGGTGGACAGCCGCCTCTTCTCACTGAGGGGGAATGAGTAAGCGACGGTGGTTGAGCGCGGGTGGTGAAGTCTCATTTTGAACAGTGAGAAGTAAGAAGGTACCTGACGATGGGCAGGTATGATCAAAGGAAGCGATTTTAACCCTTGTTCGCATAGTTCAAAAAATAGCTGGCGAATATCCTGCTTGACATATGGATTATGAGCAGCTGTTCAGGTACATTTCAGCCGTACTGCCCATGCTGCGTTTTGATGGACTCTCTCGAGTAAGAGAAAAATCTCATGTCACGCTGAGAATCCTAGGACTCGCTTTAGTAGGTTGACTCCAGGATACTAAAGCCTAGCGCTGGCCGTCCATGCACTTCAAAGAGACTGGAAACAAAGTTACTTCGAAAAAATCGTAATTGATGAGTTGGGGTATTATCAGGCATTAAACGACAATAATTTAGGAAAAATGATCGACCAGAAAATGATTTACCCAAAAGGCAGCCTCACATGGCAACTCTAATTGGATAGTATATTTATCGAAGGCGTTTATGAGTGCAAAAGTCATAGATGTGGCTCGTGCGAATCGGGGTAAATGTCCAGTCACAAATGGCTGATTGAAGTATCTAATATTGAACCTGAAATGAATTACAACATACCACCCGCGTCAAGAAACGCGTGCGATGTTTGATACGGGTTTTGAGCATAATTTGCCCGTATGGGACAAAAGTAACTCGCATATCTCCCTCGAATAAAGAAGACCAAGAGCTCCTAAAATAGATAATTATGCATGTTGCCAACTCCTTTGTCAAGAGTGGCTCGCCCTCGATGTGAACGGGTACACTCCTGAAAAATTTCGTGGCATACCACGAAACGTAGTCTCAAGCATACTATCGGGACTTCTCATTGGGGATAAAATTACACAGCTTCAGGTTATAAAGATAAAGGTTGGCGTCCGCTTCTGTAGCACCGAAGGTCACTATGAGGCTTTCTAACGCTTTGGTACTGGTCGCGGCCTGTGTCTCAAACGTCTATGCTATAACCCGGACTTTCAACTTCGACTTGGTCAATACTAGGCTTGCACCTGATGGCTTCGAAAGAGAGTGAGTAGTCTTCCGGAAAAAATCCTGCGAGCTAATGGATACTAACCCAAAAACAGGACCGTAGTTATCAATGGAGAATTCCCCGGCCCACTAATCCAAGTCAACAAGGGCGACAGTGTCCGGATCCCTCTCCACAACAAATTGACGAACCCTCTTATGAGGCGGAGTGTATCCATTGTAAGCCTTTTCTGGGAGGGTTTAGCCCACTTCCTGAACATCATGTAATCAAAATAGCACTGGCATGGATTTTTCCAAGCGAGGACGTCCGGCCAGGATGGACCTTCTTTTGTCAACCAGTGCCCTCAACCACCGAATACCACATTCACCTACGAATTCAGCACAGCGAACCAGAGTGGAACGTTAGTCTTTCCCTTCGAATCAAATTCCAACGTCAGCTTATATTTGTTCTTCAAGGTACTGGTACCATTCACACTTGTCCACCCAATATTGCGATGGTCTTCGGGGTGGCTTCGTCGTTTACGGTACTTCTTTACATTCCGAAAAAGAATCAACTTAACCAACACCTGCCTAGACCCCCGTGATCCTCTAAGGCATCTCTATGATGTCGATGATGCAAGTACCGTCATCACTGTTGGCGAATGGTACCATGTTCTCGCACCCGCAGGTAATAACAATTTCTTCACCTCTGGCATCGTACCGTCAGTATTCCAGATTGCTGTACGTCTATCTCAACTCATAGCATGTCTCCAGCGTGCAAGATTCGGGTTTGATCAACGGGAAAGGTAGATTCAACGGAGGACCCGAAGGTCAGTAGATTATCGCAAGGATGGATCATACATACTGATTTTCGCCTCCTAGTACCGTTTGCCGTTGTGAATGTCGAGCGCGGAAAACGCTACAGGTTCCGTGTCATTGCCATCTCTTGCAGGCCATTCTTCACTTTCTCGGTTGATAATCACAACATCACTTTCATGGAAGCCGATGGTGTCGAGCATGATCCCGTCGAGGTCCAGAATGTCGACGTTTATGCCGCTCAACGTGTTTCTGTCATCCTGAAGGCTAACCAACCCATCGGTAACTACTGGATTAGAGCTCCTCCCACTGGTGGCAGCCCAGCAAACAACCCTAATTGTAAGCATATCACACTCCGACACTATCAACTTTCATTAAACATGCAAACATAGTCAACCCCAATCTCACCCTTGCCATCTTACGTTACAAGGGAGCACGTGCAGTCGAACCCACTACAGTCAATGTTCCAGGGCACAAACTCCTCGATCAGGAGATGCATGTAAGTCCGGCCCATACGAGGATATCCATCAGTGCTCACTAATTTGCACACCTAGCCGATTGCCTCCGAAGGACCAGGCAAAGTATGTAAATCTTTTCCTGGAATTTCAACATATACTCAACTTTGTCTAGCTTGGCTCCGGTCCCCCCGACAAGCATATCACTTTGAACATTGCTCAAGTAAGACTTTTTGATACCGAGGTCTGCTCCACCTCCTCACAACTCCACAGCCCAACGCTCCTTTCTTCGATATCAACGGAATTTCCTATATTTCTCCCACCGTTCCCGTTCTCCTTCAAATTCTCAGTGGTGCCAAACAACCTCAAGACGTTCTCCCATCCGAACAAATCTTTTTCATTCCTAAGAACTCGTTGATCGAAGTTAACATCCCGGGAGCAGGATCTCATCCATTCCATTGTACGATCATCTCATTATTCTCTACCTTCGTCAATTCATGTCCTTGTTTCAGTGCACGGCCACAACTTCGACGTCGTCCTCGCATCCAACGATGATACTTTCAACTTCGTGAAGTGAGTATATGATACCAGAGGCCTATGCAAATACTAATATTCAATGAAAGCCCGCCTCGCCGCGACGTATACCCGATTAATGGTGGCAATACCACATTCCGTTTCTGTGAGATCTTATCATATCTTCCAAATATATTCCTTTCTCACGTTTCTTTCAGTCACCGACAACCCGGGCACATGGTTCTTGCATTGGTAGATACTTTCTACTGACTTTGTCCGGAGCGAATACTGATTGAGATCGTGATATAGCCACATCGACTGGCATCTTGAAGCTGGTCTCGCCATCGTATTCGCTGAGAGCCCAGAGGACAACATTTCGGGACCGCAGGCGCAAATTACTCCTCAAGATTGGTTGGATCTCTGTCCAGAGTACAACGCAATCGACCCTGAGTTCCAGTAGTCGGGTCGGTATCACAAAGAAAGTACCCTTTCTGTGTACAAGTAGGTGATTCTATACAACATTTGCTGTGATGAAGACGAGTGTTTCTGAGCGTTAAACGAACGGAATACGAAGGCTGGTAATAATAACTCCAATTTTAGAAACTTCTCAAATCGGAGCTCTGTGCTGACGTACTGATATGTTCCTGGAAACTTGAGGAGCTGAAATGAAAATCGCACAAGGTGATGGGTGCACTTGGGACTCATTTCTCCTCAGACCCTCCGTTTTCATTGACCATAAGCGGTCACGGCATCGTTTATATCACGGCCGCAAAGATTGCGCGGGTTCACTTCCCACAGAACTTTAAGCTCTTCTCACACCGGCTAAACTTCCCATCTACTGTTGGCTCCACAACCCACATGTGCGCGACTTGATTGTTGAGATGTCGTTTGGTGTTTCAGGCTGTAATACCAATCGTATCAGCGGAATAATGAGATCCGTGAGAAGCTCAAATATGCCAATATCCATTACTGGTTAAGTGAGCTCAGGACGTTGACAGTCGGTACCATATTCTGGATTGTATTTCGCAACCTCGGATTCGGTGTAAACTTCACTATACTTCATGGGAGCGGTGAAGGGAGCCCACGGTTCCATCTGTTACCGGCTCGGAGTAAATCACGAAGGGGAATGACTTTTGGAGCTGCGCCTGGCGCGTCTGCTGAGTGAATTCCTGGTTCCTAACTATACTGTCAGGTTCTCTCTTGTGTTGATAGTACATAATCGCGAGGTTAATTTACCCCTTACTCTCACGAGGGCAATGGTTTTATTCATTGTTCGGGTGCCCGCCAAGAGAGCGTCGGCCGCTCACTGCGTGGGCAAACCCTTAAGTCGAGATATGAGTCAGCTTTTCGCATTAACGATGGCTGTGATTGGATATTGAACAATGGAGTACAATACAATGACCGTGGGAAGTGAGGCAAATATCCAGTGGCGAGGCATTGATTTCTAGCATTAGTATTGAATCACAACAGAGCGCTCTGCGAAAACAGCTCGTGCGATGTTCAACACAGACGTTGAACATCCATAAGCCCGTATTGGTCAAATGCCTCGCACAATTCCCTCGCTCGGTGGACGGCATCAGCTTCGAACATCAATGTTGTCAACTCCTTTGCGAGGAGTGGCTCTTTCTCTATGTGAACTCGTATACTCCTGAAATTTCCTTGTGGTCTGCCGTGAATCGTGGATCCAGGTCCACTCTTGGGCTTTCTCATTAGGTATAAAAATACATAATTCTGTGCTATAAAAGCTGTCGCCCGTAAATTCGGTCTTCAGCCTACCAACAGGGGTCAGGATGAGGCTTTCTAACGCTTTCGTATTAGCCGCCACATGCATTTCGGGTGCACTTGGAGCAACGAAAACCTTCAACTTCGACTTGGTCAATGCTAGACTTGCGCCTGATGGGTTCGAAAGAGAGTAAGTAACTTTCTGGAAAGAGGCGTTCGAGTTAAATGATACTAACCTGAAACAGTACTGTAGTCATCAACGGAGAATTCCCCGGGACATTGATTCAGGTCAACAAGGGCGATACTGTTCGTATTCCTGTCAACAACAAACTGACCAACCCTCTCATGAGGAGGAGTACATCTATTGTGAGTTGTTGTTTAAACTCCCGCCACACTCTACCAACATCAAACTAGCACTGGCATGGATTTTTCCAAGCGAGGACATCTGCTCAGGATGGACCTTCTTTTGTCAATCAGTGCCCTCAGCCGCCGAACACCACGTTCACGTACGAATTCAGCGTGGCGAACCAGACTGGAACGTTAGTCCAAAACTTTCAATTAGATGTTCCGTGACAGTTGACATTTGTTTCTCAAGGTACTGGTACCATTCGCACTTATCCACTCAATACTGTGATGGTCTTCGTGGTGGCTTCATAGTTTACGGTACAGGCTTATCCTTTCATAAGAAGAATAAGTTTTCTCATTTTTAATCAGACCCCAATGACCCATTAGCCGATCTCTACGATGTCGATGATGAAAACACCGTCATCACCCTTGGTGAATGGTATCACGTTCTTGCGCCTGCAGGCAACAACGATTTCTTTACTTCTGGCACCGTACCGTAAGTTTTATGGACTAACGTTGATTCTTGTTTTGATATATATTATGTCACCAGCGTACAAGATTCGGGCCTGATCAACGGGAAAGGCAGATTCAACGGAGGACCTGAGGGTAAGTATGGCATCACAAAAAATAGGTGTTAAGTGCTGATCTTGTTCTTAGTGCCATTCGCAGTCGTCAACGTTGAGAAAGGAAAGCGCTACAGGTTCCGGGTCATTGCTCTCTCCTGCAGGCCATTCTTCACTTTCTCGGTTGATAATCACAATATCACTTTCATGGAAGCCGATGGTGTCGAGCATGATCCCGTCGAGGCCCAGAATGTCGACGTTTATGCTGCTCAACGTGTTTCTGTTATCCTCAATGCGAACCAACCCATCGGTAACTACTGGATTAGAGCTCCTCCCACTGGTGGTAACCCGGCCAACAACCCTAATTGTAAGCATATCATACGCTAATGTTATCAGCTCCGAACTAAACATGGAAATACAGACAACCCCAATCTCACTCTCGCCATCTTACGCTACAAGGGGGCTGCTGACGAAGAACCCACTACAGTCAATGTTCCCGGACACAAACTTCTTGACCAGGAAATGCATGTAAGGCTGAACTTGACGAAAATATTCATTCATACTCACCTATCTACTCTCCCAGCCGATTGCCTCCGAAGGACCAGGCAAGGTGTGTAGATTTTACTGTTAACTCCACTATCCACTCAATTTTGTCTAGCTTGGTTCCGGTCCTCCTGACAAACACATTACTCTGAACATCGCCCAAGTAAGAGTTTCGATATCGAGGACCGCTCCACTTCCTGACTGTGCCATAGCCTCACTCTCCCTTCTTCGATATCAACGGAATTTCTTACATCTCTCCCACCGTTCCTGTTCTCCTCCAAATTCTCAGTGGTGCCAAGAAACCTGAAGACGTTCTCCCATCCGAACAAATCTTCTTCATTCCCAAGAACTCGTTGATCGAGGTCAACATTCCGGGAGCAGGAGCTCATCCATTCCATTGTGCGATCATCTCATCGTCCTCACTTTTCCTTTATTTATGCGCTTGCTTCAGTGCACGGTCACAACTTTGATGTTGTCCTCGCATCCAATGATGATACCTTCAACTTCAAGAAGTGAGTGATCACAAAGGAAGCTATCCGCCAAATATTGATAGTTAATTGATAGCCCTCCCCGCCGCGACGTATACCCGATTAATGGCGGCAATACTACATTCCGTTTCTGTGAGCTTCCACTTATATTCCCTAAAAATATCTCTTTCTCACCAGTCCCTCAGTCACCGACAACCCAGGCACATGGTTCTTGCATTGGTAAATTCTTTCTACCAACTTTCTTTCGAGAGAATACTGATTGAAATTGTGATATAGCCACATCGACTGGCATCTTGAAGCTGGTCTCGCTATCGTGTTCGCTGAGAGCCCAGAGGACAACGTTTCTGGTCCTCAATCTCAGATCACCCCTCAGGACTGGTTGGATCTCTGTCCAGAATACAACCAACTTGATCCTGAATTCCAGTAGTCAGCTCCAGAATTTACATTTATATAGCCAGAAACATTTTTTCTGTGTACAAATAAGGTCAATAAACAGCTTTTGCATAAAGTGAAATGGCCCCGAGTATGATTGAGCTCTCAGCTGGTACGCTCTGGTAAGTCAACAACCTCAAGAAACTTTTCGCATCAAAATCTGAATAAACTAGGCAAGGCCGGCATGTGTCCATCGAAGAAGATTCGACATTGACACAAACACAACAAGCTAATGTTCAACACTCCATGTGGGGGCTGTAAAACTCACATCAGAATCTTTGGTACGTTTAACTTTAAAAGATGCTTCGGTGCGCTTCGTTGAGACTGATGTTTTGTTCAGGGATTGCTTGTCGATTTAGGTCATAATGAGTGGAAATCACTATTTTTTCCTCATCAGTCACTCAACTATTGTCATCAGGGCCAGTGGCACAAAGGTTACATCTCTAAAGGAGAAAAGCGGCGGGATAAAAATGTTTGCGACTTAATGACAAGACCATTATGCATTATGGATCCCGAGCCTGTCAGTAAAGACCTCCGATACACACACCTGATTATAACCAGGATGTTGAAATAGATTTACATAGAGTTGACAGGTATTCGAACTAGACTTTCTATGAACATCTTCCCCCGCGGATTTAAGATTTCCACATGCAGTCTGACCCTGACTTCAATGTCAATATCTGAGATGACCACACCTTCAGCGAGAAATCTATTTACTGCTGGTAAAACGAAAGCCACCGGCGGCGCTAATTTGTTCCTCATGGAATGTCAGGTTCTTATTCAATCCCCCCATGCTTGCCTGCATTGAACTGCCAGACCTTAGGATCTCCAGATTTCTTTTGCTAGACGGCTTCGATAGAGCGGTCGATCAACTGTAACGATATTTTGGGTCATTATACTTTAAGTTCTGCCTCACTGTCTCCGGGGTTCCGCCCGAGGGTCCTTTCATCTTTCCTGCATTCCAGACTTTCACCGATCCACCAGGTTAGGTCCTAAACATGCGGTCAGGTTCATCCAAAGTTAGTTCATCCAAACTCGTCGACGTCGCTTGCAACGCGGGCCCCTCAGATCTCAGAGTTAGGGTTACAGTGGCAGCTAAAAGTTTGAAACTTCCGTCTCTTTAGTGCTATATTGGGTGATGACAGAAATGGGCTTGGCTTCTACTACAAGCTCCGGTGGGAAAAGCACCATAAGGCTCAACGTGACCGACTGTCAAGTAACCATAATCGCTTCATGTAAATTCAATAACTGGTCGAAACATAAATTCTTCCACAGTCCACGGAACCTAGGGAATGTCTCAGCAAGTGGGGCGACTACGTTATACGTATGAAATGGCCCTATGGAAGTTTTGACTACCGCTCTATTACGCAAATCTATAAATCCACTCTTGAGAGCCTATCATCGGCTGTAATCCGGACCACGTGGTAGTGAGGTAAAAACCTTTCAAAATTTGCCACCCAAGAAATCGTGGTACATAAATAGGGCGGACTGGCTCAAAGATTCATTTAAAAGTCGATTAGCAGTGTCCAATATCAGAGCGTGTTGGCCGGAGCCTAGTCTCAGCTACTCTCGAAAAGCCAGATCAAAACAGATGCGATAGGTGAGGAAAAACGTGATTGGGATACACATGACATATGAAATTTGATGTAAGGATATATACCAAAAGATACATAACCTAACAACAGCCTCCTAATGAAGGCGTGAAGAACAAGAGTTATATACAAACAGAAAAGCCTTTGGACAATGGCGCCACAAGAAAGCAAGACACAAAACATTAGCGTAGATAGAGCAACGAGTATATTTGTCAAGGAGAAATGTCATTGCGGAAGGGAAATGAAACACTCGTAAAAGGTCGTTAGTCATTGGGGAAAAAGATGTGTCTTGAGTACCGGCTGGGCCATAGAAAATGAGAGAGCATAAAATCAAAACATAGGCACCCATTGTGTAGCGGGTATAAAACATGGGCAAGACGAGGGGATGACATCATATCTGAACCGACCGTAGTGCTCTGATTGTGGCCGAAGCAAGTGTAGGACGTCCCTTGGGTCTGGGTCTATTGATCCTCAGAGTATTTCCTGAACTGTGGAGCTGTTAGCGCGAAGCGGTGCGTGATGAACAAGCGGCTTACGTGATGATACTTCCCATCCCAACATTTTCCTTTTGTTCCGTCGAAACAGTAGGAGTTCCTGCATTAGGTTTCTTGGCACTCAAATTGTTGAGTTCAGTAACTTCCTTGAGTTTGATTGTTTTCTTCTTGGCCAAACCCAAAGTCGATCGTCTTGTCGCTGAGCGTACACGCGGTCTGATCGTTCCATTTGTATCTTTTAGGACACACGATCTAGCGTCAAGAACGTTCGAGATAGACGAGATTTTAGTCGTATCATTAACTGGCGCATTACAAGCCAAAATGGATGAGGCAGGTGAGGCTTGATGGAAGGTTGGTAGGAAGTGCATAGCTTCAGGTGAAGCAGCTGTTTTAGATGGCCGGGTGTGAGGATAGGGAGATGGACGAGAGTTCTTGCGGGAACGACAACGGTGAACTCTTAGTTCAGAAGGGAGCGGGCCATAAGTTTGAATGGAATGCTCCAGTAAGGCTTTCATTCCCTCAGGATTATGCGGCGGTTGAAAGGCTGTTGTCGAAGTGTAAGCACAGACAAGAGTTTGAGGTCTCAAACTTACATTGTACAGAGAAGATCGAGAATGGCGTATCTGTCCAGGTTTGTTTACTTTCTGAAACAGTGCTCTGAGCTTCGTCCTGCAAAGCATAATATCTTCTTAGCGCTGTGATACCCCGTTCATCGTCCCAGAGGGATATCGTGTCATCACCATTCGAGTGAACAGAAGCCATATCGCCCTCTACGATAAAGACTGGCCGTGCCTGCGTGGGACTTTTGCCCTTGTCATCAGTCGCAGAATGTACCGGCGAAGTCGTAGCGCTTGAAAGCTCCTCTTCGATGGTCTCATAGACGGAGCAAGTTCGGGACGATCGCACCTGAGAATAGCGACGACGGTGACTATGTCCACGGGCGCGGGCACGAGCCCGAGCATGTGATAAGGTTGAGGTAGGAAGACTTGTGTCGGTGAGCATTGCATCAATTTCGGAGAGGTCGATACTGGACATGGAACTACCCGACAGTGAAGAACAGTCAGACACGAGGAGAGGTGGGGAGTCACCGCCGGAGCTTGAGGTCACAGTACTTGAGCGAGACCGTGAGGCCGGCGGAGGTCGAGTGAACACTGGCAGTCGATGCGCTGATCTGAAGTTAACAGAAATTACCAACAAATATGTAAGAGGTGACGTACAAGAAATGGCTGAATCTTCACTACTACCAATAAGGCAGCTGTTTTCTAGGTTTGGCCGCTCGAACAATCCCTTTGACTGAGCCGCGTCCTCTACTCGGAAATGAAAGGGAGAGCCAAATGATGGTTGTTCGATGATTCGGGCTTTGTTAGGAGACTCGTACTCGTGACAAGAAGATTGTGCTTCCTGTTGCAAGGTCGCATGCTTGCGTTTCTCAGCCCGCGCGCAGGGTGAACCCGCCATGATAGACCCTAGAGAGCGTCGACGGACATGACCCCCTCCAAGCATCTGCCAGCAGATTAAATCGACGCTGAGTGATAAAGAGTTAGATACTCACAGAAATCATTGTATCGTCTTCACGTGGTATGCTGTGAACACTCGTGGCGGCGCTCATGATCGAAACCGGACGGAATTGACGATAAGGGAATCCCTGCAGGTATTGGGAGTCATCACAGCCGAAGATTGAGTCGCCCGACGAAGCTGAAGCTTGCTGGCCAGTATTCTCAAAAAGTGAGTCCGGCACGTTCAGGGAAGTCCTCCTATCTTCATCGATTATCGAGTCGTAAGCCGGGTGTGGCCCAGAAAATGAAAACATATCGATATCACTTGATGGTGAAGCAGCAATGGGGCTAGGGGCATAGCATGATCACTGTCAAACATCTTATCCCCGAGGCCGGGACGTCCGAGTTGCATTGAGGCGATATCACTGATGATAGAATCCGTGGAATTATTGAATTTATGGCTGGCCCTCCAACTCTTTCTCCAAGCGGATGAAGCTGCGCTCGCACCAGAGTCACTACGATGGACAGCGTTGAAATTTCGATTATAACGGTTGATAGGTGCCTGAGACGAGATAGACTTGCTGGAATTGTTGCATTGGTAGCCGAGAGGTGCTTGAGATCGGAAGTAGAAACTAGAAGCGTCGCTGTCAACTCTTTTCCTCATCGGGTCACGTTTCAGGAACGAAAACGTGTCGTCGATTGAGAACGACATGGTCGAGAGGTTTTCAGACGAGGGTCGTTCCGCCAAGCTCGGTAGGCCAAAATCGAATGGATCAGCAGCGCCTGGGTTAATGACATGGCCATAAGAAGAAACAGAGGCTATGCTGAGAACAGAATCGCGGATATTGTGGTTGACACGACGATTATTGGCGGCTGGAGGAGGATAAAAGCCAGGTCGCTGGGAATTGAACTCGAAACCTCGTCGAACTTCCTCAAAGGAGTCGAATCCGGTGAAGCTCGCGGTGGAGGAGGTTTGAGAAGTCCTGTATAAGGAATTTCTCACTTGAAGGAATGTATTGTTATCCTTCAAGGGAGGGCGCGGCTGAGGCTTGGATGCTGCACCATCGATTGGAGCAAAAATGGATTTGAAGAGCGACTCGTCCTCTAGTGACTCCGAGGATGACGAAAGTGAACGGACACGAGATAGAGGGGGGATGATGTCAGAAAGCGTGAGTTGTTCCTCCGTGTCTTTCACAGACTCGGGCGAGTAATGATTAGGCAGACCTCCAAACTTGAAAGATGCATCGAGTTTCCCATTAAATTGACGAGACAAGTTGAAGCTCGATGTGTTCACCTCTTCAGTTGGGTCAGCACTGATGATGATACGATTGGGCCGATTATCAGAATCAACACTTGAGTTTCCTTCGGTAGTAGAACGCTCGGGGCTATCAAGAAGGGAAGGTGAGGGCAGAGCCTTATCGCTCGATGTCCTATCCTCCTTCGATTGTAGGCTGTAAAGGCCAGGCTCCTTCATATCAATCAGCTTCGAGGCCTCATAATAATCGAAAGCCTCGGGCTGGCTCCCCCGCCATGCACTTTCGCTCAACTCCTTACTTTCGTCACTTTCACCGAACTTTGAAAAATCGAACGAAATTCTGCTCGGGATACCCTTGACCTTCATATCGAGATCAAGAGGGAGACGTGGAACAGGAGGGACCTCAACACTCATCATGTTGTCCTTTCCATATCGCAAGTCAACCTTGGCCGGTGTCTTGAAAGCCTTCTCGAGTTGTTCCACGAAGCTGTGACGATCCGAGGCACCAGATTCGTTCAATTTCCTTAGTTCTCCTGTGAAATCGAATGACTTCTTCGTGTCGGCTTCAGGATCGGATTCAACATCGACACGTTCTCCCTCGTCAACCTCTTCTGCTAAAGCATCTGCTGCATTGGTGAGGGAGTCACTGAATCCAGACGTATCCAAAAAGTCGGAGGGAATTTGTGGCGCTTTGACGGGTACTGCAGACCGAGGATATTCTATTTCGTCGGAATCCTGCAGGGTAAGCCTCCTACTGAAGTCAAAGGTATCATCGTCCGATTCGCGATCGGAGTTGGCCTTGAGCTCGAACCGCAGTTCCTCAGGTATATCGGAGTCGGGATCATTCGCGTCAAGTTGGGGGACTGCATAGCAAGAGACGTCGGATCCCCCAAGCGTGGGGGGCATTCCCCTCTTCTTGCCAGATGGGGGCCGAATCTCAGGCGGTGATGCATCGGAGGGAAGTCCGGCACAAGCAAAGCTAGCGTCGGCTCCAGAAATATCCACAGGCACAGGAAGGAGAGAACAATGTTTCCGGAGGAAAGCACTTGCTCGCCGGCCGATGGATGATGATGCCGGGGAGGTAGGACCCTTCACAATGTTGGCAATATTCGATACGACGGAAGGACCGAAAAATGAGCCAGAAGATCGCAAACTAGCCTTTCCATCTTCGATCTCCGCACTCTTTACAGTGCGAGGTTTAGGAGGGCGAAGAGATTGGAAGACAAATCCGGGCTCGGGCTCGGGAACAGGGGTGACAGAACGTTTGTGGCCCTTTTTCCAAGTGCCGACTTTCGGAGGTGAGTCCCGTGGAATGGCATTCTCTTTATCGTGATCTATCTTGGCTTTCTGCTCTTTGACCGGTGACAGCTGTTGCAAAAGAACGGGCCAAGGAGCAATTTGCTGGCCGATGCCCAACTCACTCGTCTTCTTTCCAATAGTGACTTCAGGACAATCCGAGTACAAGGGAGTAGCCTGGGTTTTAGTCGCTTTGCCCCTCGACTGGGCATAAGGGCGGAGGGAACTAATGGAGGCGGTACTGTAGCGAGGAGCGAGGCCCTTAAAAACTCCCGGCGATGCCTTGTCTTTGAGCGGACTGTCGTTGACAGTGGAACCCTTCTTTGACAGGTCAAAGTTGAAGTCGAGATTGGCGGGGATAGCATCAAGGATACCGGCCGGGAAGGGCGGAGGACGGATAGGAGTGGGATTAGCACTTGCCGGAGTAGCTTCAAGGTCCAAGTTGTTGATGAGCTGCGCAAGATCATTTGTGGCGGCATCCAGAATAGATATAACACCTAGAGGAACAAAAGTCAGGACCAAAACACCCTCCAGGGCCCATAGTGCATACCTTCTTCGTCCTCATAGACGGCGTGGGGACGTGGCTTTCCGAGTAACTGTTCCGACATCGGCCTGATGCGATGCCTCTTGATCGGGGTATCCTCTTCTCGTCCTTTCTCAATCTCCGAAGCAATCTCCCCATTGACTACGGCATTACAATTGCCCCTGGCTTCTTCACGATTATCTGTAGGAGCTTCCGCGACTGTTGCGATAGGGAAAGCACTGCTGTACCTCTTTTGCAATTCCTCTTCACTATCTTGTTCCGGAGCTGGTGCAACCTCAGGGAATACATCGGTGATCGCAATCCTCCTCCTACCCTCTTTCGATTTCTTACTTTCCTTTCCCTCCTCCTTCCTCTTTTGCCTCTTCTCCTTCTTCTCCTTCCGGATCTCCCTCTTGGCATTTTCGAGGCACACTTCATCCCATTTGACACTACCCCGACTTTCTCGGGTGCAAGAAGAGCCACCCGAGCTAGAGGCCGTTGAATGGGGCCTCAAAGACGAAGCTGTACTCATCGTCGAGCCCAGGCGTCTCTTAGCTTGATTGCCGAGGGGTTCAACCAAAAGCTGATGGGATTGAGGCAAGATCGACGACGCAGTGGAACCACTACGTAATCGCATCGACGACGGTAGGCCGAGCCCCATTCCAAGGACTGAACGCTTCTTCTTGCCAAGCGTATGCACGCCACTCTCGCGTTCGAGGCTCGTAAGCGTACCAGCCTCGAAACTCGAAGTAGAGTGACGAAGCGCCCCAATATTCTCCTTATCCTCCCTCACCTCCTTCTCCGCTCTCTCTTTCCGTTCTTTCTTCTTCTCCCTCTTGATCCGTACGGTTCCATCGTCACTCTTCTTCTCCTTCTCCTTCCTCTCCTTCTTCTCCCGCACAGTCCCATCCCGGTTCTCTTTCTTCTCCTTCTTCGCTTTCTTCTCCTTCTTCTCCTTCTTTTCCCCTTGCTCTTTCTTCTCCCTCACTGTACCGTTCTTGACTCCATTCTCGGTAGCACTCGCGGGTGCCCAACTAGTCATACGAGCCAAGGATTTGACTGAACGTATGGCTCGCAGAGCAATGGAACCTTGCTCTTTAGAAGGTGCGAGAAAACCGCTCAAAGTTGGAGGGGGCTATTAGAACGAGGGGGCAACGGCGAAGGAGACCGACAAGCCTCTCTTAAAGAGTCTGGGGTAAATGAGCGCTGGCCATAAGGCGCATGGCAAGAAATAGGCTCTGGCTCTGAAGCTGTAGAGGCCTTCGCTGGTGGAATATCCTTGTTGGCGGATCGACCAAGAAGTACACCGGAGTCCAAGGAGTTGAAGCGCACGCGGCTATCTTGATTAAGCTTGAATGGTTCGGGAGCTAATAGTAAATTGGTTAGATAATTATGCGAAGCCAGACGTTCAACACAACTTACTCTTAGATCTTACAACTTCGGGAGCTATAGTAAAACAAGTCAGACTCAGCACAAAGGGTTGACAATGGAGGAAACGCTGACATTTGGAACGCTTCACATTCTCCTTATTCTTTGAATCCTTCCGACCCCCTCCGATGCTCCACCACTTTTTATCTTCTTCCTTGGATTTGAGCATACCACCGAGGGCAGCGGGATCATCTCGGGGTACGTTTGGCACGTTTGTAACTTCACCCAAGGCTCCCCAGTTCATTCCGTTAAGAGCACCACGTGATTTCTGTTTCTTGACAACGAGAACATCGTTGAATTCTGGATCATTGGTGGTGTCAACAAAAATTTCAAAACCCTCTCGAGTAGAGGGATTATCGGCTCCTAGTTGGTCGGAGATATTTGAGGGCTCCTTCCCTTTAGGGCCCAGCAGTCCTAGCTTCGACTTCTTGGGACGAGACGCTTGCGAGGAGGAGCATCGGACTTTGGGGCAATGATAGACGGTTGGATTGAAGACCAAGAGCTCTCGAAAGAATTCGAGGCAGATAAGTTGGCATCAGCAGAATCACCAGTAGCAAAGGGGGTAGCAGAAACGAGTCGAATGGACGGAGTGAGGGAAGCAGGGGTCTTTGATTCAGTGGCAAGAGCAAATTGTCTAGATGACGTCGTGGTATTTCGCATGAAGGCGAGCAAATGTTAAAGGTGTGTAGTGCAAATGTATCGAGATCTTGCGGCGAAATCTTGCGGTTTGCGAACGAAAACTTGTCCGTAAAAATAAAGCGAAACGGTCGAGATCTTGACTGGCGTAAACGGCGTAACGGCGTTAATTCTTGGAATTTCTCTTTCTGAGTAAATGGCTATGGTATGAAGTCGATCTATGTACAAGATAGCCGGACAATGTGATCGACTGACCTAAAAGGGCGGAAATTTGGAGCAAATGACTTCCAACAAACAGAAGCTTCGCCGTCGGTGAGTACACCAACTGTCGAGCTCTGAATCCTTGAGAACGAAACACTAAGAGCTGGTAGAAGAGAAAGAACACCGGACGCGACCCCAGACGCGCCCACTTCAACATGGAGCACGTGATGGTGATTTCCGATCAACCCTGTATCCAAACGTGGACAAATCAGACATTCGTTGCATCTTGCTGAATAATCTCTGGCTACGTGCAAGCCCGAGTTCATTGTATCTGTGCTATAGTCGTTGGAGGAGTCGCCCCCAGACACGACGAGGAAAGGGGACAGATAAATATAAAGAGGCAGTCAAGACTCAAGAGGCACGAGGTCACGAGGCCGGAGGTACATTGAACAGAAATGAGAAAAGACAAACATAGATAGAAAATCTAGACCTTGATGCAGATACTGAGAATGATTATCCGGATGGATAGCTAGATAGATGAGCAAGTCAGGTATTTGAAATTTGGCTTCTTTTCTTGAACTATGCCCCTGCTACGGCTCCGTTCTTAGTGCGGTCCTTGGTCAACTCACTCAAAATAGCAGAACGATCAGTAGTATAGATTGCTGTACTGTTTTGGCGTGTCACAAATGAAAGGTGAGCCAGGTTGGAAAAGTTCAATCTTGTATTGGCATTCTAGCATAAACCACGCATTAACATACTCTTTGCATATATAGATGCTCATAATTAACTTAAACTCTCACTTAGATGTGAATCAGAAGTATCGTCAGAGCCTCGCCATCCAG
Organism: Agaricus blazei; assembly: GCA_029719445.1. NCBI lineage: Eukaryota > Fungi > Basidiomycota > Agaricomycetes > Agaricales > Agaricaceae > Agaricus > Agaricus blazei. Next base: position 150,341 of record SSNC01000026.1, on the reverse strand, counting down.
TGGATGTGCCACATCGTTGAGCTCAAGTTGTCAGTATTGGCAAAGAGAAATTCACCTTGGCTCATGGCCACTGGAAACCGGAGAACCAGTACAGTCGACCTTCTTTCTGTGGGGAATCTAATCATCATGAACCATCCCTATTCGGTGAACCAAACAGCAGACGTCAAGGGCGAGAAGTGCTGTCGTACTCGTTTTAATCACGCCAGCCAAAAATATATCTACTGATCCCTGAAAGTAGAAGTCTTTATGAAAAGCCCTGAGACATGAACGTTCGATGAAGTAACTGCGAGATACCCAATAATCCTAGTGAGTCTGTTTCATTCCAAATAGCATCAACACGCGCCGTCACTAATACCCACCGCTATTGATGATGTCACGCTGTAACTTGATGAATTTGATGTCAATCTTCACTTGACAGCAGGGGACACTTGGGCTACAATCGTGATTGATAACTTAATGGAGGAAAGAGCGAAATCCGGCATAAAACCCATTGATAATGCCGTACCAATGTACTCGTATCACCGCAATCTCCACTTGCTCCAGGAATCAAGGATCTAATAGATGCCTCCCCATAAAACTGCTTAGAATGGCACATTGAAACCCGAAGGTGGCCTCGGATAGCGCGGCAAACAACTGAACGACTTTTTTACATGAGCTATTACTTACTTGCACTCGAGTAAGTCCTGCTACTGACTACGGACACTGAAGTTTGAGCTTGCCGGCTCCGCAACCTAAGGACTTAGTCACTTAGCTCCTCCCTCTTCCATTGATATCAGCCGTCTGACCCCACTCATGTTGTCACAGGACCCCCAGAACGCTGGTACATCTCACTTGGGGCCCTTGACATAAGTTGAATCAGAATATCGATTAGAGATTCTCAAGGGTTCAAGGGTAGGAGTTCTTTGGCACTCTGAATACCCTGTGGACTTGGCTATGTTACGGTTGCGGCGGAATGAGTGGCCAAAGAAGCTAATCATCACCATAACAAATAAAACTTGTCCATCGAAGACCATTCAATTACTCATTTGGTCAGGGTCCCACCTTCATTACCCTGGCGTTATCCGAAATTTAGTATATGATTTATTTTTGCTGCAGGTTCCCCGTTTGCTGCAAAAGGATGCGGGAAAGTCGCGATGTTGCATTGGACATATGAGCACCGCACATTGAACGCCCAAATTTAACTATTATCAGTACAGGTCCGGGAGTCAAGTTGTCACCAAATCGCTGGCCTGTATCATATGATATCGAATTCACGTGTGCATGCAAGTGCCCTCGCCGCTCGGCGTACATTCAAAATTTTCATTGAATCATTGTCACGCAATTCCGTCCTTACAGGTTTCAAGTAAGATCACCGCATCATATAACGGTACCTTCCATTCAATAAATACCTTGTGGAGTCGTGGACATCTGGCAGTATCGAATCACCGAATCACCGATACAATTGACCCTCGAAACATCTAACTCAAAGGCACTGGTAGAAGTTTCTGGCGGCACTGGCCAATTTTGTATAACGATACAAGCATCATCCCCGAAAATCCAGGCGGGGAAAGCCACTAAAAAGTTCGGTGGTTCCATGATAGAAGGTCATGCAACCAACCAACAATTAATTCAAAGCCCACGTTTTAGCTTCCGTCAGTTTAACCGGGGTCATTAGAACCCTATTCCTGCCGTAGTAGTTGTGGTTCTGTCAATATCAGTTGCCCCAGTTTTACCGCCGGACTAAGAAATCAGCCCAGAATACGCACCAACGTATTGGCACGGTTTTGATGGCAGAATTCTTGGGGATATATGTTCTTTTCATATTACACTGAAATGATACGTACCGTCAGACCTGTGAGAACGTTTATTATATTGTAATGCCAAGGAAGTAGTGCTAATCTCCTATCGAATAAATCAATTGACGATCAAGGTCAAATTTGCCCCATATTCTCATGATAATGTTATTGCGATAACTTGTTGACTGACAAGATAAATTCTCCGGCAGCGACATCATATTGTACTCCCCTCCAGTCAAGGCTGTTACAGTAGCAATATCTCATTTAGTTTTCGATCATGGGTTCGCTGATCAGCAGTGCCACATCTGTCTAACCCTGGGTGCCTGATAATAACCGCCCATTATGCCTGTGTGTGTGTGCAATAGATTGTGCTCTCACTATTCAGGAAATCTCAGGGAATGAAAGACAGTTTCGACCTCCTTGGACCCCTAGAAACCTTTATTACTTCCAACATGCTTCTGTCTTCTTCATGAGGCCCCGAGTATTTCAGGCACATCAATATGTCTTGAATTGTTCCCATCCAGACAATTGTAAGCCTGACCGTGGTGACTTCATGATCTACAGTCAATCACAAGTGGAAAAACATTCGGGTAAATATATATAGCACAGCACATTACAATCACTGTCAGCTAATTGTCGAATTGGTAAGTTTCGTCCTCATGAGGTCTTCAGGTCCCGATATGTCCGTTACATTGTTCAAACGTGCTGGAATGTTAGTGGACGAAAATAAAAGCAAGCAGTGCTGAACGTGTTCTAAGTTATCTGTTTTGATTATGTTACGGTGTAGCGGCGCCGTTTCATGGTGAAACTTGGAAACAATTCTCGAACGTAGCGTAGCAGATCACTAGATTGCGGCTGTTGCGGCATTACCTTAGGTCGCTCTGATGCATATCCCGACTAAGTTACCTTCAGATTGCGGCATTTTCTCACAGTGCATGCTACATGTGGCATTCCATGCACTAGTGACACGCCAATAAGCGTATTAAAAGACGACACCATGGCATTCAGAACCCATACGACAATACTGTACCATATTTATCCCGAACTATATCATTGACTTCCGTTCAACGCGCAGAAGCTCCATTGTGGCAATGTATCAGATCATGGAAGGGCTTGCAATCATTGGCATCATCTTCATCAATCGGCGGGAGCGCTTATAGGAGATTGCCTCAGCATAAAATAACTGCCATATCGGGAGATCGTCTACACGCCATATGGGGAGAACTGTTTTCCCCATAGCGACAGTACCGGTGTAGCGCCTTACTGAAAGAAGAAGCCAGGGTACCGCTCCATCTGATAATCCCACGTTTGTTATATCCTCCTCATGTGTTCTTTCCCCTTGGCTCTTGATTGTAAGCATGGATTAACTCTTGTCAGCGGTCTCTCGGTTACAACGGGGTAGTCACCAGATTGGTATTACTAACCGTCTATTCGATACCTATCTTATTATCCCAGAAACATTACGTACTGATAGCATCTATACCGCTCCTTTCGAAAATGTCGTGTCTGCGATTCGGCGTAGTTCGGGACTCATTTATGCTTTACTTTCCCATTCTATCCTTTTTTAAAAGGAAACCATCAACTCGGATATCAAATCATGCTAGCAAATTTTTTTCTCTCCAAAATTTCTATGAGGGTAACTTAGCCCCGGCAGTTCTCCGCAAGCTTGAAATTTCAAATCGTGTTCCGCACACGGTTTCAAAACAAAAAAATTTCTCCCTCACGTGAAAGCGGACTAATTTCCTGTCCCTTGTGCCTCTCGATCATGGTTATAGCGCCCCTTGAAAATTGCTCCACGTTGTGATGCTATGCCGAGCGTAAACGTCTAATAGTACCGCAACTGTCGGGACGCTCATATATACTACTAGGTTACCACACTGTCACAATTCCTTGTGTTCGGACAACTCCTTTCATCCACGGCTTATCCAAATCCAAGGGAATAAAGACGACTTAAACCCACGCTTCTTCTGTACTACTTTTATCGCCAAATTCCGATCTGCCAATCCTGATATGTACGTACATATATAGGCATTTTACTACATTATATTCTATTATCTTCCACTCTATTTATTTCATTCAATACCTATATACAATATTCACACCAGATGAATCGTCCATACGGTGGGTACGTTTACTTCAACTCAACTGTCAATCGAAAAACAAAAAGTGAAACCCTTTGCTTCCTAACGACGAATATCATTTTCTGTATACTTCCGTAATGCTTCTTTAACATAAGGTTTTTTAACACACTCCCACAATATGGTTTTACGAGTGACTGATCGGGCATTGACAAAAATATGTGGTGCATTGATTGTAAAAAAAAATTCGTTCTCAAAAGGGATTAGCTTGGTGTTACTTCACAATGACCGAAAAGCGCCCGCGGCGGCGTATGATACCGCAATTGGGCATTCTACCTTGATGCCAACAAAGGGTTTTAACTATAAACGTGATCATCCGATATACACCCTGAACAAAGTCGAGAGTCCTATCACGGACGGTCGTACAGTTTTCTCCCCGATTTCAAATGATGGCCCATCAATGTTTGATAGAACTGTACCTTGTAACACGGATTAAACTACGACCCTGATCATCAGAACAATGAACGCTTTAAGCGGGACGTCATTATGGCCTGTGACATGCAGAAAGCTTACTTGCAAGTAATCGATTCGGTCTCCTTAATATGCCCATGCTAGTCGGAGTGCAATGCAGATGAGATAAGAGTATTTGAAAACGTGATAAGTAAACACATGAAATCTATACAATTGCGAAAATTCTATGCTTTGTAGAATGAAGAAAAAACCAGATGAACCTGAATACCACATGAAAATAAACCCAATATATGAAAGAGTAATGTAGAAAATGACCCTTTGATCCAAGATGTTCGAATGGTGACCGACTACTTCAACGCTCTAGATGGGTGACGAATGCGAGAATCGAGAAAATAACAAGTGATGAGATGTAGAGATATAAATGTTGTACGTTTTCGAAAATGATGGGAATATGATAGGGAGTAGTCAGGCATCATTGCTCCTTTCGGGTGCAAAAACCTCAGGACTCATATACATTGACAACTGCGGACCATTCTTTCGGATGCAGCAACCAACGTATGTATGAATCCCAGTTCGACTAGCCAAATCACGGTGTTTACTGTAAGTGTTTTGTCAATTATTGTGAGGGAAATTTTAGGCTGGAAACTCACAAGACATTACGAAGATCTTCTATGTATGATTTTGAGAAAGCTTCGTTGGTATCGGCATAAAACCGAGAGATCGCGTTGGCGATGAAGGCATCATTTGGACAAAAATGGCGAACAGGGAAGTAGAGTTTTGGCCACAAGCGATTTGACCCTTTTTTTAATCTCGAAATAGAGTAAGAATCCATGGGCGACCTTCTTGGGACTATGAGGCTGGATATGCTCATACCGCCCCACCCCAGGGAAAAAGAGTCCCCAAAGTCGTTCAATTAAATCACATGTCTCTTTGGTAAGCGGGTCGTTGTCGAGAGCACCGCCAAGGCGAATAATGTGAGTGATTTCATCCAGCGTAGTGGCATCCGATCGGAAATAGACCTTAATTCGGTTTTGTTCGGAAGGAACGCAATCCACAGCTACCATATCCGGTACAGGGCGTTGCTCTTGGGGAATTGTTTCAATGAAAGACAAGACCCGTATCCATGGTTCTACGAGGCCGAGACGAGACATGCATTGCGTGACAAGATCTTCTTGAGACACATTTGTCTCTGCCGAACGTAGATGGGGGAGAAAATAGAACTTTCCAGTCATCGAGTCTTGCGAAAAATCACCTCCTGTGAGAAGGATTAGCCGAGAACCGACTAAGAAGTTGAATTCATACCGAGGAAGAACTGTGAGGAATAATCGGCGTTCTCCGTTCTTTCCGCTCGATCCAGAATCAGAGTCTGACGACAGATATCCGTCCATTCAAGTGACCACGCCTTGGTCCTATCCCAGGAACGTAAGTCGCGAAGAGTTCTCATCCACTGTTTGGATGGGCAAGGCGTGCCATCGTTACGGTCGAGAGGTTCCATGGCGAAACGGATAGACATTGCACCGTCAGCGTCGACAGCCCAAATGAGTTCCATCGGGGTGTGGTCATCGGCAAAGAAAGTGCATGGTTGAATCTCCCGAGCTTTGAATTCGTGTGGTGTGGGACCAAGAAGAGGAACAAGTTGGTGGTCAAAGTATTCAATGAAATCACGGACGACGCGTGGAGTCACTGATACCCGTTCCAGTAGATATTGGAGTCCATGCCCAATTTCTGATTTCCAGAAAGTTGAACGATGCGACGAATATTTATACTATGCAAGGATCAGTCATACGCTGGAGCAAAGTTATAGTAGAATGACGCACAGGATAGAGTTGGTCCGAAGCGAAGCTACGAATGACATTACGCAACGACTGTACCCCGACCAGCCGAGCGTCGTAATGAGTGGGTATGTGTAAAGTGTGATCGGCTAGAGTGGACATGTTTTTTGAGGATAGTTGGAAGCACCATTCCGTGTGCTTATATAGGATGAAAGGATGATGAAGGGACGAATTTTGGTCCAAGATGTGCACTGGGTAGATTAGTCTCACGTCAGATTTGAAAAGTACATAAGCTATTAGGAGAAGGACATTGGGAAGTCCCCCGCATCTGCCTTTCCCCGAAGATTTACTCCGGTTTTAGATTTCGATCCCATTGGGTTAGAGAGTGACAAAAGATGGAAGGGCCCTCAACATGAGAACTTGCACGGTAGATGGGACAGCACGGGTCACGCCGGACTGATGCCGGCCTCAGGGCATGTCGCCGACCGAAAGCATCAGCTACCGGCATCCTAACAGCGCCCGCCTGATCCGCCGCCAATAACTCCGTCTCGTTGCCGACTGCCGGCATGAATGTCCTCTCGTCTGCTCCAACACTACAGCCCGCATGATATCATACCGTTTGCTGCATTTCGAGGACATGGAATTTATCAAAGGACGAGCTGTCAAACCCGATTTCCTGTGTCATGGCATCGATTTGCTCGCACTTGTGGGGCAGCCCACATACTTCCAAGGCACAGATTTGCGATCTGTGAGGTGAAGTGATTCAAGTCGGTAATCATGAAAAGAGATGGCTACCAAAACCCATCAAATGCCGCAATGAGGCAGCACATTGCATTAACATCATCATTTGCGTTTCGCTGGGATTCAGAGCCCGATCCCGATTTGGAAACGCCATCATCAGCCAGTCACAATCAGCAGTCTCTCGGGGGTCCCTGAAGGTCCATCGAGTATGAGCATCAACGTTCCAGTGTGGCCTGCGTATACAGACTTGTGACCGGACAAAAGGACCACTAGGTACCGGAGTCCTGAAGCCGATATAGTCGTTGTAGCTACCAGAAGGAGAACAGTCGCTTCAGGGAACACTTGAGTCAAAGTAGCTAGCTACTACAGGTCACTACACCAATCGTACAAATATACGACATGGCAAAAGGAACCACCCTCATAGATCAAATCTCTATGCATATACGCCTGGTTTCGCTTAATAGTTCCTGTCAGACAGTGGGAGAAAGGGAGGGACGAAGTGGAATAGACTTAGGGCGGATTATTTTCGTCATTTTCTTGTACACCAGGAAACAAGTATCAGAAGACATCAGAACAGGGCCAATCTCCGAAGGGCACGCCCAAAAAAAAAGTTGTATTCTTGCTTTCACCCTCCCAGACATTACCCTGACATCCAAAATATTAAATATACTAATTACACCGCAGATCTAAGGGTGACATCTCCATCCCATATGACTAGACTGCCACATCTCCCATCGTTCAAACTAAGCACTGGCTGGAGCTGTCGTGAAAAACGTGGTAGATCTAGAAGATCATCTTGAATTCACTGTTCCCTGAGTCTGAACAAACCTGAATAGCATATAGTAACATCTAAACAAATCAGTTTAAAGTTAGCCCGAAAGCACGTGAATTCCAGAGGAGGCTCAGGCTGGTGAGACCATACACATTCAAGAACTGCTACCGACATCGCGACACTACGCTGCCCCGAAAGACTAGCTATCCCTTCATTGTCGTCAGTGGTTGCGCCTGAGCGGCTGGCTCATATGCGACATCGTGGTTGGGACATCTATACCCATTCCGTGTGTCGAACCAGATGGAAATCATTAGGTGAAGTTTTCATGTGGTCGCCCATGACAGCAGTGTGAGGGAAGCGTCTCTCGGATTAAAGCAAAACCTCTGCCATTGCAATATCCTCCGGCTCGTCTCCGACGATGTAAATCTGTCAGTAATCTAATGGTACGTTTGGCGTGGCAGAATTCAAAAGTGGACACTAAATACGGGTTTCAGTGCTCTCGTGGCTGTTCGGTGTTATTTCAGGCGGGCTGTTACCACTTGCGAGGGCTACAACTCATGAACTTTCCTGACTACAAGAAACATCTGATGGTTATGGCTGGTGAAAATGTCAGGCGGGATCTCTAGTTTCGAGTACCTGGGACAATCAATCACTGGGTCATTTGTTGGCCATCGATGCTTCCGCGATGTCACTGAAATCACTGCTGCATAATGATACGCTATTTACTCGGTGTTCGGCGGTTCCGAATTAGGGCCGCCCAATACTTTCCGTTTCATGTCGGTTAGATCAAGCCAAACATGGTTCTGGCCTTATCGGGGTCTTCCGTGAAATCCTAGTAAGTGCACGTTCCTGAAGAACTCAGCGACGACGGATTCAAGGAACTAGTTTGGTAGCGATGAATAGTCCCATCGGTATTCGACGACAAATGACATGGGAGTGAGAACATTGATCGGATGGGGTAAGAAGTATTGTTGTGCAATCAGCCTTAATTGACCCTTCTGATCCTACATAATCGATCAAACCGCCGGGAGGCTCTTTACCGAAGCGGGGCAAAGACCACCGTGTATTGTGTTATGTGGGTACCGAACGGGGGTTCTTAGCGATATGCAATACTCACAAGTTAATAGATTTCTGTGGTGCGTGGTAAGTCGATCTGCAGGATCTTGTTTTGAAAACGTTACGATCATCCGGGATCCCCGAAGCTATCGCTGGGTGGCTAAATGATGCCGGGTTGTATTTTAGATTATTTTAAATGGGAAGGGCGCATGTTCGTGATTTCAAGTCCAGTCCGTCGGACCGGACCGGATACCAAGTCCATCGCACCATGGGTCGCGGTCTATCTAAGGCGGTTCCCATCTGCAACTCAATTGCCTTGAAGGACCGCGGGCGCTTGCCGGCCGGTTCTGTCCAATTGGGGAAGCTCTGCTATTTAAGGTAACTTTTCGGTCAACGATTGTCCCAAATTTGGCAGAAAATCCGGACTGGACGGTCGAGGCCGGGCAATCAATTTCCAAGTGCGTGCTTGAAATGATCCTCATTTTATGGCTAGGCCACAGAAGGTACGATATCAAGTAACATCTCGTGAAAAACTGTGGAATCCTCTCTTCACAAAAGAGACATATTCCCGATCTCGGAAGAAGCTTGAAGATCATGAGGAATCCGGAATATCATAACCACAACTTTAATGTTCTAGCCTCAATTAGCGGGCTAAGAGGGGCTTCTAAGGCTATAGCACCGCTTACCAGAAATGGTTTTGGGTAGCTCCCGATGCGAGTCATGACTAGGACAGCTTCCTTTGCGTATTTGGCGATTACTCTGCGCATATGGAAAGCTCTCGAGTGCGAAAGCGTCGGCACTAGCAAAAGCTGCCATAAATCCTTTCCTGTCCTATCGGACCACCCATGATGAATAGAGGGAAATACCCAGATATGAGGTCGACCATACTCTAATTATGAGACTTATGGGTTTTGGCGTCGATGCTACGGTGGTAGGGGGCTCCTGCGAAGGCGGCGGCTGGGTCTAATTTTACAAACTCTCAAGCCTCCTAGCCGCTACCGTAAGATCTGTTGTTGGCTATTAGTGAACCTCAAACACTCAAATCGGGGCGTTATTGAGCTGAGTATGAGAGCTACTGCATGAGACACGGGCGCTCAGTTATCCAAGACCAGAATCGTCTGCGGTTGAAGGTCGTCCGTCCAGTACTCGGAAGCCCATCATTCGCGTTGTAGTCTGCATTCTCTTTTGGGGTCTTAGTGGAACTGCTCTTTCCCCATAAGGACAGCTCCTGTACACAGCCAAGTATAATGACTCTGCCAATTTTCCAATCCGCCGTTTAAGCCAACCGGCAGCCGAACTAAGGGGGTCAAAGCTCAGTCACGCCATCTTCTTTAACGCTGGTTCTCTCTTTCCCCTTGACTCCCTTGACCGCCCATCCTCTGGGTTGTATTTGCAGTGTCTTCTGTTTGATATCTCTACTACTTCTTACCTTGACAAGATGATGTGGGACGTGGGCCACCGTCGGCGCCGCTCTAGGTCAATCACTCCCGTGTAAGTGCTAGAAAATAGGTCTTCGACCCCGTTGGCCTCACGTTCGTAACAATCTTCCAGAATCCCGCCACCGTGAGTACTCTGATACAGCTTGTTAACTGTTGACCATCTCAACCTCACAACTAGGCAACAAGTCAACGCTTATTCTGTCTCACCTGGGACTTACCCCGGAGATACCACTTACATGCCTGTGCCCAGCCCTGCTCCTGTACCTTCGTGAGTGATTGTAACTAGCGATGCGATAGCAGGACTAAACAATATTGCCGTCGTATTATCTCAGCGTTTCGCCTAAGTGAGTTTAACCTCGCGCTGGCCTCATTAATTTTTACAGTCGTTCGCAGTTATTCCTATCCTCAAAGGCAACTGCTTTCTCCAGGGTATCTGCCCCGTGACGGATATCAGTATCAAACATCATCTCCTCAGGTCATTATTATCGAACATTCTCATCACCGGCATCATCGACACAGACAGTCACGCTCCCATTCGAATTTGCAATCATCGTACTCACATCCAGAATCTGTTGCGCTTCCGCAGCCTATAACATACTCAAATTCCCAACCTGTTCATACACAGTCGCCCACGGTTGCCTATCCCCAGATTCAGTACCAGTCGAATTCTCACCATCACAAGCGAGATTCGGATCCAAATGCTTCTTATGGATATGCCGTATCAACGAGCAGACCCAACTATCCGGTCGCAACACCCGCTCATCATAATTCTGATGGCACGTTCCTGTACTCCAGATGTACCGGAAGAAAGAAAGCTCTATGTGTAAGGAGCCGATTAATCTTTTACTTGAACTCCCACATAACTATAGATTTAGATTGGAATCAACTATCACGGCCAAGATCATGAGCTTCGCGGTTGCATCAATGATGCCCGGAACGTCCGCAAGTTTCTGATTAGTGCGTTTCGCAGCAATAGGCTTGTTCTTTGCGTGATTTTACTTATTATAGACCAACACGGTTTCAAAAATGAGGATATAGTCCTACTAACCGATGATACAAGTGAACCCCGGCATTTACCTACCCGGCAAAACTTAATCGATGCGATGAGGTGGCTTGTTCGTAGCGCACGGCCGCATGACTCTCTCTTCTTCCATTGTACGTAATTGTTCTATAAATTCATCTTACGGCCGTTAACATCCTTAATATCTAGATTCAGGACACGGAGGACAAATTCAAGATACCGATGGAGACGAGGTGGATGGTTTTGATGAAGGCTAGTCTGATCGTCTTTCACGCCCATCCATTCAATTGCTGACCGGGTCAAATATTTTAGTCATCTTTCCCCTAGATTACAAACAGAATGGTCCGATCGTCGATGATGTGCGTACCTTTCTCTCAACTTTATGAAATTAGCCCTGAAAGCAACCATTAGGAGATGCACGAAATCATGGTTTCAAATCTCCCTGAAGGTTGCAGGTTAACGGTGAGCTTGGAATCGAATTTTTCGGCGCTCAAACCTAATATATTGTATTTCTAGGCCCTTTTTGACGTATAGCATAATTTCTTCTGACTCCAAAGTGTCCCACTCATGCGACAGAATTTTATAGTCCTGTCATTCTGGAACTGTTTTAGGTGAATACCCTCCCATAATACTTGTCGGTTAAGCTGATTTAGCCTCTCAACTTAATCAGATCTGCCTTATATCGTAAGTCTTGAAACTTTTTGCGGCTTATGCATGTACCGATGAAATCAGTACTCTTCCCACGGGCGATTGAAAGGTGACCACGTCAAGGCACCTGCCAGGAAACGCAAAGCAACATGTGCCGACGTGGTGAGTAATTTATTGGCATCAGACACCTGTTGGCTAACGACTGCCGATTTCAAGATCTCATGGTCGGGATGTGAAGATGGGCAAAATAGTGCTGACACCTTCCGTAACGGTGTTGCGGTCGGCGCTATGAGTAACGTGAGTGCTTTTTCGTTGACCATCAGAACAGCTTCAAACCGTGAACCTTTTAGGCTTTCATACAGACGTTGTGTATGTAATGCAATATTATTAATCCATTATGTTCTCAGCGCTTTTTTTTTTGACAGTGCAACACCCAAATCAGTCCTACAAAGAACTGTTACGTACCGTTAGGTGAGGGCGCTTTGATTTGTGGTAGATTGCATACTTACTGGAATAGAATGATCTTGCAACCCAAGTACCATCAAACTCCTCAACTGGGTAGCTCTCACCATATCGTGAGTTCAGCCTTTATCTCCTCACTCGATCAGTTGTCATACCCTACATTCAGGATACGAGCTTAAAGTTTATCATTTGAAAGCAGGCCTGCAACAGTTCAAGCCTTGCTTGATTGATAAGCGAACTTAGATATCATCTAATTTAACAATAATATACTCTCTAATGGCGTGATTCATTGAATAGAAACTTGAGTTATCAAACTTCATCTCAACTGACTATGTGATGCTCCAACTTTCCCTGGGAATGAAATCGGACAGTAGTCATGTCGCTTGGACGTGCCCACGCCTTCAACACTCAAGTACTCAAGTACTCATGTTTCACGCTGGGAAAGCCTATACCTGGTCTATACTTGCCGTCGGGGGCTTGGTCCATGGGAGAATTCACTATAAATGGTACTGATGGGTTCTCGGGCTGATGCCGGATAGTAATACATTTGGCCACATGGAATTCAATACTAGATAGCTTCGACCAGATAGCTTCGACTTACCGCCGACTCTTCTGGAGTAGTGGCATGGAAGCCAGTAGATTATTAGACCCTTAAACATTCTTTATCACTGTTTATGTTCAGGATATCTATAGCAAACTTCTTAGGTCTTTCGGACTCCGGATTCGGAGTGCACCGACAACGGAGCTTCGAATGAGTGCGGCACGGTGGAGCGTGGGTGCATCCGTTTGGTGTTTTAGAATTTTTTTCACTCGTATATAGCCAAGGGGAATAATCCGACGGGTAAGCGGAACCTCCGAAGTGTGATACGGATTGCCGAAAATTTGGTGAAATTGGTGGTGTAGATCCTTATAATACCTTGGTGCCCGGGCATCATAGATCAAATACATAAGAGAAAACCCTATACAGGCCGTCGTTGCCGGAAGGATCAACGGTCCGGAGCATAAGACTCGTGTTGCATATCCTCCTACAATCCGCCCATCATCCGGCCACGCAGGGATGTGCCGTGATTGGTGGAGGTTTGGCGGCAGATAGGAGAAATATTGGGTCAAATGGTTTTGTAGTTCACTGAGTTCGGCTCCGACTAACTTAAGGCTATATAACCATTGTGCCTGCACGAGGCATGTAAAAGCGGCATAAGCTCCGGGCGAAGAATCATTCAATCGTAGCCACCTATTCCTTCCTGAGATGGAGCACCGCCAGCCCAAGCAAAGAACAGGAGCGAGCGACTTCCTATGAAATTGACTGAGAGATCGTGGCTCTGTTCCTAAAGCTTTAATGGACTAAGAACAGCACTAAAGTAGTTGCCTAAAAATTCTCCGCAATCTTTCTCGTCAACCCTCTGAATTACAAAGCGCGATTTTCCAGCGGTGCTCAACCGGTTTTGGGCAAATCGTTATCGACTGCGCTCGGTACGAACCCATGTTAGGTAGAACGCGTATAATAGTCTGCTATTATGAGATACAAATATTGTAAGTGACATATTATTTTTTCAAGATGCTCCATTTAATCAGCGCCATGGAACTGAACACTCCCGTACTTTACTCGATGGGAGCCCCCGCCACATCCCAGCGCTCGTCTAAAATTGCGGCTACGAGGTCGTCGGAATCATCCGTTATGAACTTCCTCCATGACAGGTCCCGGTCATGAGAAGGTAGACTTTCGATGTCGAGCTGCGCAAATTGTCTCGCTATTTCAGCCAAGATAGGGCTCCTTTGATCGTGCCGAAACACCACATCCACGGCGTTGGTATCATGTTGCATCCGTCTCGCTCTGATTATCTCGATTAACAGACAGGGATCGCACGCTTCTGTGGAAAGGTGTTGTAAACTCTGGCAAGGGACTCCAGTATCGTTTGGGGATAATGCTTCGAGTGCTGATGCACTGCAGTTGTCAACAGTCAAGACACGTAGTTGTTGCAGACCCTGAAGAAATCTTCGAAATGACGTATAGCTGATATCTAGATTCAGCATCGTGAGAGACGTCAGAAGATGCGTAGAGATAGACGTGGAATGCGATGAACGAGCAGTTTGCCCTGAGAGATAGTCGAAGATGACGTCAAAGTTCGGCCGTACTAGGGTCTGAGCGTCATATCGAGTGATATCATCCAGCGTGAGTGCCTCTAACGCAGGGAGGGCTAGAAGTGATAGAAAATCGACGGCGTATGAAGGGATCATGATGCCCAGTTCGAAAGTTTTGAGGCGAGGAAGTTGTATCGTTGCCCGGAACTGCTGCAATTTAGTCTCCTTCACGTCAGGGTCCCTGCTCAACCTGGGGCCCCATCCCATGATACGAAGAGTTTCTAGCTGAGGGCTTGAAGAGAGTAAGTCTCGGAATTCATCGAGGGTAGGCAGAACATCTCGAGCAAGATATCCTAACGACAGCCTGGTAAGCCCCCTTAGTGGCAACAAGTTCTCCCAATCAACATGCACGCCTTCTAAAACAACGGTTCTAAGATTCTCTAAAATTTGACCGCCGAAAAAAGGCACGAATGCTCGCAATTTTGACGGAGCGAACATTTGGTTAGGACCAGCAAAGTATGGATTACAACGCCGAAGGTCAACAGCATGCAAAACTGGCAGTGCAGCTTTTTGGGTGAAGTAGAGGAAGGCATAAAGCGGTTCCCAGTTGTCGGCGAGCATTGTTATCTCTTGCCACCGCTCGGCTTCAGGTAAAATAACACCCATGATGGCTTGTGCTTCGAACCACCGGACCGAATGCGTTTCTTCATCGAAGTCCCAGTCAGGATCACAAAGATCGATGGTCAGCCGAACAGGATGGGGACATGACCGCTGGAGCCACACTTGTGCTCGATCCAGTTCTCTGGCATCGATGGGAAAGTTAATGGAGAGAGATGCCCATAGGTGATGCGATGACAAAACCAGCTGTCTCCACCTCTGGGAAACGTGGCTGATACTCAGAAGGAATTTCTGAGAGGCGACGGATACTTCTGAATTTTGCGTTCCGAGAAGAAAAATGTGAGCGAGTACTTCGTTAGGGAGGGTATTTAGCGAGACCGTGCTTGAAGTAGGAGAGTTGTGGTTTTCTAGTTGTCTCGGAAAGGCGTCCTCCGGAAAATATCTGTCTATCACAAAGTGAAACATGGTTATGACTCCTACATGATCCATTGAACAGTCTGACAAGCAAGGAAGAGTGAAAATTGATGATACTGACTGTTGAGAAGAGTCTTCGAGAGCCAAGGGAGGGAGAAATATTGAAGCAACCGGAAGGCCATTAATACCCGACAATAAAAGGCTTTAGGATTGCAATGACCAGGGTATAGCGTTGAAGGCAAGAAAGAAATGTCAAAACTTGCGCTAAAAGGGTCCAGCACCCTCCTCATGGCAGGGCAATAGATGTCCATCATCCGACGCCCCGGTAATACTCCATATGCAGTGAATTAACGGTCACTGGCACCTCAAAGGCTCCGCCTCGTGGCTCAAGCGCCATTGATCATTGTGGGTCCCAGGCCCGAATCCCTTGTTCCCGATAGGAAGCAACCCTAATAAATTTTCGTCCCGGTGGCAAGGTTGAAATTCTTCTGATAATTTTGCCACCCGCTTGTGGTTTTCGAGTAGAGGTCAGACTTTGGCATGAATAAACCCATCGACTTGTGTGGAATAGCGCATGGAATGCCAAGCCCGAGGCCTCGCATTGACAAGTCCTTCCGAGTAAGAAACCAGTTTTGAATTTTGAACTCCGATGTTGTCATTGCACCCCAACTTTTTTTGCAACCCCAGGCGTGTCGATGGATCGTTGATGCTTTACAAAGGGCCAGTCTCTCGCTCAATCAGGAAAATCATATTTACCATCATGCCTTTGTATTCAGCAAAAAGCTGCGTGGAGCGGTGATGAAACCATGGCAGCCGTGTATATGAGTAAGAAGTGGGCATATTCGGATCAATCCATGGTTCTCAGCTACCCTTTCTGACAGCTACAGAGTACAGGGGGCATCCCGGGAATGACACACCGAAAATGCATTCAAGTCGTGTCAAGCGGCAAGTGTCAGGCCTGCTTTAAGTGGAACAAGGTAACAGGACTATATCGGATGGTCCATTCGTTTTGCATCGATGGACCTGCTGCTTGGTGGGATTAGCGCATTGAGGGGTTCAGACCCTGTCCGATGTTGAGGCACTTGAAACTATGACTGGTTCACCGTTCTGGCAGGAAATCATTTTAGGTACCAGAATCAGCAAGAGGGTGTGGGCACAGTCAAAAATTTTAGAACGTACGTACTAGTGGGTCAGTGGCCAGCTGCCATCTCTTAATAAAACGCATGGCATTCTAATGAGGATATTCTATACGATTTGGGCTTGGATCCGCAATGCCTTTCGTTTTATGAATAGCGTTCGATCGGTTCACCTATTGTATTCAAATAAGGAAATGACACTCTTGTTCTATGCCCACATTTTAAGCATCGTGTAGCTGAAAAACGTCATGCATAACATCTCTGAAACCTCAAGTCCTTGACAGGGCATGCTTGAATGTATTTTTAAACGGGCGATGTGGCGATATTGACGTACTCGATCATGTTTCAGCCCCCTGAAAAGCAATACAACCTTCCTGCGGCAGGCATGCCACTGATATCTGCACAAATACAGTTTATGCCGTGCACTGTTCTGTTCGAATTCGATCACAGATTTACGGGATAACTCCATGGAATAGTAATACACTGTCACATACTATCTCATATCCCAGTATCTCGAAAATATGCTTCGGAGAAGAAAGGCTTCATCTTAAGGCTCGTGAGGATAGACCCTAGCCTCGAACCCCTTCAACGAGATCTGTCCAGCAGATAATAGCTTGCCACCCAAATCTCCAGTCTCGTAATTTTCCAATACGAGCTGGTAATTTTCCAAGTTTTCAACCCCTTTAACACAGAACTGCACATCTTCTTCCGAAAAATTCAGGAACACTATGGCATGACTGTCTCCAAGAGTCCTAAGATATGTGAAGACCCGAGGGTGCCCATTTGATAGGTCATTGAATTCACCATACGTCTAGACACAATGGCAATTCATCCAGAACTGTAACCCGGAATTGAAGGAGTACAAAGAAACTACGCACGAATATTGGGTAAGTCTTTCTGAATTTTAATGCGCGTTTATAGAAGGTTAAGACACTGGAAGGGTCTTCAAGTTGGGAGGCCGCATTCCACGTTACATAATCATCGTTCACTCGCATCCATGGTGTTCCTGTCGTAAAGCCTGCGTTAGAAGACCCATTCCACTAATGGTCAATAGCATCAGCATCATGAAACTGTCGTATCATAAAGATTATTGACCTGTACGGGCACACGGGCATGATCTCTCGCTTTTTGAGCAAATCCATCAAGTACATCAGACATGTCAACATTCTGGTCGCCGGACTCCTCTTGTCGCTTCTTCAGGATTCTCGGGGCAGGAAATCAGACTATGGATAGACACTGTAGTTGTTGATCCAGATGGCTTACCGCTTCCAATAGTTTTGAGACGCCACATCTTTATACTCTTCTATTTTCCATGATCGGGGAAAATTACGCATTCCCAACTCTTGTCCTTGATATACGTAAAGAGTCCCGGTCTGGGTGATCTCTAACACAGCAAGCATCTTGGCAGATAGGGCTCTCCACTGCGGTGAATCGTTTCCATAACGAGAAACTGCCCTAGCGTGATCGTGATTCTCAATAAAAATGCTGGAATCAGAAGCTATGCCTGAGAGAACGTATCAGAATTACCAACAGAAACTCACGCATTCCAAAAACCTTCGTCTCGTTTGAGTAACTGCCACTTTACAATAATATCCCTAAATTCCTTTAACGTCCAATCCTTCTTTATCAAGGGAACTCGCTGCGGACCCTCCATAGGGGAGTCAACATCCATCAGCTCGAAATGAAAAATCATATCAAGTTCGCCGTTCTTTGGAAGGACGTAGGTAGCCAATACAGATGCGTCGTGTGTGAATGGGGTTTCACCGACAGTCATGATGTCATAGCCTATGAAAACCGCGTAAGTCTCTTGGGAAGAACTGCATCTGACATATGCAGCACTGACGTGACGAAACCTCTTTATTCATTTCCTGTAAAAACTCGTGGACTCGAGGCCTGATGGGAGGTTAAGCATAGTAGAGCTCAATGAATGACCGCTGACCCATTTGCAAAGTACATGCTCGCAGGCTGATAAAGCTCTCCTGGGGCACTTATTGGAGCGTCAGGTAGACCATCTACCTTCGATATCAGATTTATGACGTCCATCTGCAAATCACCACCATCAATATTATTCATTTACTAACTGAGTGACTATCACGTACCCTAAAACCGTCACAGCCGCGATCTAACCAGAACTTCATTAAATCGTAGACTGCCTCCCGAACTTCCCGGTTCTCCCAATTCAGATCTGGTTGTTTCGAGACATAGAGGTGGAGATAGTACTCTTTGGTTTTGTCATCAAATTCCCATGCAGAACCTATAAGGTTCCTAGTTCTCGGTATGGCGTGGTAAATCAACTGTTGTCCAGTACAGTACCTTGAAACACAGATCTCCAGTTATTCGGGGGATATTGGCGTCCGGCGGAGTCGAAAGTAGGTGCGCGCCAAATATACCAGTCACGTTTAGGATTCTCTTTCGAAGAACGAGATTGAAGAAACCATTGATGCTGGAATGATGATCAGAATCAGTCAGCACCGAGTCAACGGCATGTGTCAAGATATTGATTCACATACCTCGTCAGAAGAGTGGTTCACCACCAGATCCATTCTACAAAGCCGAAGTCATCGGAGAGTTGGTGGCGCGATTCGGGAGAATACTTGCACTAATTTCATACCACGCTCATGAACACCATGAAGAAGGTTATCCCAGTCGGCGAGAGTCCCATACCGGGGGTCAATATCACGATAATCTGAGCTACAGTCCGTGACATAGGATTCAGCAGGGTCCACGACCGAATCAAACAATGTAGGCTTACATGTCATAACCCATATCAGCGAGGGGAGACCGGTAGATAGGTGATAACCATAAAACGTCAACCCCGAGATTCTTGAGATAATCGAGTTTTGCGTGGATACCGTTGAGGTCTCCTATGCCATCACCATACTGCCTCTTTCCACCACGTCCTCTCGTGCAGGTAAGCCATGTTATGGTGAGGGAGTTAGTCCGAGCGAAAATATCAATCAGGAAATCAAAAGAGATAAGTGGCTGTCATTATCATCTTGATAACCAGTGGCTTAGTAATAGAGGTATTTTTGTCTTTCCCCTTGTGTCAGTAAAGATCAGCGAATGAAGTGACAAAGTGGTTTGGAAGGTACAGACTATAATGACAATTGTCAACGGTGTCGACCAAGACAACATGCCCACTAACCTTATTTGGCACCGTTCTGATACGAACAATCAGTGCGCCAATTTCGGCTTGCATAACTGAGAGAACTGAGAGTCTGAACAATCCCGAGAATCGTTTGCAAAGGACATCGAATGCGATTTTTGTGTGACAAGACAGCAAGGAAGAATCAAGACTAAGTATGGATACAATGACATATGCTGATAGAACAATGAGCCCATGCAGGGATGAGAACGCAACCGATGGAGGACTGAACGCTAAAGATACACAACACGACACAAGAGAAGTTGTACGTACTCAAAATAAGAAACCGGAACAAAGATGAATAGTTCTGTAATAAATGTGGTATCGGGGGGTTATAGATGCAGGTGGGTAACAGGTGGGTAATGCTGGAAACAATAAGAGGAACATTAGTACTCGGGCCGGTGTCCTTGAGCGGAACATTTTGAATGTGAGTATATCTTCAAGCGATGACGGAGAAGATGGCACGGATGGATTTTGGAGCAGCTTCGAAATGCAGGACGAAGTCAGACTGATCGCCTGTTTCAGGACTGTGAGGGTACCTCGTGCATTTTTCGACTGTCTTCCATTTCCGTGCCACAACCGCCAAAGCTTCGCTACCGTTCCGTGCTCGGCCACTATCGACCAGCCAGCACCCGATTACCATCCCAGTTCTTCCGATACCACCCCTACAGTGTACGGCTGTAAGGCGCCCTCGCCTTTCGTTGTCCCTAAGGACTTCCATGAGCGAATACATGAATTCGATCGAGCGAGGTAAAGAACGGTCATGGATTGGAAACCGGTGATACTCGATTGCTTGTTTCTCGATGCCTAGAAACTCGGCTCGGGAAGAAAGGACCTCACCACAATAGGGTAGCAGTTCGCCACTCTCTGTAAGGTCAATGAAAGTTCGAATGCCTGCATGTAATAGCGCATCGAGCTTGGGTTTACTTGGGTTCGCCGGCGTCCACGGGTATTCACAAGCTAAAAGTAGCGGAGTAGCCCAGTATGAGTTGGGTATTGGACGAGGTTGGGCCAACGTCGGTGTACCAGGTACAAAGACGCGCTCCTGCTTTTCGTCAAGGAAATATGACTCTACTTTTGTGTCTGAGAGGGGAGAAGATTGTTGGGTAGAACGGAGTAAGGGAGCTGAGGGAGTTGATAATTTGAAAAGGAGACTGAAGTCCATGATATGAGTTGAGTAGGTTGGATGAGAGTTGGATGTGTTAGCTTAGTCCTCTCTCTCTCCCCCTCTTGGTTTTTATCCAGTCTGGGCGTACGGATCAACCCCTGGGCAACACAAAAATTGTGATCTAAGAATAGACTATACATTTGTGGCAGTGTATCTAAACCCCACTCCTCAACATTTAACAATAGCATAAGCTGCTGACTGTGCATCATGTGCAGCCGTCTCTACCGTTTGATACGTCGTTTGACTTTGAAGTAAAATAGACCGCGAATCTTTTAGCACATCAGGAGCAGCAGGTTCATGCAGAAAATTATGGGCCAGGTATCCATGTTACGCTTATCGAATCGTGAATGGGTGGATCTGTCCACGTTTCCTTACCACGTGTTAGAAGCTTCCATAAACAACTTCGTAATCTGATGGTTCTGTAGGGTAAGCCTCCCAGTTTGTATCCTGTCAGAATGAAGGGCCAAACAACGGAGGCTTTCTCCGGACTTCAGGACTCACGCACACGAGAAAGAAGTTTGAATTTAACCCCGATCTCATCCAACGACATTCATATGAACACGCGGGACCGGAACAGCACCGTAAGCGAAAGCTAGTGGCCCTATTCTTGTTGTCAACATATTTCGCTTCGAGGAGCTAAATTTGTCTCGTATCCCCAAAAAATTTTCGATTGGTTATTTACGGGAACAGACAATTCAATCTAATTATCCTCCTCTTCCCTCTGATTTTTCGAGACTTTTCTCGAAACGAACAATAAAAGGGCAAGCATTACAGTATATAATAGCTTATAGAAAGATACCACATGAACAGTCGGGCAGCACCGGTACAATATCCTGAAATCAAGCGCCAAGTGTTTATGGTTGTTCTCTTGTCTGAATGCAGGTTTCAGCCGTCTTCCTGAATCAATCTTACCTGTTTCATCTGGATCTGACCCCGGTAAACTTGGTCCGAAACTCGCCCCGGCTTCACATGACACGCTTGAGCAGCTCCCAGCCAAGCGGGGTACAATATCATTGGTCGAAAAAAAATGTTTTCACAGCTCATTTTGATTTTTTTTTCCGAATATAGGTTAAAGTATGAAATCTCTACATGGACATTATGACGCATTGTGAGCTTGTACTAAAAATGTTGATTGAATGTCAGTGTCAACAGACAGCAACAATACCTTTTACTCAGCAGGAGATGTGGGGGGAGTCTTGGCGACATACAAACAAGATTTTCGTCTACTTCAAGATGCAAGTCAACAAATTTGGGAGTGTGATTATACGTTCCTCATTCAACCGAAGAAGCGAGGTAACACGACTTCCTTGGCATTCGTACTCAGCTTGCCGTAACCAATCATAAGAGGCTACTTTTAAGCTCAGCTTTCGAGTGTTGCTTAACTCAATGGTTCCGTAAGCAACTGAAGTTCTTAATTCATCTCAAAGAAAAAAAAAAACGGAGTGTTCTCCTGTGCAATCAGAGCACAACCCCGAAACGCCCGAAACGAGGTGTTCGAGTACACTCCCAACGAATCACGTGTAGAATATAATCCCAATGCCATCGGTGGAGGGGGGAGAAGCTCGATTTTACATCCACTTCGTGATGTATTTATTCACCCGATAAGAGAGCTCGAAGTTCACTTGAATATGTTTGTCATCCCATATGTCAGCAAGACGCGAGCGTGGGCGAGAAGGAACCCATGCACTGTGCTCCGACAAGTTTAGACAAAGTTTCACGAAGCGCGTTCCTTCGTCCATTCACCATCTAGTCATCCATTCAGGTTGCAGATGGCAGAAGCTCAGGTCAGGTATAAATATGCGGACCTCTAGTCTCTGCTGTCTACCATCATTGGACGAACTTACGGCATGTGGCATTATTAGCTCGAGTATCTGGCTTTGATAAGCAAATATTGGCCTCGCACATTGTATTGGCTGTCTTCACGACAAGTACACATCAATTTCACAGGATAGCCCCTTGTAGGAAAAATGGAGTAGCCGTAGTGGCGCCGCTACGAGAATATTTCAACCCAACAGAGCTTTCATGACATGGAGTCTCGGCAGGTTAACTTAACTCCGGATATTCGGTTCCCATTAAAATACCTATCGGCTTACCTCGCGTAGCGAGCTAGCCACAAGAGTGGATATGTGAGCTTTATAAGTACATCACACATCAGGCATCATGTTAAAAAGACAGTGTGAACAAGTGGTGAGGAGTTCCTTTCCCACCTATCTCCGATTCATGACTGGCTAATCGAATGATAGCTCGGACGTTGCAGCGACGTGAATAATCAACCCCAAGATGGAGTTTGTATGACAGTCACCTCTGGCATCTCCTGTAAGTGGAGACCTAAGTAGTAAGTAACAATCTCACTTGGTTTGATCAAGTAGCCACTTGATTGAGAAAGATTTGTTTGGTTTTTAAGCACGGGTAATAGTACGCCTCTAGGGTGTGGGACGATTTCCACTACGGCACCACCGTCCAATCTCTCCCCTCCTTTCCTAGACCATTCATAGCTCTTTCTCTACAGTCCAGTTTTACAAATCCAGCCAGCCATAGCATAGTAGATACGCTCACTTATTATCGATCAGCAACGATTGCTACACAAGTAAGAACGATCCAACTTGATTGAAAACTACATAAATGGCCAGGGCTTTTCCACGGAAAAAAAATCCTGAAGATCAGAATTTACCTCTAGTATATATGTTGGGGAATAGTCATCGCGGTTCTTGTGAGAGGTGAGCAAAAATGATCGATATACCAACTCAGAGGTGAGATTGAGATCAAAATGACACCGGCGGATGCCGAAATGATTGTTTTTCCAAACAGTAACCTTCACTATGGCCAAAAAGAAAGGTGGCAATGTTGCCGCGAAAGCCGCAAAGAAAGTCAAGGCCGCCCAAAAAACTGAAAAGAAAGAGAAGAAGAAAGTGAAAAAGTCAAAGAACAAGCACGATTCCGAGGATGAAGAGGAACAAGATCTCGAAGCGATTTTAGAAACGGTATCGTCATGTCTTTATAACATTTCTGGATTTTGACGCTACTCTCACTGGTTTACGTTAGTAGCTGCGAAAAGAATGGGAAGAGTCTCACACAGTCACCGAAGAAATCGTAGAGGGTCCACCCAGCCGACGCGCAAGTGCAACTTTGACCCCTTGCCCAAACGGAAATCATCTGTGGTGTATTGGAGGCGAGTTCTTCAGTGAGGACGGAAGGGCTGTGCGTGTTATATCGTTATATTGCAGTTCGAGGACTTATACATCTGCAGTACTTCTATAATGATGTCTTCAGGTATACGCCAGAAAAGGACGAATGGCGTAAATTTGTCTCACCCACTTGCCCTGGGCCGAGGTCAGCCCACGCAGTGACCTCATCTCCTGTGGGTGGTGGAAAGTTGTTTTTGTTCGGTATAGAGGGCCGGATCTCGTCGCTTGGGATCATAGACTGATATAGCGATCTGTAGGCGGGGAATTCTCGTCACTCCACCAGACCACGTTCCATCACTACAGGGACTTCTGGTGTTTTGATATCGGAACGCATTCTTGGGATCGGATTGACACCAAAGTCAGACCCAGTGCTCGATCTGGCCATCGGTGAGTGTTCCTTGGCGATTTTCCCATCTGTCAACTATTGAAGGGAAACGTTCAAGGATAACAACGTGGAAACAATTTATTATTCTATTCGGCGGATTTTATGACCCTGGTGTCACCAGTAAGTGGCCCCTCATTCAGTATTGATTCAACCTTGAATCCGTTTCGGTTATCTTGTAAAACAGCAAGATACCTGAATGATCTATGGATTTTTGATACGCAAGAGTATAAGTGGACTCAAGTTGAGTTTCGGGAAGTAGACCTTAAACCATCGTGGGTTCATAGAACACTCCAAAGTCGACCGGGATTAATCATAGCACAGGCCTCGCAGTGGGTTCTCGTTCTTGTCTTGCACGGAAGGTGTCATTTTACATGGTGGATATTGTAAGGAGTACACAAAGGGAAAGCGTCCAGTTGGGGTCATGCTTGATGACACATGGCTACTAAGGTTCGTATGATAAGTCCACTCCCTATGGATAATGGATTTGCTCCTTCGTGATTTAGAATAACCATTCCTGCTGTTGAACAAGAAATTACGGCCGCCCCCTCCAAACCATCTAAAAACAAAGCCTCTTATCCCCAAGCCGTATTCAAGTGGGAACGCAGGAAACGCGCGTCGGATGCTTATGCACCATCCCTTCGCTCTGGTTGTACCATGGCTCTATGGAACAGGAGCAGTGGTGCTGGGCCGACAGGCATCTTGTTCGGCGGCGTAACTGATGAAGATATTCACGAAGAAACCCTGGAAAGCGTCTTCCATAATGACTTGTCGGTACTCCCCTCGCTAAACCATGCCTTATCATTGAGTTTACCTAGATATGGTTATCAACTCAGTGGAAAGGGCAAATGGATCTCGATGGCGCTCAAGAAACCAAAGGCAAAGGGAGTGAAGAAATTGACGCGGGCAGATAAGAGGAAAGAAGCTGCTAAGGAAGCCTCGCGAAGAGACCAGGAGAGTGAAGATGACGAAATTGAAGACGAAACTGATGCGCCGGCCAAGTCCCCAAAAGTTTCGACTGCGTCTGGTCACACTCAACTACTTTCACAGCCGGAGGATAAAAATACAGATGACCCGTATCTGACCATTCCAATGCCTCGTTACAATGCCATGCTTGCAGTGCTGCGGCACACACTGTACATGTGAGTCTATCAAGGACAACTTCAATCAATAGCATGTTTACACCTGCGTAGATACGGTGGGATTCTTGAAAAAGGATCGAAGGAATACACTTTGGATGACTTTTATTCTCTCCAATTGGACAAATTAGAAAAATTTACATGTTTGAAGGAAAGCGCGATCCTGATACCCGATCACGAAGAGGAGAGCAGTAGCGACGAAGATGATGACGAAGATAGCGAGGAAGATGGTGATTCTGAGGAGGTAGAGGAAGAAGAAGGTGTTGTTGTTGATATAGAAGGGCGTGTAGTCGAAAACAGCAATGGTGATGAACAGAAGAAAATGAGGAAATCGAAAAAGAGCACAGAAACGGCGCCGATTGTTACGGTTGACGACATGCCTGATGAAGAACCAGTGGAGCAAGAGGTCGAAGATTATGTATGTTCCTGATCTTCACAGCTAATCAATGAACTTAATGCATACTTAGGAATCGATACGGTCAAGAGCGAATGCGTTCATGGGTGTATCCAAGGACACATCTCGCTCCGCTGAAGACGTCTTGAGTACTCCACTTCCAGGGGAAACTCTCGCCATGTTTTACGCCCGATCCCGTACGCTTACTTTCTCGATCTCGTGCCGTAGAATATGACTCTCAATCCTAGACCACAGGTGAATACTGGGCTCAGAAAGCCTATGAGACAAGTGATGATAAAGGAAAAGAACTTCGGCGGAATGGTTTTGCCAGGGCTGAGGAACGTTACGGTAAGTTTACCTCACAAATTAAAATGGAGCCATTACGATGACGGCCATTAATACTTCTAGCCGAGTATAAACCTATATTAGAAGAAGTTGAGAAGATTCTTGCAGAGGCAGGCTTGGATGAAGATGAGATGCGCAGAGGTGCCGCTCTTGGTGGTGGGCCGGCTGCGAGTAGCCAGAGTCGTAACAGAAGATGAGGTGTTGGTACGTAATATGAATGTATATGATTTCGGTTCCCAAAGGTCCTGGAGCCGGACTCTATTGGTAGCCTACCAAAAAAAGGATGGTGAACCCAACCCTGTTCAACTGTTGATTAAATTAAGGCCCCTGGAAGCCGGGTCCCTTGACCGTGGTTTCACTCTCCCCACTCTCCCACTCTTTTTTAACCGCCGCCAACTGCAAGTGAAAGCTCGACCGACGCTTTCCACTCGCCCTCACATTCCTTTTGATACCCTGCAACCCTCAGCTGTTTACTTAACATGATGAAGAAGGAGTCCCAAAACTTCAAACTCAAATTGAAGTTGCCTGCTATCCTACGAGCTCCCTTTGCTCGTCGAGGGAAGAAGAAGGCTAGTAATGCTGGAGAAGAGCAGCCTCGATCCTCAGGTTCCTCCTATGAGATTTATGTTGGGACGCCTGTCGATATTACACGTCCCACCGGTCCGTCTCCTCCGAAGTCTGACAACGATGATACCCCTCCGCCTGACTCTGATGAGTATGTCGATGCCAACCTTGATGTTCAGGACAATCCTGCCACCGACGGACGTGTATGTCTATTCCTTTCTTTTGTGTTCAATACTAGCTCATGAATCATACACGCTCCCTTGTTCATCCAGTCTCACTCTCCCGCGTTATCTCATCGCCATTCTATTTCGAAAACAACATCTGGCGAAAACGTCCGCGTTTCTATAAGCGTAGATACCATCAAACAACAACTCAGCGATGGGCTACAGAGCCTTGCCGAGTTCAAAAAATCTCTCCGACCTTCATCTGACGTACAACGGTACGATGAGGCTGTTGGTTCGTTCGAAGGTGCCGCGAAAGGCCTAGCAACGTTGAAGAATAAGCTTAGTAACAGGAAATTGTCGGGCAATTCTAATAGGGCCAGTTACGTCTTACCGCCCCCCGACTTGAAACTCGACTTTGAGTCTGATGCGCCATTTGGTTCAGGTATTCCTGGTATCGACGAGTCCCAGAAGGATGTAGGTTTGGGCGTCGTCAAGGAGAACAAGGAGACTGAGGAGCAGGAACAGGAGCATATGCAGCCACAGTCACCTCAAGTGAATGCGTTTTAATTGAACTATTCGTGACTGCTATCTTGTCTTTTGATTTACGTTTCATACTTCTTTTACTTACATCTTGTTAATGCATAGCGATAACTCATCTGGGACTTTCAGCCTTGTCCTTAGTCCTACTACTTCATTGACCCTAGGCTGCCGTATGACTAAACTTCAGTTGTCTGTAGCATTCCCTAAGTGTTCGAACTTCGGCCAAAGGGTTCACAAGTGTATTCTCGAACTTAGTCATATTGATGGTATTTTTGACATGTCTCTGGTCGACCCTTTTCCAAGACCGTTCATCCATCACCAAAACTTTACACTGAGCGGAGTATACGGTGTTTTTTTGTTGAACCTAAACTCCGAGATAACGGCACTCTTTATACGTTTTAGTAGCATTGGTACGGCCTTGCTTGATTGACCACTCGGCTAGGAGGACCCTAGCGACAACCATTGGTCACGTAAAATTATGTGTGTGTGGCGCAGCAACATGTAGCACTTAAGTGCTCGGGCCAGCGAGAGCTTATCTTGGGTTACTTGGACCCGATATGGGGTTGTGAATAGCTATCCCTGCAGCGATTTGTAGTTGTCTACTATGTCGCCTGACCAATAAAGCCGTTGAAAGTTTCGCCAGTATGAGACTCTGACTTTAAATTCACAACTCAACGCCAACTAATAATACTATATATTGAGTATTGAATATAACTCATTCATCTCTACCACACTTTCTCGATGTATTCAAAAGGCCACTTCTATTCAACCGCAACCAATGCTAATGCATAACAATCAAGAACGTCGATCAATGGTATAAGCTCTATGAAGTTTGGACATACTCGACTTAGTTCTCATTAGTCTTAAAGGGAAGGAGAATTTATTTTGTCATCGCAAAGTCATAGAGCGATTGGCAAGGCCCGCCCTTAAGTTGGTTGGTTTATCTGCCTCCATCATACCTTCAGACACCCGACCTTCGTCAATCTGTAACCACAAAGAATTCTTGTAGAATAGATTGTAAGACCATGTCAAACGTCTTGTTGAGTTGTCGACAAATAGTGGATATAGTATAGCGACAAAATCGGGATACGGCATCAACTCCGTCGGCGATCACTGTGGCACGCACTTGGCACGCACTATCGAGTTCCGTCCCGCACATACGATGACACACAGCTCGCCTGTAGGTGCTGCCGGAGGGTAGAATGGAATGGAGTCTTGACATCTGCTATTCTTCGTTCAACTTTTCCTGCTCTGGCTCTTACCTAGCCCTTGCTTTGAAGATGACTGGATGGGTTATTCTCCCTTTCAGTCATTCCTATTATCTTGCCTTCTGCATAGCTTACCGACACTGGTTCTTACAAAGCGAGGCCAATTTATCCTCGGCTCTCCAAGCAATGAGCATCATACACAAGAGATGTGATCGCTGCCGTTCAATGGGCATCGCGAGTCAAAGTCACAAGACAGAGGAAGGGACATAAAAACAAAAAAACAACTCGAAGATGACCGAAGACGGCTCATGGTGATGTCTTCAGTCTCCATGCCACTTAAGTTGGCGTAACGATGTCGGTAACATTCTTGTTGTCTTTTACAACTAATTGTGAGTCCCTGCCGCCCATCATTTTTTTTTTTTTTTTTGGTGCTTCTAGGTCTGATCTGATCGCACCGCCTTTCGATAGCATGATCTACCCGGGTGTGGTCTTTCGATATTCCAATTCTCACAATTACCGATGCACGTCTTCGAGATGAAACTTGTTTCTCGAATGTTCAATCTACCGTCTACCCTGAAGGAACACATCCAAGTGAATGACATGTTTGTCGAACCTAAAGACCGAAATACAAGACAATTGAACCCGCTGTTGTTGAGTCAGCTGATATCATACTTAGCACTCGTAGAGAGCATAACATGGCGAACATCTAAGATTTCCCCCGTAAATTTCGGATGTCGTAGTATGACTGAAAATAAATGAGGAAATGCAATATCATATAAATGAGAAATGCCAAATATGATAAGTACATGAGATAGAATAGGGAAAGCGGGATGTCAAGGTCATGGAATTACGAAAGTTATCCGGTACATTTCCCATCACTTATTCATTGAGGGGCCCGTTCATTCAACCTTCTGCGGTATTGATTGTAGTACGATCTCAGATTAGGATGCAGCCCGCCCAGAACAATGCGCTCCAAAACTTGAGGAGTTAGTTTTCCGCCTCCCTCTTCCTTGTATTGGCTATAACCAATAGTATCGACCATATGCTATAGAAAGAATCGTCAATCGAGTGACTGTTTTGTTACAAGGCAGCTCACATTGTTGTTAGCACAGTCTATAAGGGACAAGAGGGTAGGTTCCGCTTTTGGGTTGTCTCCGATCTGTACAAATTGAATGCTGACCCAGTTTTGATGGTGCCCCGTACTTTTCAGTCGCCTGGCCGCATCTTCGATTACCAGAGCGGGAGGAGTGTCGGAATCTATCAATAGCGTATAAGGAACCATTGAGATAACAGAACTAGCGACTCACTGGGAACGCCATCTGTAAGGACAATGACTTCTAGAGGACGCTCCAAAGAATACGATCCATTCCTTTGGGCATCGTCAAGACGATTCAGTTGCTCATCAAGAACCTCTCTGAGTGCTCGACCTGTCGGTGTCCAACCTGTTTTTCTCGTACACTTTCTTGAAAGCTAACAAGTAGGTTATGCTCACCAGATGGCGAAATGGAAGTAAAGATGTCCATTAATTGGTTCACACCCTGCCATGGAAACGGTCAGAAACAATTCCTTCTGGGCTGTAGATCGTCGTACCTGAACTCCTAACTTTCGATAAGCAGAATTAAAGAAACGAATATCCACGGCATTCGAGTGATAAGTAAGGGCGTAATCAGCAATCTCCGACAGCGCATTGCGCGTGTCATTCCAGTGCTGTACCATCTGGAATTGGTGAGCCAGAATTAAACCAATTTACATTGATCAGTTGAAGTAGAATTAGGCTCACTGATCCCGAATCGTCTATGACAAAGAAAACCCGGAAATTACTGTAATTATGTTCCGTCAGGATTAGAAAAAATTAAACACCAATTGTTGACTCACTTGAGATACTCGACCATTGTCTCTGGTCTGGCTTCGTCCAAGACGGGATTATACTCTGGAATAACGGTACCAATTTTTGGTGACACGGGTTTCAAACGTCGAGCCGCTTCTTTCGTGAAACTTCCCTCCTCTACGAGTACAAGTACTTCAGGATGCAATTCATCATCTTGACCCTGATCGAAATCTGCTGCCGAGATAAGAGTCAAAGGGGGATTGAGACTGTATTGGGAATGATGTAAATTGACTGTTTCGATGACCGACTCGACAATGTTTGCACCCTCTTCTGCCAGAACGTGCCCCTCTCTGCCGCGCCCCAGCCGGATGCCGAAAAGGATGATCAAGATCAAGGACAGGATGAGGAGAATTCCAAAAGGAACGCTGGAAGTATGACCTTTGATGTTTAATGATGAAGAGGGGGATACCGTGGTAACCTCTTCGCCTTCTGTCGCGGTACAGGTGTCGAGTGATCCAGACTGTTCAGGCCGCTCGGGAAGTGATGCGACAGGACCTGTATCTTCCTTGGCTCGAATGAGTTCTTTATCATATCCAAGAAGCCGAAAGAGCAGAAGGAGCGAAAGAATCATGGAAAAAGTAAGGAGAATCCCGGCCACGATACTGAGAATGATCACGATGTGCAGAAGTACGCTGTGCTTAGCAGAACAGACCGACAATAGTGCACCACAAGTGAGGAGCGGAGTACTGATTGACATTGTGACCAATGCTAGCCTGTACCTATCGCAGTGTTGAGTCAGGGGAGTAGCTGCAGAAGAACGAATAAAACTACTCACTCCGTGAGCCTGCGAGTATTTTGGCCGCCTTTGGGTCTCAAAACTAACGCAAAGAGCACTAGGTGGATGGGAAGCCTTAGTGAGGAATGGTTAGATGTGGAATCTTCGCTTGTAACAAAAACACTTATGACCTACAGAAGGGCACACACAGCACAAGAAAGTGAGGCGTGAGGAACCGTCAGAAGACCGCATGTTCATACGACACGAGGTATGTACACGGTGACTGCGAAGAATCACAAGTGGATAGACTTTCAAAGTTTCTGGCTGAGGTGAGGACTTCATGAATCATCTTCCCACTTGCTGCGAGGAAGGCCCAGGAGCCTGCTGCGGGTTGAGCAGGAACGTCATTGATGCAAGAAAATCTTGGAAGGAAAACATGTTCTCCTGGTGGTCGGTAAGACTGCGCCATTTTCGTAAGGGCACGAGGCGTTCAAAGCACTATAACTCAACTTGTCACACCACAATGGCGACCCGCATCAACTTCAGAACCGCTACATGTCCCGTCTGCTACAACAGATTAAACCATTCGGACTCTCTAACGTATATCACCGTCACCCTTCCGTAGTGTCTCTGTCTGCTAAAGTAGGTAGACTCATGGGGTTGAAAGTGTCGATTTAGGTATGAGTGTTGGGAAATGTGTTTTACACCTGAATAGAACAACAAGGACACATATTATCTTACCAAACATGAACACATATTTACGACGGATCAACTCATCACTATTCAATATCCAATATTGATGATATACATCAAACAATTTGAGTGTAATATTGACAAGAAGTTTATAGAAAGGACGATGTGCAAGAAAGAAATCCTGTGTATACTACCCATCAATACATCATCCGTGAGGTCTTTTCATTGAACTTTCTACGGTATTGATTAAAATACGATCTCAGGTTAGGATGCAGCCCGCCAAGAACAATACGCTCCAATATCTGAGGGGTCAATTTTCCCCCTCCCTCTCCCTTGTACTGACTATAACTGATTGTATCGACCATATGCTATAAAAGTCAGTCAGCTAAGTGTTTATATTTTGTGCAAGTCACTCACATTGTTGTTGGCGCAATCAATCAGGGACAAGAGAGTTGGCTCCGCTTGTGGGTCGTTTCCAACCTGTACGAATTGTATACTGACCCAATTTTGATGATGACCTGTACTTTGGAGCCGCCTTGCTGCATCTTGAATAACAGGGGCAGGAGGGGAGTCGGCGTCTATTGAAATAGCTTGCTAATCAAAAAGCATTGGAATAAAAGAGAAAATGTCTCACTAGGTACCCCATCGGTAAGGACAATGATTTCTAAAGGACGCTCTGAAGAATATGATCCATTCCTTTGAGCATTGTCCAGGCGATCCAGTTGCTCATCGAGCACTTCTCTAAGTACTCGACCCGTCGGGGTCCAACCTGTTTTTCTCACTATGCATTTTATAAATGATCAATTCGTTAGACTCACCGGATGGCGAAACAGAACCAAAGATATTCATCACTTGATCAGTTCCCTATCATAGATATTATCAAGAAATCAATTCTTTTGAGTTGAGAACCGTCGTACCCGAACTCCCCGATTCCGATAGAGGGAGTTGAAGAAACGAATATCAACGGCGTTCGAGTGATAGGTGAGAGCATAATCGGCAATCTCTGACAGCGCATTGCGCGTTTCATCCCAATGATGCATCATCTATGATCAAAGTTTACTAACTCATATCGATCAGGCTGAGTAGAATCAGACATACAGATCCCGAATCGTCTATGACAAAGAAAACTCGAAAATTGCTGTGATCATGATTCTTCAATTCTAGATAACACTGGTAAGTGGCTCTCACTCACCTGAGATATTCATCCATCGTTCCCGGCCTAACCTCGTCTAGTATGGGGTTATAATTAGGTATCACAGTGCCAGGCTTCGGCGGGACGGGCTTCAAGTGTCGAACCGCTTCCTTTGTAAAACTTCCATCTTCTACAAGAGCCCGTACCTCGGGGTGAACTTCATCATCCTGGCCCTGATCGAAATCATGCACAGAAATAACAGCGTGAGAGGGACTGGGACTGGAACCGCTCCCGGCACCACATGCAATTTCAACAGGCTGCAAACATTGACATGGTGGTCGTCTTGTGCCAGACTCGAATGCGCGTACTGAGGCGACAGAAGAGACCCTAGAAAGGGTACGGATATCTTCGATTGTATCTTTTACCTCTGATTGTGCTTGCGAGGAAGAAGAAGGACCTTGTTCCAGTGAGGAAGGTAAGATAGTCATTTCTTCGTCTGTTGTATTACCAGCATGTGGGGTTTCACTATGTTCGGGTCGTGAAACAACCGACTCGGTGCTTTTACTTGCACCTTCCTCCCCCGGATTAGGTCCCTCCCTACTGCGTCTAATTCTGAAGCACAGAAGTAGGAGTAATATCAATGAAACGATCGAGAGAGCTCCGACAAGAATGCTGAGAGCAATAATTGCATGCAGAAGTTTATCGTGTGTGGAAGTACACAAAGCAAGGGTTGGACCATAATCCTGAGTAGCAGGGATGCTGAACGGGTTGCTAGTAAGCATCCTGCTAGAAGGAGGCCTGTTCATATCATCGCCTTAAGTCACTGAGGGTGTCAACTAGATGAAGCAACATTTACCTATTGGTAGACAAATAGTCAACTCGCTGCTCCATATACTCAGGAAAGTGAAGGGGAGCGGATGGAGTGCAGAGACTGTGCAGTCGAAGGTTTAAATGTAGAACCCTCGCTCGAGGGTGGATAACATCTCCCCTTAACAAAAACGTACGCAACGCACAACCACGAGGATTGAAGAATCGTGTAGAAAGTCCCATGTTCACACTGCGTGGACCGGAAGCCTGATTGAAGGTAATAAACACGTACAGTTATAGGACACATGCACAGTAGTGCCAAGAATCTTGGAATGGATATAGATAAATTTCTTCTATTAATATTCCGAGTCTCCAAGTTTCTAGCTGGCTCGAAAATTTCTTGAATCACCCGCAGTTCACCCGCTTGGAAGGAAGGAACTCGCCTATAAGCCTAAAAGTTTTATTGATGTCCTTAATTGGATGAGAAGGCTCGATCTACCAGTTGCTGGATAATAAATTGCTCTAGGACAGAAGATGCTCAAGTGTTCAACATCTAACTTCCCATCACTAGACAGAAACATCCGCTTCGTTTTTGGCGGTCCGCTAAGACTCGTACTCACGTGGTAGAGCTAGGGACAGTACGAGCCTGGGGCGCCCCGCGAAATCAATGTCATGAGCATCGTGGCATAAGAAAAGCGTGGAGAGAAACTATTAAGATTGATACTATTCAACAAGAAGCTTCCGGTAACTCCCCTTCAATAAATCATCTGGGACGTCACCGCATTTACCTTTCGGCGGAATTGGTTATAGTACGACCGCAAGTTCGGATGTAACCCTCCCAAAATAATACGCTCCAATATCTCCGGACTCAGTTTTCCGCCTCCCTCATCTTTGTAAAAACTGTAACTGATAGTATCCACCATATCCTATCAAAAATAAAACCAGATGAATTGTCGTCTTATACTAGCAAACAGACTGACGTTGTTGTTTGCGCAGTCAATAAGAGATAGTAGGGTTGGCTCTGCATATGGGTTGTCCCCAATTTGTACAAATTGAATACCTATCCAATTTTGGTGGTGACCGGTGGCTTTCAAACGCCTTGCGGCTTCTTCAATGACTGGAGCAGGAGGAGAATCGAGGTCTATCAAGACAGCTGGTTAGTTGAATCATCAACGTGACCAGCAAACGAGATCTCACCGGGTACACCATCTGTAAGGATTATGATGTCCAATGGACGCTCTGAAGAATATGTTCCCCTCTGTTCGGCACCATCGAGTCGATCCAGTTGCTCGTTAAGTACTTCCTCGAGTACTCGACCAGTCGGCGTTCCAACTACTTCACTAGTAAGTCATTGGGAAATCGATTTGAAGTATGCTGGACTCACACGATCTTGAAACGGAGTTGAAAATATCCATTACTTGATCTTTACCCTGCCGTAAGTATGGTCAGGCAACAATTCTATCCATGTTGTACATCATCGCACCTGAACTCCGCATTTTTGATATCGTGAATTGAAAAAACGGATATCAACTGCGTCCGAGTGATACCTGAGAGCATACTGGGCAATCTCTGAAAGCGCATTGCTCGTCTCACTCCAGTGTCCCTTCATCTGTCAGGAATATATAATTGATCAACTTTCATGGGGCGGACGAAGTGGAATAACGCCTACGGATGTCGAATCGTCAATAACAAATAGAATTCGATAATTACTGTAAATATATTTCATTAGTATTGGAATGTGCCAATGATTGGTAGTTCTCTCACAGTAGATATGTATCCATCGTCTCCGGTCTGATTTCATCCAGGATAGGGTTATAGCCAGCAATGACTGCGTCAGGCCTCGGCGCAATAGGTTTTAAATGTCGGACAGCATCTTTGGTAAAACTCCCTTCTTCCACCAGCGTGCGTACTTGAGGATGAAAGACATGGTCTTGTCCCTGATCGAAATCATCCACAGAAGTCGCAGCAAGGGGGCAGCGGAACTGGGGCGGAGCGGGGAACAATGTGGAACAATGACAGGTTCCGAGCATGGACATTGCCCGTCGTCTGAAAACGCATGGACAGAAATATCATCTTCAATAGCGCCTTTTACTTCCCACGAGGAGGGGGGGACTGATTGCAGCGGGGAAGGCAACACAGAGGCCTTTTCATTCTTGCTTACGTTACCGGTATCGAGTTTTTCTTCGTAATGTTCATTGACCGGCTCCGAAACGGTACTTTTACCCTCCTCTGACGGAATGGCCCCCTCCCTCCTAAAGCACAAAAACAACAATAGCATCGAGAAAGTTGTCAGGAGAACTCCAAGAAGAAAACTGAGAGCTATAACGACATGCAAGAGTTTATCATGCATCGCTGTACACAAAGAAAGCGCTGCAACACAACTGGGAACGGTCGGAGGGTTGATAGACATTTTATTTGATGGGATCCTATTGTAGCATCAAGTCACTGAAGAAGGCTTAGTAGAAGTAAATACATACCGATTCGGGAACAATTGGTTGACTTGATGCTCCATTCAATCGGCAGTGTAGAGGAAAGCGGCAGGAGTGTAGAAACTGAATAGTCGAAGGCTTATATGTAGAATCTTCGCTAAAGGATGGATAACGCATAGCGTACTACCTCGAAGACTGAAGAACTGCGTAGAAAAGCCATTGTTCACCAAACGTGGCCCGGAAGTCTGATTAAAAGGTAATAAATACGTACAATGAACAGTAGTGCGAAGAATCTTGAGTAAATATAGAAAAGTCTCCTCTATTAATATTACGACTCTCCAAGTTTCTAGCTAGTTCGAAGAGCTCTTGAAACATCCGCCATTTACTTCTCGTGAAGTCGCGAAGAAAAGAATTCGCATACAAGTTCTTGAATGGGACATACTGCATAAGAGAAGACACAGTCTACCAGTGAGCGTAGCGTAAAACTGTTCTATCCTGTAAAGACCCGAGGTACTCAAGCGTTCATATCGTAATACACTTTTGCGACTCGCAAAGGATCCAGAAACGAGCGTCCCTCCTCAATAGATAGCCCGGGAGGTCTTCTCTCCTACACTTTTACGATATTGATTGTAAAACGACCGCAAGTTGGGATGTAACCCTCCCAAGATAATCCGTTCCAATATCTGAGGCGTCAACTTGCCACCTCCCTTATTCTTGTAGAAACTATAGCTGACGGTATCGACCATATTCTATCAAAAGAAAAGGAAGCCTCAGTCAAATAGCCACACTTCTGTATAGATCAACTCACATTGTTACTTTCAGAATCGATAAGAGACAACAAGGTAGGCTCCGCCTTTGGGTTGTCTCCGATTTGTACGAACTGGATACCAATCCAGTTTTGGTGGTGTTTTGCGTTGTTCAAACGCGCTGCTGCTTCCTTGATAACAGGGGCAGGGGGAGAATCGGCGTCTATTAAAGAGACTTGTTAAGTCGATAGACAGGGAGATCAAAGAAAGTAATCTCACTAGGTACGCCATCAGTAAGGACAATGACGTCCAGAGGACGTTCTGAAGAATATTCTCCCTTCTTGTATGCCTCATCAAGCCGATCGAGTTGTTCTTTAAGTACTTCCCCGAGTACTCGACCAGTCGGAGTCCCAGCTAATATACTCGTCAGGCTCCTTTTCAAATTCAATAAATATATAAGGCTCACCAGACCTCGTAACCGATTTGAAAACATCCACCACCTGTTCCGCACCCTGCAATATATTTGCTAAGGAAAGGGATTGTTTTTAGATTGTACGGTACATCATACCTGAACTCCGCTTTTCCGTTCTCGTGAATTGAAGAACCGAATGTCGACCCCGTCCGAGTAATTCACAAGGGCATAATTAGCAATCTCTGCGAGAGCGACTTGCGTTTCGGTCCAATGCCTGACCATCTATAATTAAACGGATAGATGTTCTATTTAGTCCTTATGGATTAAATCCAGTAGAACCAGACCTACCGATCTTGAATCGTCTATAACGAAGAAAATCCGGTATTTGCTATAAGAAGTGTTCAAGTTCTAAACAAGAATCTAGTTCGTCAGTTACTCACTTGAGATACTCGTTTATTTCCTGTGGTCTCGCTTCATCCAGCCTAGGATTATAGTCAGGAAGGACTGTACCAGGTTTCGGTGGCATAGGTGCCAGACGTCCCACAGCCTCCTTGGAGAATTTGCCTTCTGTTACTAACCTATAAATCCCGGGATGCATTTCTCCGTCTTCGCCTTGATCGAAATCGTTTATGGAAATAGTATCCAAGGATTGATCACTGGAGCTACTCGTTGAACGAAATGACATGGCGTCGGATCGTAAGCTAGACCGTTCTGTTCGACGGTCATCCATGGAGGCGCTTAAAGAGGTAAGGGAGGGCACCCTAGGCAGGGCACGATTTTTACTCTTCTCTCCTACATCTATCTGTGGGTTCGGTACAGGCGGGGAGCGAATTATGGGAGGAGAGGGTAACACCGTGGGCGTTTTAGGGGCAGAAGGGGGATGAGATTCCGGAGGGGAGGGTACCACATCTTTGGTGACATGACCGGTGTCGGGTGGTCCAGCTACAGGAAGAAGGCTCGGTTCTGGAGGAGAGGGCAACACATCTCTCGCGATAGGGTTGGTAATAGGTAGAACAACCACAGAAGGGGGATGAGATTCTGAAGGAGGAGGTATTACATCTCTGGTGACATGAACAGTGTCGCGTAGTCCAGTGGGCAGTTCAAGTTTAGACGGATGGCAGGGTTCCGGGAGAGAGGGTAGCACATCTCTCGCAACCTGACTAGTGACAGTCGGAGCAGGAAGTTCGGGTTTTTCAGTGACCGACTCGGTGGTACCTGTACTTTCCTTGACAGATTCCTTGCTGTCGTGCCGGGACCGGGAATAGAAAAGGAATAGAAGAACCATGGAAAACACGAGAAGAACACCGTCAACAACGCTGAGAATGATAACGGCATGCAGGATCAGATCGTGCGTAGCTGTGCACAATGAAAGAGCTGCGCCACAAGCGGGGAGTGAGGCAGTGCTCATAGACATTGTGACCAATGGAGGCCAGTCCCTATCGCGGCGTCAGGCCATCGAAGAAACTACTTAGAGTGCGATACGGTCACTTACTTTGCGAACCCGTAAGTGGCTTGACAATCCATTTCTCGTAGAGCTGGAGCGAAGGATATTGTAGAGAGCAGGGGGCTACCTATATGTAGGATCTGAACTAGTACAGAGGCGCTTGTCCCTAACAAAGAGGCGCACACACAACACAGGAAAATGAGGCCAATGAGTGTCGCAGTCGGTCCCATGATCACGCCACACGATGGGCATGCACGGCACCGCGAAGATTAAACTTTAGGGGTGCGCCACTTGCTTGAGGTTTTCATGAAAGATCGTTCTACTTGCTGCGAAGAAGACGAGCCATTGCGTTTGATCACTAGTTGTATTTGAAAAGGAAATATCGAGGCGAGGCGTGTTCTGCCGGTGACCAGTAAATCTGCTCTATGCTCATGCCCAAAGCGCTAACTCATCGCCCTGGAAATACAATTCAAATCAATCTCAGTATCGCCACACTCTCCACATGCCCCGTCTGTGGAAACAAATCAAACCCTCTCAGACTTTCTAGCACATATCTCCCCCTCTTCTCGTTCTCCCCACCACCGCCGGTAGCGGCGTCTTCGGCTTCATCCACCATGTTCAGCAACTTTCCAATGTCCCTCGCCTGCGTATGAACATTGCAACTAACATAAACCAATACCGCAGGCCTAAATTTCACAACCTGTCGAATGAATTCTTCGTCGCATCCTTTCCTAGGTGGATCGATGACAATCACGGTTTCTTGTCTTGGAAACGAAGATACAGATGAGAATATATCTGATGCCGTGCCGGAGCGGAAAGAGATATCTGGTTGTGATATAGTAGGTATGGTTGAGGAGATATTTGATGTAGACGAAATGAGAGTCTTGAATGCGGGAATAGCTCGTAATGAATTATTCAGTGTCACATTCTGTTGGGCGGATCGAATACTATCGGTTGAAAGTTCGATACCAGAAATCGTTTTGAAATGCGGCGAAAGTGTGATGGCGAACAATCCTGAACCACAGTACGTATCCACAAGATGCGTAGGTTGCGGTTTCTCTGAAACGGAAGGGAAAATAGCTTCTTTCACGTAATGTGTCAATGGTACCAGAACTGAGTTATTATTCTGGAAAAATGAAGAGGCAGGGTATTCAAACAGAAACCCTCCAACTTCTTCACGTATCTTTCCGGTATGAGAAGTAACGCAAACGTGTTTGTTGAGCGCTTCAGATAGATAATTCTCAACTTCGGAGCTACCAGGGTCGGACATCTGTGGTGGAAGCAGGATGGTGGGATCAAGGGAGTCACGTAGAATCAGTGATACGCCGCGTTTATACGTGTAGGCTTTCCTGGATTGAGGTATCAGCCTCGGATATATGAGGGTTAGAGAAATGAATTGACTGGATTATATTTGCTCGTTCAGCAGTAAGCGCCTCGTTGATGACTGGCGTGGCAATCGGACATTCTTCAATGTCCAAGACCTTGCGCGTACCGACCACATTGAAACCAATTTTCAGCCAATCCGGTTGTTCGTTGACAGTGTCCTCGTCACCTTGCTTCTGCTTGCGCAGAGTTTTGGGTGCCGCCTCGAAATGGGGCGTAATCTTAGTGCGATAACCATAATGAAGTGGTGAGCCGATAGTGGGCAGAACAGCGGGCACGGATGATTCAGGGAGACCTGCAACAGCTTGACATACAGTATATAGAGTAACATACGGAATGGCCTACCAGAAAAGTTTCTATAGGCTTTTACAATGACGTCGCGCTTGAACGAGAGTTGTGAGTCGTATGATAGCATCTAGGCATTGCGTTAGGGTATGGAAATAGCTTCTTAAGGACCAGCATACCTGATACTGGCACCCAGCGCATCTACCAAAGTACCGGCACTGCACCCTGGAGTCATCCCGTAAATCTAAGTTTGGCGTGACGACTTCTACTAAATCGGCAAGAGAGTGCATTCGCGCATTTCGATACACCTTGGCGCGTACAACTTCGCCAGGAAGCGAGAAGGGAACAACGATTGCCCACGGCGTGCCAAGGAAGCTCTCGTCTGTCGGGATAGCTACGGCTTCACCTGGAAAAGGGATCCTTGTACATCAAAATTACTCATAACCGCCAGCGGGAGAAACGGCGAAACTCACCGCTGGGGCTCAAGCTCTTGACGACGACCTCTACCTCCTGATGAAACGTGAACGGCGAATCAAACTCTACGCCCCCCTCGATAGCCTTCCCAATGGCAGACGCGCCGAGGACGGATTTGATTTCGTGCCAGAGGACATCTTCCACCGAACATGGCTCCGGCAGGTCCGCCCGCTTGTGCTTGGACTTGCGCTTCGACCTTTTCGGCTGCTGCGCACCTTTGGCCTGTGCCTGTGGTGGCACGTCGTCCTGGACAATTGTCGGAGGGGCGCCAGATGCCAAACGGGCCTTCTTTGCGTCTGGCAGCTCGACGCCAGAGTCAGGTGCCACCCTCACCCGGCTGGCCGTTGACTGCGCTGACATTCTGCGCAGATGTATAGTCGCGATGATCCGGCGTAGATGGCAGTGGCGGTGAGAGGGAAAGACCCGAAGTGCGGCCAACATTTAGGAGTGGAGAAAAAATAAAATAAAATATTATCGCGGTCCTAAAAAGGAAATTCTTCGCAGCCGGCGAGTCTGATTAATTGGACAAAAGTGCCATAATCGAAAGAAATACATGAATCATCCTGAAAATAAGCAGCGTACTTGCCCGGGATGGTGCCATTATGATGGGAATATTCGCAATACAACAACTGGGAGTAATGCCCAGGAAAGGTAATTCGCTCCGTGACGTTCTTTCTCGCAACCCTCATGGTCGCTCCTTTCACTGTCTTTGGCTACGGCTCTCTGATATTCAAGGTGGCTCTTCTAACCAACTATTCACCACACAAGAACTTACTATTCGAAGTAGCCCCCACCTCATACCATCAAACAAGGTTCGTCAATACCGATCACTTATTTGACCTCAGCCTTACCCAGAATCTTCTAGTTCACGGCTTCCTCAAAGGCTACGTGAGGAGGTTTGCACAATCGTCTCACGACCACAGGGGGACCGACGAGGTACTTAACCACAAGAATGCCAGCTCTGTCGAGGATCTAACGGTGAAGACTACGTCAGCATCCAGGACGAGTAGTCACTCTTGTACACAAGGAAGACTGGGATAGATTCTCGCAAGCCGTTCGTGTCTTATCTGCTCGCTGAGTGTCGTGTTGTGATAGCGCCTTCAGGATGCTTTTCCTCACGAGGATGTTGTATGGGGTGGGTTAGCTTTAGAGTTCGCGACGGTGGTTTCCTTACTGACCTCTATCGAAATAGGAATCGCGTATACCATAGATCCCGCGTACGAAGCTGAGGTCAGAGATTATCTAGGGAAGTTTATGCCATTTTGCCCCCACACGCTCTCTGATCCTATCCCTCAAAAATAGAGTATCGCGAAAAGGTTATATTATTCCCGTAACTGGTTGCCCTGCCCTCATTTTCTCCCAGGATGGCTATACCAGGGAATCATTAGATATCTATGGCATCGTTGACGGAAAGGAGCAGATTGTCATCCACAACGTACGTCACTCCTTTCCTTTCGATGGTACAACTCACGACCCCTGAATCAGGCCTTCGTATGTTTCTCTCCTTGGACTAACTTGACTTGATATTCAATGTCGGACAGTGTTATGTTGGAAGAAACGATAACCCATCATTTGGTATGTAACAAGCTTACAAGTCTATACAAATCTCGTCACAATTAAGGAACAACAGTCGGTTCGGAACCACTCGATGTTCTCGCGCATCGGATATGGCGTTCAGTCGGACCATCCGGGCCTAACAAGGTGCGGAGCTAAATCATGTGGACGTTTACACGCATCGAATCATTACGCCATCCACCAGGAATACTTGTACAAGCTCGCTGATGCCATCCGGAAGCTCTCTCCTGATTCCTTTGATTCACACTTATTCGCTCTCGAGGTTAGTGATCCCCCGTTACTCAAGCTGAAA
Organism: Agaricus blazei; assembly: GCA_029719445.1. Lineage (NCBI taxonomy): Eukaryota > Fungi > Basidiomycota > Agaricomycetes > Agaricales > Agaricaceae > Agaricus > Agaricus blazei. The sequence continues at coordinate 107,350 of SSNC01000026.1, read as the reverse complement.
GTTGTTAATTCTCGATGTAGGACAAGGTGAAAGACTTAGATTCCAAAGCATCTTTAGATGGTCATGCAATGTAGCAACCATTCACGAATATAGTATCTAACGCAATATACACTGCTATTCAATTTTACGCATCATAGGTGCTCCTCTAATAATATCGCGTCTGGATAATCGCCACGTATCCCATCGGTAAGAGAGAAGCATCCGAAGTGTATGACAAGTGGCCCTATCTAAGTTGCCCAGGTTGCCGGGTACGTCATCCTTATCAGCTTCTCTCAACCGAATTTGAACAGAGGCATGAGGGGGTAGACGAGACTGATAGTCTACCGCTCTTGTCATATTTCTCGGGCTGCAGATAAAGAGGGATAAACAAACCGGGTGTTGAACCTCCTTATGAGAGTCATCGGCTTACTCGATGGTACAAATGCTCAGAGCCAGGGATATATCGAATTTTCGTACCGAATAATCACACGTCAAGGGGAGTCAATTATAGCTCATGCGGCATGAACCTCATTATCTTCTCTTTCCTGAATCTTCGTGTTTTGATTCCCCTTCTTGCCATGTATATCAGTTCTTTCTCAAGAGACGATAAAAGGCGTAATGTCCTTGTATACCTTAGGTTTCGCCGACCTCGTTTTCGGTGATTTGCCAAATAGTGGATCCGTCACAACCCCCGGCACAATTATTTACGACATTAACTACCTTTAGTTTGGTAGCCCCAATGCAAAATATTCTCGTGGCAGATGCTTCAACCATCATGACGCGCAATGCAAACACCAGGCACGCTCTATCATTGAACCAATAACAGGCTTCTCTACCTCCAAAAATGTTGACCATCCTTGTGTCTCCGGTAAATTTCCGATTTCTTAGCTTCCGCGCGCTATTTTTGCTTTGTTGACGTTTCCTTTCAAGCTTCTACCGGTATGCTCACCTGGTCTGTTTTTATCCGCACTACAGAGCAGACTTGGAATATTAACGATGATACAGCCATCGGCGAAAAAAGTTCAAGGTCATGGGTGCATTTTTTACTGTTCGCCGATTATCAGTGCGGTAAAACTGAGAGTGAAGAAGGTTGGCATCCTTCAAGTCTATGGCAATATCTCAGAGAATGACATATTTGTTCTTGACACAAAAAGAGGTAAGGATTATTCACGGTTGAACTAGATACTATTTGGAGGACATAGCTCCCACCGGAAGTCTAAGAGAAGAATGTTGAATATGTAATTACCGGATATGGGAGCGAACACTTTGGTCCTACCGTCGCTTACCATTCTGCATACTCTGTTCATTTGATGACTTGCTCATCGCGATTCGGAGATGCTTAGTAGGAATGAGTCAGTGAGAGAAAATCTTGACATTTTTGTATAAGCGACCGGTGGTTAATGGTATCATTTCGGAAAAGTCATAACTTCTGTTCGACAAAGGAACAGAACCATTATTGATGAATGCCGCGGGTCAACACGGCGAGGGATAACTAACTAACAATAGTTAAGAAGAGAGGTAATGGAAAGTTGAGAACATAGTGTAGTTCTTTGATCAGTCAGGTTCATATAACCGCTACATAGTTGTGCAGGCCGCGACGGAGTCTCTCATAAGACTCTTATCCTCTCAAATCAGTGGAGCTCACCCCACATTTGGAAGTACAAACATTAAAACGCGCCCCTGATTCCATTACATGCCATGGTCACAATGGCTAAAGGCAAAACCGGCCGAAAGTTAGAAAAATCAGAATAGATTCTATTCTTCCAGTTCTCAGAACACATGATTTCGATGCTCGCTCATAACTTCCACGAGGATGGTACTGGGAGAAAGTATCCTGAAGTGGTATGTATGATCTCTGCAAAATCAAACGACGTCGAGTGAAAGGTGTAAATGAGGATGTCCTTTCTCATGGCATACCAGATGGCCCCACTCATCGCTTCCCCGCAGTCATTCCGGTCCGCCACCTCCTAGGATTTGAATCATCAAGTTGGCGATCATAGCTGGTAGTACTCGATCTCAACGACTCCTCGAATGACAAGAAAATCTCGGCATTTAATATCAAATCGGATCAGTATAAACCTTTTTAGCTTGTTTTCAACCTACTTTCTTTCTCCACAGAACCCTACAATAATCGCAGTAATCACGGATCCGGCATGCTATTTATAGCAGACAGTTACTCAATGCCGAACACCATCTGATGCGTTGCACCCCCCAGATTTACTCCATCTACAGCTATTATTGGAATAACGTTATCTGATAACTCTCCGAGATCATGCGAGGCTTTAATCTCTGCTAGTGTGTTGGCCAAGATCCATTGGACAGAATAAATCACCGAAGCAATATAAAAACGCGACGTATACTCCAGGATTTACCAGAAACCCCCAAGTTTCATTCAATCAAGTGAAATGTACTCCCGCTTCTTTGCTCTCGTCGTCGCCATCGCTGGCTCGGCTGTTCATGGTGACTGTCTCTCTGTATCTCCGCATCATGAATATGTCCGCTCATTTAGATATACCCCTCAGCCGTCCCAACCCAACTGGCTGCCCGTGACTGCTCTGCTGAAGCAGCTGCACTCAACATGAAGCGTGCTGAGGCTCGTGGTCTCAACGCACGCTCGATCTGGCCTGGCCCACAAAACGTTAGCCAGGCGCTTGCTTAATCTCCCCCCCCCCATTTTTGTTCTAACGGTGTACTGTAGACGACATGTATTCTTGCACCTGAATCCCCCAAAAGTTAGTTGCACCATCTTCTCGCTGACTTTGCCTTCGAATTGACATGTTTGTTTCAGATAATTACATCTCCGGAATGGTATGGGCTTCCGGTCGTTCTCGACGGTACTGTTATACTAATTTTTCTATTCCGCAAGCCTGTCACTGCTAACATCGGTGATGGACAAGCGTAAGTCACTTTATTTCCACTGGTATCCATCGCCCATTCCCTGACTTGTGGTTTTCTACACAGTGGACTTGAATTTGTCCTCGACGTGGCTGTCATGGATATTACCACCTGCAAGCCACTTTCTAATGCCATGGTCGAGCTCTGGTCCCGTGAGTGATCATTCACAAAAACTAGGGCATTAGACTTAAACAAATCTCAGCCAACGCAATGGGAGTGTACGGAAACTTCCTCCGGGGAGCGACAACAACTTCCTCCACTGGTGTCGCTGAATTCACCACCGTTTTCCCTGGAATGTCGCAGGGCGCTAACCACGTCAACATAGCCGTCCACGCCTCATCGAGCACGTCTTCTTCTACTGCTCATGTCGGAAAACTCTACTTCGAGAACCACTGGAATGACCTTATCCTTGGAACTTCTCCTTACACTCAAAATTCCAACCCCAAGGTTGTCAACGAGAATGACTCTGATTTCGCTAGTGCTATGAAAAAGGGATACTCTCCCATTGTTAGGTGAGTACCTTTTAAGATGTGCACTTTTTATTCCTCTTACTAAACCTTTTACAGCCTTACTTCTATCCATGATGACTGGCCAGAGGGTGTTGTTGGAATCATCAGTGCGTTTCATCATAAATTGTCTCGAAATGGGACTCATATCGAACCTCTCTAGCTGTCGGTATCAACCCCCACTAAATCTAACAACGAAAAAGAATCAAAAAGAGATAACATTCGACTAGTAGTGTTTGTCTTAAGATTACTGAATTAAACAATGATTTGGCCTTATGACGATATTTTTACTCAAATTTCTCCATAACAACCTTCCTTTGTGTGAGTGTGTGTGAGTAACTTGGGGAAGTAATTCTCGGAAGTCAAGGGACACATCGAAGCACTCGAGTCTTTCCGGGAAGCCCGCAGGTGACTTGTGTTAACCATTATTGATCCGACTCTTCTGCGATCTTCTTGACGTTTTCAACCATGCGAACGCTATCACAACCCCTCGACTAGTTGAGTCTGATGTCTGCAAATAGCTCCTAGCTGCGCTTCTATTAAGTTCCGCATAGTCTCAGCGCAAGCTTTCCACGCTACCTGTACCGTGGTAATTTTGGAATAATCAAGGCCCAATCTCTTTCGGAGGAATTGGCCATTGTCCTACAATGTATCTTGAACAGGAAAGCTAATTTACACACGCTAGCCCGAGGTTAAGCTTCGCAGTGCACCTCGAGGGAACCCATTTCCACGCGATGAAGGCAATATTGCCGTGGTTACAGTGAGTAAGCACAGTTCCCACCGCCGAGATGACGTTTATAATATAGCTGAAGGATAAACTGCGGCTGTACTCTCATTCTGAATATCCGTGCTCTGTTGTTGTCGGTAACCGATAAGTGTTTTGTCTCGAACGTCAAGGATGAAAGCTTGGATCAACTTCTTACTGGCCGCGCTTCCGTGGGAGTTACACGCTCCTCAAGCATTAGAATCATGGAAAGGGCTTTTAGGGTTGAATAATAACGCGCAAGTCGGTTAGCGTATTTAACATTCTTCTTGCCATCGAAATTAATACTCAACGTACCCCCGTGCATGATGCCATACATCTCTGATTTTTCACAGCTTTTTCCCAGGATGGTGCTAGCATATTCGCGACAAGGGATTGTTCGTCTCAAATTGCTGCTATAAACCTGGCACGAAGGGAGGCACATGGTCATGCGGGAAGACCTTTCAGTGCGGATATTGGAACAGTGGGTTGACTAATACAAGTAAAGCGGTATAAAACTTATACCACTTCCACTTAGCTGACATGCGTCGCGGCCCCGGGAACACCACTTGGTACGTCCAGATTCATGATTTTATGTTCAACGGCACTCTAAAGAAGCGCTTCAGAGGACTATCTTCGCCCTGTATGCAATCTTCTCAGATAGTGATATGTCGCTGAATTTGATTCTAAGCCCATACGTCAAGACGTGCGAGAGGGACAAAAGTGAGTTCTTCTCCTAGATATCGCAAAGGTAGCATTAAATAGTGGGTCGAAGTGGTGTCCAAGTGAGGCTCGACGCCACCATCATTGACGTAACGACCTGCCAGCCCATGCCTAACGTTATGGTGGAGGTTTGGTCAAGTAAGTGCGGGGCATCAAACAATTGAGAATACGCCACTGAATCATAGATACTCCAGCGAACGCTCTAGGGTATTATGGAAACACTTTCCTACGAGGGGCCTTTACCTCTGCAGCTAATGGTGTTGCGCAATTCCAAACCATATTCCCTGGCTTTACCTCCCACGGCGCAAACCATTTTAATCTCATGATCCACACGTCCGACTCGATGTCCGGTACCATTTCACATATCGGGCAGGTCTTCTTTACCGACCGTTGGACTGAGGTCGTCAGCATGACTTCTGAATATAACCAGAACAACCACACTTGGATATTGAATGCCCAAGATCCAAACTTCGCCGCTGCCACCGCTGGTGGTTATAATGCGCTCGTCGAGTAAGTAAACATAGTAAGGTTGACAAATAATGTTAACGGGTGATAGCATCCAATCTATTCATGATGACTGGCCAGAAGGGGTTATCGGTTATATCAGTGCGTTACAGTCTTTGCACTGATACAGGTCTCAAGTCTAAAGTTCCGTATAGCAATTGGTGTGAACCCGAGAGGGTAGATGAGCGGCAACTATGAGGACGCGAAACGCTCTAGTAGGTGTGCGTACGCTTAGTTATAGTGAATGAAGAAGGGTCGATCGAATGTAGAGAGTATCACACCAAACATGAATACACAGAGGGACTACTTTTCACATCCACTGTATCAGCCCGTCAATCATCTCCGGTTCCCTGGACAAATCCCTTCATGGGGCGATCTTTGGTCAGTTAGGACCTACAATAGGCGACCATCTCGTGCTCCAGTGGCGGCTTCAAGTCCTGGACCTATGACTCAAACGGGACATTGTTCTGTTTGTCAATACCGCGCATCACAAAGAATCCGTCATTTGTGAAGGGTGGAAACTAGGGGTGCTGAAGGCATGGAGTCCGCGTTGTTGAATACAAATAGGTGAACCGACGGCATCTTTTGAGATGCATGAAAAGGAATATGTATGCTCAATCAAAACCTTTTGGGTGTTAAAGCGCATATATTCATAACCTTGGGCTAGGGCTTATGGGGTGTCATAGGCAGAGCCCCTGCATTGTTGAATACGACACGCCGAGGAAAGACAAGTAAGCTGGTCTTTCTCTGTCCCGTGCATGCAAGGTGACACAGGTCCTCCAGCAGAACCTCTATAAACAGGGACGGCACGAATTTCAGTCGATGTCTTGCACTCCGACACACCGCTGCATAACATCAAGACCTCTTCACTCTCTTGATGCAGAAGGTGCATTTCTCGGTGTACCTGCTATGTATCTCATTAGTGTTGAATAGGGCTACCCTAACAGCCACTGAAGCATTCATCGTCAGCCTGTTTTGAGAAGGACGGAGATGAATATCCGAAAACTTTCACAGACCGGCCGGGACAATTACGAATGGCATATCAGCGCTGAGGAACGTCATGATGGAATAGTGGCTGCGACATTTGTGTCCTCGTTGTCTCCCGCTTCTGAACATGGCTCTAGCTCACTTCTTGATTTCATGTGCTAGACTTTACCAACATGTCAACAAGGCGTTAGATTGTCGACATGCTCGCGAGACTGAGTTGTCTTTATCGTTCAATCATTCATTACACCATTAACACATGCATTTCAAATACCTGTACCGAGCGCTGGCAGTTTAATACCAAAGTACGTCGTATACTCGCGCCTGAGTAGCCCCTATACTTATATTCTTTAGCTGTGTCATACTGAATTGATTATAGTCATTCACGCGTACTTGAAGCTCACACAACGTTCTGTGGGCACCACCAGCATCCTCTTTCTAGAAGCTCCCTTCTGGCTTTCTGTCCGTCCCCGGAGCGCTTACCTTGTGCTTCTACCTATGCTGCGCTGCGCAATGTGTCACGCTCATCATGAGTTTCAGGACTAAACTCATGATGTCGTAACTGTATAACTCGATGAAAACTGTCCGTTGTCCAAATTTATCACTATTGATTCAAATAACCGGTCATGACCCCAAAGGGTCATTCCAAGCTGTGATCGTGCGTCTTGTGTTCGGCATCCTTGGGGAAGCATCTTCATTTGTCACCAAACAGCGGCATAATTACTTGCACTCGACTCTAGGCAGACCCAGCTAACATGATCATTTCCCCTCCGCCCCTCACACCCAGCCCCACGCTCAACTCACCAACTCCGTCTCTGGTTGAGTTACAAGGCCCTACGAGTGCTCTAGCGACTCTTCTCAGCGGGGCCGGACTCAATGCTGCAGATGGTCCTCATTATCGCACGACAACAAATATTGTTTTGAGTTGCCTCACAACGATCGTAGCTTGCACATGGGTGGCGCTTCACATGAATGTGCCCGAATCTAATCCACCCGCTTGGAAATGCTTTTTGTGGAAGACTTGTGTCATGTCTGGAGCTCTTATGGCACCGGAGGTCGTAGCTGCTAGGGCAGTTAGAGAGCGGTTGATAGCAAGAAGATATATGGACGAGTGGAATGTGAATTTTGTGTCTTTGTGTAAGCGTCTCTCCTAATCTCCTCGGTAACCTAAATTCAACATTGAGCACCTGACTCAAGGTTCACCTGAACGCGTCGCAATACGAGGAAAGACTAAGGAGCAATACAAGCGCGAATTGAAGGACAAGAATTACGACAGCCGTTGGACCTTAACACATGGGTTCCTTGCCGGCATGGGTGGGATAAGGTTTTACGACGACGGGGATGAGAATCCCAAGAAATTCGAACCAACACAAGCTTTTTTCAAGGATCCGAAAATGCAACCTATCATCCAACAGATTGGACTCATTTCTTCGAAGGATATACAAGACAAAAGCAAGGGGGATTGGGTGAGCAAAGTATTTATTGTGGTTCAGACGACGTGGTTCATCATCCAATGCCTTGCACGATGGGCGACCCACCTTCCTGTGACCGAGTTGGAGGTTGTCACTCTTGCTTATGCCATTCAGAATATCGTCGTCTACTTCTTTTGGTGGGACAAACCACAGAACGTCTCAGTCCCTTACTGTCTTTATCTCGAGAAGGACCGGCGCGTTTCCGAGGAGCAAGCGGCCAGAGGCGCTAGCGAACAAGAAAAAGTACCCTTAATGCAATATCCTCTGAGCTCAACACTCGTAGATGTGCCACTTAATTTGGATGCTTTGCCAGAATGTGAAATCCCCCGTAGCAGGAGTCGTAGCGGTCCTAGGTGGAAACTCTCCCATAACGAGGTTAGTGCCTGCTATTCTATTTATGTGAGTAATACAAACTCACAAATCAGAAGTGGGTACAGCCGATTCACTCACGAAGACATGGCTTCTTTACGAAGCTATTTGGTGGGGACAGACATGTGCTTTTCCTTATCCTGGCTGGAATCCTTTTCGGTTGTCTTCACTTGATTCCCATATGGTACCCCGTATTTCCTTCGGATACCGAAAGGATAATGTGGGAAATCAGTGCTATCTACATTACTGTTGCACCTGTCGCCGGACTGGTTGGCTGGTTGATTTTTGTGGTTGTCCCGCGGTCTCCTTACTTTTACGCAATACTCTTTTTTGATGGAGTGTTTGTAGCGTGTATCGCCGGCGCGTATGCTGTAGCACGGGTTATCCTCCTTGTTCTTCCTTTGATCACTCTTGTTTCGCTTCCGACGGAAGCTTTCCTGAGCGTCGAGTGGACCAGATTTATTCCTCACTTCTAGTCGTGATGCGTATGCTAAAAGTATTTGACGCATGAGAGGTTGTGAAGTTTTTCTTTGTTACTTCGCTCATTTGATAGAACTACTTGTCTTTCCCTGAACGTTAATCGTGATTATTGAACTTGTCAGAGGCGTCTTTTTGTTTTGTACGACTGATTTCTTGCTCTACCGAAGCAATCCGACCACAGTTCTGTCACCGAAAAAGCTGGAGCGTAATCTACTACCCACCACCTCCCGGTAGGAGTGGCGGATTGGCTATGACCGAATCAACTGTACCGTCCCCCAAAACCGCCACCGAACCATCTCGGACTTGTGTGCCCCCATTTGATATTTGAACTTGATATACGATCCCCACTAGGACCTCATTGGACCGAACGCACAATAAAGGAGGACTGCACACGGCTCACCGCAGACAACAGTCTGCTCAAAACACCAATTGGAGTAGGTGCTTCGATTGTCTGCTTAAGCTCTACTGATTGGGGGTGTGAATGTCCCTGAGATTCTTTATAGTGCACTACTAGTTTCGTTGTATTCTGATCCCTATGGGACCAGAGCTCAGGATCCAATAGATACGAATTTCCCTGTATCTGTTACTTCGTTTTGCTCAAAGTAGATGAAGGAGATAAGATAAGATAAGACAATTGCGTCATCACTGGCTGATGCTGTGCCAAACGCCCCTTTTGCATTTTCGCCAAACGAGCCGCATTGTTCCAACTTCAACCACACAAAATCCGAGTCTACCGGTTTCTTGGAATCCTTCTCTTGGCTTACTACGTATTTTTGGGTGGCTCAGCGGCTATCCGGTGCTTCTTGTTGTGCGGCAATCTGCAATTAATCAAGACCGTCGTCGACTGCGGTGGCCTTATCGATAGAAGCTATCCCTGAAATAGCTCTTAGTTTCTTTGTTAGACAGACGCTGAAATGGTGAGCCCGTGTTGCTCGTCGCTTCTCGGACTTAGTGTGAGTGGAATGAAACTCTGCATTCTTAGTGGCCAAATTGCTAATAACGAAGCCTGGGGCTGTCCTCTGGGGTCCATGCCTCAGCTACTGTCAAAAAAAGTATTACAAAATTACGTCGTTCCTCCATTGTCCCTTTCTAAGCTGTGCCAAATTCAATTTTCTGCACTCCACCTCCATCTATGTAACGGGTTCCTCAGCGCACAAGTTTGTGAGTATCGCTTCTCAAAAAAAGTTGACGCAACACCTACTGATCATGCCGAGTGTAAATGACCTAATCGTATTCGGCATCGCCTGCATGTCCATCTCCAGTATTATTAAACACGGCAGTATCTACAAATAAAAGGCGGCTCGAAACTGGAACTAGTCAGCATGATCGTCCCTTCCCTACCCACGATGCCGACTCCCTCTTCCTCCTACCTACAGGCTTCAATAATCGTCCCAACGATACTTTCCGGTCGTGATCGGCCTGAGATTCCGGATGTATCTCGTTATAGGACCACCATGGATGTTGTTTCGGGTTGTCTTTCAACGATCTTTGCATGCACCTGGCTCGCGCTACACATGGATGTACGGCAGTCTAATCAATCTATATTAAAGTATTTTTGGTGGAGGATCAGTTGGATGTTCATGGCTCTGATTGTACCAGAGGCTATAGCTGCAGAAGCGATTCAACAGCGGTTAACTGCAAAGAAATATATGGATAACTGGAATGTGAACTTTGCGTCTTTGTGTAAGTGTACCGCTTGCTTTTTTGTTATTTAAGCACGCTGAATGCCTGCCCCAAAAGGTTCACCTGAACTCGTAGAAATACGAGGAAAGACAGCTAGGCAGTACAAGCACGAACTAAAGGGTAAAAACCACAACAGCCGCTGGACTCTTACGCATGGGTTCCTTGCAGATATGGGCGGGATAAGGCTCTACGACTTGGACGGTGATGACAACTTCGAGGAATTTGAACCTACTGAAGAAACGTTCGAGGATCTCACAATGCTACCCGTTATCCAACAGATTGGACTCATTTCCTCTAAAGATATAGAGGACAAAAGCAAAGAGGACTGGATTTCTAAATCGTTTGTTGTAATCCAGACAACATGGTTCATCATCCAATGTTTTGCTCGATGGGCGACCCACTGACCCGTGAGCGAGTTGGAGATTGTTACACTTGCGTATGCCATCTTAAATATCCTTACCTACATCGTTTGGTGGAACAAACCGCAGAATCTCACTGTTCCCTACCGCTTCTATGTCGAGAATAGCACACAGTGTTCCGAAGTTCTGAGGGCAGAAGGTCATGAAATGCAAGAAACAGTACTCTTCGGGTCACCTTCTCTGAACCGCGGCATCGCCGACGGAGGGCAACCTACAACCTCTTTACAGACATCCGAAACTCGCTGTAGAAGGAGCCGCCCCATCTCCCAAAAGTGGGTAGAGCCACCTCTCTCCAGAGTTGAAGGTTACTGTAAATGGCTATTCAATGATGAATTCAATACCAATAGCTCACTCACTCTCTGTGTTGGAGTCATTTTTGGAGCCCTACATTTGGTCCCGATTTGGTTATCGGTGTTTCCGTCAAATGTCGAAAAAAGATTATGGCAGTTTTCGGCTCTCTATATCACTGGGGTGCCTGTCGTTTACTCGGTTTTAATCTTCACTTCCAAATCTCATTGTAAGCTACTCAATGTGTCAATTAGCTGTGTTACTGCACTTTATGCTGTAGCGCGTATCACACTTCTTGTTCTTTGTTTTAGCACTCTTCGTTCACTTACACTGGACGCCTTCTTGAATGTGAGATGGACGAGATTCATCCCTCATATTTAGTCTGCATTTTAGCTGGGAATTCAATAGCATGTAATGTATAATATCAGAGCATCTATGTACCAACTAAGAAGAGGATGTCCAGGAGTCGAATGGCAAGTGTCACCGATAGCGAAAGTTAAAAGAAAATACTTGGGGAAATTCCGAAGAGTGCATACTCAATTATACACTCAAGAATTTGTGTCGTCAATTTGAAAGGGAAGGTGAATTCTCAACAGTCCATGATCAAGTGACTGTACAAAATGGTCCCAGAGATAGTGATGAATGACGTCAGGTGGGTTTACTGTATTTACAACATAACAAGATCGTTCCCCATAATCTAAAACAAACTGTAGATGTCTCCTCCGGGCGCCGGGTACGCGTTCCCAATGATAAATATATAAGACTATGGCCATGTGCGTGGGGGAGTGGAAAGGCCTGGAGGGATAGTCGTCTCCAGGTCTCCAGGCGGTAAGAGCGAGGTTGGAACAGCATCGGGTCGCCCAGATGTGTACAACCTACACCTACCTGTGCAAATAGTCTCATCTAATGATGATGTATGGGATAGGGTGGGTGGTTTTAAAGGAATCGCGAGCAGGTAGCGGTGCCGTCCACTCAGCACAGGGAGGAGAGAGACGAAGGTTATATCAAGGGTCACTACATTATTATGACTCCATCTTTCACACGGGCTGCCCTTCCGAGACAACACACCGCGCTCGTTCCTCGTACGGTGTTCCATATTTCAATAACCTGCACGAGTCAGAAACCGAGTTAGGAACAATACTGCTAAGGCCATGAAACCTCGATGCTTACCCCACACGATGTAATTAGGTTTGCCGGCCATAGTTATCTCCATGATGCGTTATTTTGTTGTATTTGTGAGAATTTTACCAGACGAAGACTGACCACATTCTGTTGTAAAGCCACTATTTTCCTCAGCAAAATCATTTAAAGTCCTGTTCCACATTGCTCCGAGTTGGCTTTGAGGGGTCCGGTTAAAGTGGACCGACCTCGTGGTCGCTATGGTGTTATTTTGGATGCCATTTGATAATGAACGTAAATTCAATACAAGGCGGGAAACCATAGTGCAGGTTAGCAGCTGACTGAATGATGCTCCTACTCCTTTGATGTCAGGCCCTGCAAGCTATCATAGTAATGAGTCAGAGGGATGGAATCGAAACTGAATGATATACGTACAAAGTAGATCAGAACGTTCATTAAATTTACCAGGAAAATCAGGAGGTAATAGATCACTCCATCACGGAGAAGTATCGTGATTGTTCTGTCGGTGACTGAAGCTCCTCTACCCGTAGAATTAAACGCACAATGAACGTGGTATTCAGCGTCAGTATCATTGAGACCACAGCTTACGAGGTAAATAATTGTCCGATATGGTGCCATGTACGATATATCGTGAGGAGGAAGATGCATGAATCGGTTACAAGGGGTGCTATCCATAGTGACGCTGTGGAAGTAGTAAAGATAAATAATGACAGTGGGATTTTCGTGTTTAAACTCACGAACGAGGTCATCACTACCCGTCAAGATACAGCCTGAACACACGAAATTGGTAGGAGACTCGTGTACAATGATAGGTAACACAAACCAGCAAGTTCCAGTGGAAGGGGGAGAGCTAAAATATATGTTCGGTTATCCGGCGTAACTTGGGTTTGGAAACCGAATCTTACCAAAGCTGCTGTGCAAACCTATCATTGATACAATGATTTCTCCAATCAGAAGACATAATAGGAAAGTAAAGATTTTCTTGCTTCGCTCATAGAGCGCAACCACCCGTAGAGTCATGATGACTGAGCAGGTTTAGTTTATAATTTGCTCGGGAGTAATGCACTCACGTTGTCCAACTGTAGAACAAATGTGTTAAGCGGACAATTTTGGGGTCGCTGGGCATTTGAACTCACCAGCAACAAGAATCACAGTGCATGTGCCTTCAAATAGGACGTATCTATCGCATCTATCAAATGGCCTGAGGGAATAATATAATCGGATCATTTTGGAGAAGTACATACGACTATAAGAGATTGTCAGGTGGTAATCTATCCTAAATTGGGACAAGCTCACGCACCTCTCCCTTCCAGCTAGGATCATTGAATGCTACAAGGACATTAGCACGGAAAATTATACTTGGGACCTAGAAGACTTGCCGACAACTATCACAATGAACTGTATTAAAGTCGCATATCGGTTGAGAAGGAAGAGCACAGCAGCAAGGGATTTTGAGCGCAGCCAAATCCTCTCCACCTAGCACATTTGGTGAGTCCAGTCATAATTTAGAAACATTGTGTACAAACCTCTTGTCCAAATATTAGAACTGTCAGAGGCTGATTGGTAAAGGGTCTACAGAATACAGACAGCAACAGAAGCTTACCATGATCGTAAGCTAACATGACAAATGATGCACTTTGAAAGTACTTGTTCGCCAACCTGAAGACTTGATGAGAAGTCTAAGATGTACTTGTGTAGAGAAACGGACAAGTGTGCCGCCATGCTAGGTATAGTCATATCCGGGAGAGGAGGAGTAAAGCCAAAGTTAGTGGAACTAACACCACCGCCATTCGCAACAACTCCCTTTTATATGTCAAAACGCCAAAAATATGACCCAGTAAGGCCAGATCATGGAAGTTATTGGTCAGTGTTCTGGTGCCTGCTGAGTTGTGCTGTTTCTGTTTCTGCAGAACCAATTCCCAGTCAACTTCAACTGACACATATTTATGGGTTGCCAAGGTCGGTTGATGATTGGTGGACCAGTGTATGACATGCTGTGTCATATCATACAAGGCATCATACAGTTGCTTCTCTTTAAACAGCTCCTGCGCTGCAGGAGAATGAGGTAAAGTATTTAAGCTCAACAGACCATCCCAATCAAATTCGGCTCATCAAGGAAACTGGGCAGAAAGCGGACTCCTGTAATCAAGTTATTTTTCTTATGAATCTAAGGGATCCACTCAGTAATCTCTTCCATACACTCGTCGAGTGCAAAATTCTGACATGTAATCATCACGACCTTCCCGAACTTTTTCCCAAGCCACGTTCTTTCAACAGGATCTCACACGGCGGGCAAAGTGCTGTTGAGTTGTTGTTAAATGTGCTGTTGAGTGATCAATCAGTCTATCAGTCTATCACTTGGCCTTTCTCGTGAAACTAGGTCCCTGTCGCATTCTATAGATAGCGCTATTGCTGTTGAAGCACACTCTAGTAGTCTATACTCAATGCGCTAGCTACGATTTTGAAATTCATACATGGATCTTGATCAGGTTATACTATCTATGTGCCACTCGAAGTTCTGGAATTGCCGATTAATTGTCACTGTCAATTATCATGAGAAAGGTCGAGTGGTGGGCTGATAACTCAACAGCACAGTTAACAACACAGACTTGACAACACTTTACCCGCCGTGTCACAGCTACCAAAATTATTGAATCTGTCCCACCGTACATAAGCCTAATTAGCTCTGCCCTGATTACATCAAATCCCCGGAACTTTGCGCCTCCCTGGCTATACTTTATCTGTCCTTGAATCCTTGCCTCATAGATTCCGTTAACAATCTACGCCTCAAGAGTTCCTCGTGAAGCTGACTTATAAGGCCGACAAACACTCGTGGATCATATATTAGTGAGATTTGTTGTGGCTGGGCTTGAGAGTGCGCTATTTGTGTTCTCCATAACGGGAGGTGAGATTCCTAATTTTTCTTCTTGGCCTACGCCATGCCCTCTTGGCCTGAATTAGGCATTTCTGAACGTGCACGTTGTCAAGTATTTGGCGCATACATGAACCACCTAGTCCTGGCTTACCCGACAATCTAGGGATGACCACGACGTGAGGTTGTGCTGACATGATGCTGGGTGATTAACTAGTTCGGCTGTTGGTCAGGGAGATGTTTGGATAAGGGCAAGCGCCATATAGGCGGACTTTGGGCTACTCCTGGGGCTCGGTGATTATTCGTTTCCCGGTCTTTGTCAAAGGCACAAGGAACTCTCCATGTTTAGTGATCTTATAATTCAATATTTGTTCAGGGATAAAACCACTTTTTCATAACTTATCCTTCTTCCGACAGTCCGGAGACTGCAAGGTTTGTGTGAAAGTACTAATCATCTATTCTGTAGCACTTCAGTGCCGCCGACACTATACGCTACATGACCTGACACAGCAACATCCGCATCACCCCCATTCAGGATGGAGCTGAAGACTTACGGTATATACAGATCACAATCGGTTTAAAATCGGCTCTGCTCAGCATGGTCATCTCTTCCCTACCCTTCACAGCAGGTCCCGCCTTCGATCCACCAATTCCTTCTTTTACTGACCTATATGGCCCAAAGAACGTTCTCACAACAAGGCTCCCTGGGCCCAATGGAGTCGAATGTACAGACATTTCTCATTGTCGCACCACGACAAATATTGTTTTGAGTTGCCTAACAACGATTTTCGCTTGCACATGGGTCACGCTTCACCTTGATGTACCGAGCCCTAACCAATCCTTCTGGAAAACATTTTGGCGAAGAATTCGGTGGATGATTGTGGCTCTCATCGCACCTGAGTATATCTCAGGGATAGCAATCAGGGAGCGATTGGTGGCGAAGAAGTATGTGGATGAGTGGAATGCGAATTTTGTGTCTCTGCGTAAGCATCGTTTCCCTTTTGGTTTTATTCAAATGCTGAGAATTTGAGGTAAGGCTCACCTGAACTGGTCGAAATACAAGGCAAGAGCGTTCAACAATACGAACACGAATTGAGAAATAAGAAATACGATAGTCGATGGACTCTTACCCATGGGTTCCTTTGCGAGATGGGCGGGATAAGGCTTTACAACAACGGTGAGGATGAGCCGGTGGAGTTTGAGCCAGATTCAAAGTTTTTCGAGGATCCCAAGATGCGGCCCATCATTCAACAAATAGGACTTATTTCTCCGGAGGATATAGAAGACAAGAGTAAGGGAGATTGGGTCTCCAAACTCTTCATTATTATTCAGACGATATGGTTCATCGTTCAATGCCTTGCTCGATGGGCGATCCACCTCTCCGTGACCGAACTGGAGATTGTTACACTTGCATATGCTGTGCAAAATATCCTCATTTACGCCCTCTGGTGGAACAAACCCCAAGGCCTATCTGTTCCTTATTGTTTCTATCTTGAGAAAGATCAGGAAACTTCAGGAGATATCAAAGTTGAGGATGATGGGAAGCAAGAGGAGGTACCCTTTATGCCGCGTTCTCCAAGCTCAAGCGTTGCAAACGAGCCACCGAATATAAATTCCCTATCGAAAACTGACACTCACCCACGGGGGAACCGAAGGAGTCGACAGCGTAGCCTGTTAATGAATCAGGTTAGTGCCTTGAGCTATTTGTTTGTGCCAACGACACATACTCAGAACCAAAAGTGGGTAGAACCAACCCAGTCTGGCGTCCAGGGCTTCTTTATGAGAATATTTGGCGGGGATGGATATTGGCTTATCTTCCTTTTAGCTGGAGCCATCTTCGGGGGCTTGCACCTGATTCCAGTATGGCTCTCAGCATTTCCTTCGAAGGCGGAGAACATGTTGTGGCAAGTCTCTGCTCTCTATGTCACTGCCGCACCTATCGCGGGGGTCTTCTTGCGTGGGGTGCTGAGATCGTCTCGTCCAACCGTATTCTCCTCAATATAGTTGGTGCGTTTGCTGCCTGTGTCTGTGTTCTATATCCTGTGGCACGTGTAATACTTCTTGTTCTTCCTTTTACCACTCTTCGTTCGCTTCCGGTGGAAGCTTTATTGGATGTTGAGTGGACTCAGTTCATTCCTCATTTTTAGTTTATGTAAACGTAGCATTGGTTGCAGAGCTTCCTCCTTATTCGTTATGTATCTTGTTCTTTCTTTTACCCTCGCTGTAATGTGGCCTGCGACCACTGCAGGACCCACTTTTCGTTTGGCTGATTGAGCTTCTATCGTACGCTACCCGTCTTCAATTATACTATGATGGTTTCATTATAGCAAAGAGTGACTTGACAAAGATAAGGGCATGTAAACCATCCTGTGTAAATCTGCAAGACCAAATGATCGGACCGATATGACCATCTGGGAGAAGTCTCTGCACATGAAGTAATGATATCATTGGTGGAATAAGCCAGGATTAATCGCTTGCGACAACTGTCGCATATCGTGATTTGCGACAAATAATCGCAGAATAATCACGATTATTGCTCATTAATGTAGCCCTGTTACAATAGGATAGTAATCGTGATTATCGTGATTTGCGACAAATAATCGCAGAATAACCACAATTAGCGCTCATTATTGTAGTCCTGTTATAGTAGGATAGTAATCGTGATTATCATGATTTGCGACAAATAATCGCAGAATAATCACGATTATTGCTCATTATTGGGGCCCTGTTATGGTAGGATAGTAATCGTGATTTTTGAACCTCGATAATCATGATTTCGGGCCAGGCAACTCTAGGCTGATTGTTACACACATAAATAATCGTGATTACACCAACTTCATTTTAATCGTGATTACAACTTGAGCGTAGTATTGAGTACATAACCATGATTAATAGCCATGATTAATAATCGTGATTATCTCAACTGAATACATCTGAGAGTACATCGAAATCTCCCATCTCGATAATCGTGATTGTTAATCGCGATTACAACTTGACCGTAGAACTGAATACATCCTGATAATCATGATTATCAGTCACGATTATTTAGTAAGTCACACCCTGATAATTAATTAATCATGATTATGGGCTTGCCAGTTAGTCATGTTTGAGCATGGTTGTGAAGTAATATGAATCACGAGGGTATATTGATCACTGACCAACTACAAACAAGCTAAACGGTAAGAGTTAAGTGAAAGTTGGACTGTGTCAACGGCTTAGCGGCGATGAGGCTTCTTTGCTGATGGTTTGAGACTCTCTTCCTCTGATACATACGCCCATCGTTCTCTAGCAGGTACTCTATGGCTGAAGTGTTAATGTATGGTCTTAAATTAATATAAAAATACTAACTTTGGTCGAGGACCCTGCGCATTATTTGTCAGCGGCTGAGGCCACTTCGGTGCTCGAGTGGGGCGAGTCGATGCCCGAACAGCCTGCACGCCCACTGCTCCCCGTTTCTGGTGTGGCTTTCCAATTGCTTTGGGGATCTGCTCGGGCGCTTGAGAAATCATTGGAGGGTCCACTGTATGCACTGTGTCGGTAGAACTAGAGAGGGAAGCCGGTTCTTGAACGGGTGGTGTGTTGAGACCAAGGTCAAGAGAGGGGGTTACTACCAGGGGCGCTTGCTGTCCTGGGGTGGCATCAGAGCGGATTTCCGGCAGCGTGACTCCAGACAAATGGAGAGGCTGTGATGACATATTAGTGTGATTGCCCTGAGATTGTGGGATTATGCTCGGGTTGCTATCATGTGAGAAAGTTGATGCCAGTTCAGGAGGCTCAAGAGGAGGATGAACGGGGTGGTCATGGGCGGCACTTATAGCTTTATGAGGGGGAGAAGACGACGTGGGTGGTTGGAAAGACGCCTTGGATGGTTGAGATGGCGAGCTGGCTACTTGGTTCATCACCGGTCCAGTCCTTATATTCCGTGCCATTCAGAATTTGAGCTGAGAAAAAAATAAAATTCCTCACGTGACAGTCAGGGTTGGGGAATACCATTTAAAGCGGTGGTCGTAGGTTCCGCCAACGGACCGAGAGAGCTAGCTGTGGGACTATTGCTAGCTGGCTCATCTCTATAATTAATGCAATCAACAAAATTTGATTAAAATGATAGAGGAGCCTCTCACGTTACTGTAGGTGTCAAGGGGGGCCCATTGAGAGGGGTGGTAGCCGGTTCCACAGAGGAACTAGGCGGGCTAGCAGCAGGGTTCTCAACATTTGCTTCGTTTCTTTGTTCCATTGATTAGATTTTGATCAGATAAAGAAAAAGAACATCTCACATTGCTGGAAGCGCCAATGGAGTGCTTCCATGATGGGCTGCTTCAATTTCTGCAGGAGAAGGTTGAGCCATCACATCGTGATCTGAAGAACTGACGTTAATGAATGAATGATTATTGATACATATTTAGAGCTTACCTGGAAGGGCTACTTGTGCAACGGCCGCAAAGTGGCCACTCATGTAGCTGTTATAGCGCTCCGTGAAAGGTCGGCAACGATTGATGAAGCTTTCCTCATTGCTGATCATGAAACTGGGAACACAATTAGTTTGATTTAATTTAGGGAAAATAAGCTTACTTCTTTTCCTGTATTTGATTCGAGGGATTACGATAGGCAACAGACATGAAGCAGACTGCGTCACCGAACTGCTTGTGATCCCACCCCAAAAGGCCGCATACAGCCTCTGCGATCTTGGGGCATAATGCACATTGTATGCTATATAAATCGGTGTCAATCAGCTCTCGAACAGACAGAAATAAAATAGAACTTACGCGAGTATTTCTTCTCTTTGCGGAGGAAGCTGTCGCTTCACAATTTCGGCTTCAACTTGAGATTCAAAAATTCGAATCTCATCTTCAGGCATCTCGTTGAGCCTCTCCGTCAGCGCATCATTCCAGCTCTTGAGATACTCAGGAGGTACTTCCCCATTAGGGCCTTTCACTGATGAAGCAATCTCCTCCTTGTATTTATCGACCACAAGCTGCCTGACACAAGGAAGCTTGGCAAACATATCGTTAGCAAGTTCTATAGCCTTGTCGGCTTCATCGAAGACCCGTTTGCGTTGAGCAATCACTTTGTGCTTTTTACACTGGTTCTTGTACCAGGTCTTGATTTGCTATTCCGCGTCATTAGCTAATTAAGCTAGGGCTTGAACTCGTGCTTACCATGTCCTCTACCGGCGTCGTCGCGGGCTTGTTGAATAATGACGATGTTGATACATGCAGTGATTGGACAATGAACGAGAAACCGTGTTTGAACGTCAGTAGCTTACAATACAGGAACTCGGAGTACTACATACCTTGCCCTCTTCGACAGAGCCTCCACGCTTGTCACAAAAATAGGGAATAGCGACTCTCTCGACCCACGATGTGAGTTTTGTATACGGGGATGAACCGTTGTCCGCATTGATAGCACGACGCGTGGCAAGGCACTCATCTAGGAGGTCTTGAAGTATCGTGGTATCAGCATGAGAAAGGGGTTGAGCCCCACTCGAGTGGCGTCTGCCCATATCAAGCTGTACGTGAGATGCGAAAGAAGATACGGGGAAGAAAGAATGGGCGAACTTCAGAGGGCAGAGTGAGTTATAGTAAAAAAAGAGGCAGATAATCCTTACCCAAAAATACAAGATGGATCTTGGAATTCGGGCTTCGGGCTAGCTCCCCGAAACTTGATCTTGTCAAGATCTTGTTTTATATACCCGACGCCAATTGTTCCTAGTGCTTTGCAGTGGGAGTAAGGAAACAATCATGAATTTCGGCATTCGCGTTTCCGGCGTCACTTCTTTGAAATCTGAGATATCTTTCCAATATAATGGTTTTAACCTGCCGCCACCATTTGTTCCTGGTGTTGCACCTCCTACGTTGAAGGTGACCATGAATCTTGATTTTTATTGAATTGTATCGCCGCCGAAAACCTGATCTGGTGGAAGATCTAAGTGCAAACCCGTGCATGCTCTCTGCCTTTTTGAAGGATGACGAAACCACAATTCAACGTAGATCCAGAGTTTCTCGGCCAGACCAACAAACGCTCAACAATGATAACTATTAGTATTGCCTACTTAGGAAATCAACATCCCAAATGGGGGAACTTGAACCCTCTGCCTTTCCACTCCCCCTGCTCCCCGCTCGTCCCCCCCTGCTCCCCACCCTTCCCTCATACTAGACAATTGGATGTTGCTCCTACAACGACACATCTTCAACCAGGTCATTTAGCCTCTACCTGAAGACCTTGACTTCGGCTTGAGGGACAGGCGCATCTGAATTAGGGCCCGGAATTCTGCGTTGCTCTTGAGAAGTTCTTGAATGTAGATGGTCGGCAGCCCAAAGTAGATGCGATCACACCGTCTGCACTATGGGAACAACTTCAACAATGTACCGGGAAGAAAAACATAATCACTCACATATGAAAACCACTTGCCGGCATTGGTCAGAAGAGGATCGGTCTTGCTAGTACAGAGCTTCTTGGACTTCAAGAAATGCTTGGGGCAGAGAGAACCTGCAGGAGGAGGGCCGACTTGACGTCGAAGGAACTTGAGGATTTTCGCCTCATTCTCCCGTCGGAGGATGGTGACACTTTCCCTGGTCGATGTAGAAGGCTGCATCGGGTTGGGGTCAAGGTTTTCCGCGCCGAGATACTAATATAAGTTGCCATCTTTGCTCTCATACTCGACTTTTCACATCGAATTAGGCAGAATCTGATTTGTCTTTGATCATTCTGAAATTTTTGTGTTCAGGGTCGGCGGTCATCTCGTTTTCAGGGGCATCCTTAACGAAAGTGATAATAACAATAACATTAATAAAGAATAATAATAATAATAATAATAATAATAATAGTCAAGTCGCAGTTGATCATATTAAAGGTTCCTCGCATTATGACCTGTTCCCAAACCATGCATTTTATCCTCCTCGGAAACGAAACGGCGCTTCCAGTTCATCGTAACTCGGTCCTCGATGTCGATAAACATCTCGCTGCCATTCCCGATGACAATATAAGTTCTTTCTCAGGCGACGATGACGTCTCGTTTATCAGCAACGACGACATCTCATCTATTCCATCCCCTAGCTCCTCTGCTGATCTTCCTGACATAGAGGAATTCTTGGAATTCCACAAGCGGATGAGGGCTATCAGAGCCGGCAGTCCCTCTTCCCTCCCCGGGTCTTCGATCCCTTCCTCTCCTGCCGAGGATATATCGGTGGAGGAAGATACTTTCTGGGGCCGTGTTTTCCTATTTGCAAAGGTATGTGCTTGTATATCCTGGATGAAGTGCCTCCTCACATACCTATGACAATAGGCAGGAGAGGGTCCTACCCTTTTCGAGATACCCTCGATGGATGGGTTTTTCTCTCTGCTCAATAGCAGAGAGTTTGTCACGCGAAGCCGCATCATTATCCATCCTCTCGAGATATACGATCCCATGTTGGGGGATTTCGTCAGTCTACCACCGTTTGCCTATTGGCGACAATATTCGTGGGACCATTATTTGATTGTGAGGGAAAGAGGGATGGACGATAATGATTGTCCGGGTCTTGATATGCTTATCGATGACCTCGAAGATCCTGTTGACATCATGTCTAAGGATCCAATTTGTGTTGCAATATGGCGTCAAAACTGGGCTAACACTCCACCCTCGACTCAAATTCCATTACCCATTCCAGCCTCAGCTCAACATCCCACGTACGCTGAGCAAGCCATCCAGACTATCAGCGAACACAAGCGCAAACGTATTACAATTGAAGAGGAGGTTTCCGGGCCACCGGCGAAGGTTTTGAAAACATTCCAGCAAGGCAGTGGTAACACTTTTGATGACCCGATCATCATTTTAGATAATTAGGTTACTATTAGTTGACTTTAGCCACTCAGTACTATGCGCATCACTTGCTCTGTATGAAGTAAACTCAACTATATACCTCCACCCTTTTCTGTTGGCGAAATTTGCATTTTCCTCTCAGACTCGAATCCAACACTAGGCCCAAGTCAGTCACTCTTCATGCTTATTTACTCCAAAAAAAGGAACATAAATTCGCGTAAATAAAAATAAATTATTATATTTCCGCTCAGTGATACATAAACAGAAGAGAAGTGGTTATCATGACTGAAGATGTCCAGAGTGCCGCAATGTTGACAAGTCAGAGTTGATGTCGAATGCTTCGGTGAGAATGAATGATATACACTTCTCGCGGATTGATCTCGTACGTCCTGTTCCCGTAACCACGGCATTCCCATACATAGCGGATTCCGATTTGAATGATTGCTCGTCGTCGCCTTCAGCTTGATCTCTCGCAGAGCAACGTATACGATTTGTATTGGTGGCGTGCCTGTTGCGTATATTCGCAATGATACAAATTCTGGTCGCCTAGCCAAAGGCCTGTCAAAAAATGATTCAGGGATACAGAAAATTGAATGGTGCGTACTTGTTGATGGTCTCCTGCTGCCAAAGTATCCCCATATATGCGTATCCGGTCTGACCACTGTCAGAATCGCACGATAGATTGAACAGTTAAGGGAATTATAATATTCGAAGATTCATGTTGACTTAGGACTACACATATTGAGTTCAGCGAAAAGAGTTCTAATCAGGAAAAAAAATTTACCAAATGACGAGACTAATTCAAATGTCAGTTCCAATCAGCGAAAGATGCCAGCAGCCAGTACGGCGAAGCTCATGGCTGCGGGCCTAACCCTTGAATATGGCCTGATCATATAACTATTCAAATTGCGATGAATCGAATGAGCATTCTCAATTCTAACCAATAATAAAAGCCACTTACCAAATGATTGAAAGTGCGGATTCCAATTTTTCTTGATTTCATTTAGTCGCTCAGTAGGGTGGCAGGCATCGTTAAGGATGATCATGTTGTACTATTTATTTATTATTGGTATAGTCCAAACATCTGTCCTAGATACTGAACCGGCGCTGCACAGCAAGCACACGGTGGTGCGGAAGGAAAATGCAAACCATCAGGGCACGGAACATAAGCATTGTTAAGTTTACGGCCAGTTACAATCCCTCACATGACTGATCCGATTGTCGGCTGGCACTGACTAGTGATGTAACGGTCGGATGTTGAATATATGTTGACCGCCGCTGGCGGAGTTGAATATGCGACGGTTGGCAGTACAACATGTGATGGAATATACCCGACCCTGATGTTACGCATGCTGAATACCACCGATCAGAGGCTGTGGTTTTTTTTTCCTCTACGCCCATCACCTGAGAAATCTAGTGGATAGTTTCGAGTAGATAGCGTCTGTAGCTCCCCAATCAATTTCTGCAATTCAGTAATGGGTATGTAAACACCTAATCAAATGTATCACAAAGTCTCGAACATAATGAGTAGTCGCGATAAAAAAGATCCATTATCCGATGGTATTATCCCACTCGATTCTACCAAGTGGATTGCTTACGGAGACCGGGCTTGAAACCAGGTGCCAGAAACATTCCATTTCATAGATTACGAGGCAGTTGAACACGATGCGGAAGAAACAAGTGAAGAAGAGGATGACTGTAAGCACTTCCCCATGCAGTGTTATAATTTAAATATATGATATCTAGGCGCCGGGTTTATTGTATTATCTGATGAGGATGAGGACGATGATCCTTGGGACGCTATCGGTTTAAATCATCGTATAGGCCTACAAGAGGAGATTACCACAAGAGGAGACTTCCTGTCTTCATTGGTCGCAAAGTATACACAACCTTCCGCCTCCTTTGCTCCCAGAGATACCTCAACAGAAGAAAACCGACTCCATCGGCAGGATGACTGGGAAACATGGGAGATACCCATCAATGTAGGCAAACACTCTATTCTTTTACATGTTATCTGATGTGAACAAGGTGGGATCTGAATCACGATGCATACTTCGCATATACCAGCGATGCACGCAAGGCATGTATGACACCATGATACCTCCCCGCAGTATATTTGCTCCTATAGGGATAATTGGGAGGGTTTTTGTGGAGGCCAAGCGACTAGCGGACGTCTACACCATTTGTAGAGGGATGTCGGGTGTGAGATGGTGGGAAGGAAGAAAAGTTGACAATCTTGAAGCTATGAGACTCCTCCAAAGGCAGATGCCTCCATTCAAGCCCGAAGAAAACAGTTGGATTCGTCTCAAGAAAAGACCTTACACCCGTGATGTTGCGGTCATCCGACAGGTTTTACCCAGAGGCCGACTGCAAGTCATTGTAGTGCCTCGTATTCCTCACACACCTGGGAAAACTCTTACAGATCAAAACTCGAACATCAACAGGCACACAAGACCTTCGGCTGAGCCGATTGATTTGAAAAGTTTAATAAAGGCAGGCCGCCGTCTACGGGTTGAAGGAACCGGGACTTCTACGACTTACCGATACCGCCAACGTACATTTGATTCTTCTGGGTATCTACTGCTCACCCTCAATCCCGAGCAATATTATCATACCGACGTATCTCCAACTGTTTCTCATGTCAAACTATTCGCCAACAGCATTTCGATCGCCACCCCCACAAAATTAAAGGCTTTTCGTTGCGCAGAGAGCCGCCAACTTCAGCTAGGAGATAGAGTCACCATTGTGGCACCAGAACATGCTGGTCGAGTTGGTGAGATTGCAGCTGTTCTCAATACTTACGTCTACATACAGTTCAGCGATCGTTCGGACCCGAATCTACCTGAGACGGTTCAAATTCCCAATCATCTTGTCCGTCGCCACTTCAAGATCGGAGATAATGTTCGCGTCAAAGCCGGCGACTCCGCTGGGTGCACGGGCTACATCGTAAAACTCGATGATCAATTAGATCAAATGGACATCTGCAATTCCAGTGCTACGGTAAGTCACTACATTCTAAACGATCATCATATGCTTAGGACTGCTTCCAGCATCTAACAATTCCTTACTACCATGTCGAGTTTGCTGATCTCAGTGCCCAGTTTGCTTCTCCACCTCCAAACCCTAATATGCTTCACATTCCTTCTCATGCCTATGTTGTGTATCTTAATCTCCCCGCAGTTGTTTTGAAGGGGCCCCTCAAAGGTCGGTCCGGTATCATCAGGACAGTAAATAGTCGAGGCAATGCACAGATCGAACTTCGGGGTTCGCATCATTATAGCAACCGTCTCCAGGAACTTAATCTTCGTGCTTTGGCATTTGAAATGTAACGTCTACTTACCATTCACTCCTGTTTTTCTTTTTTTTGACGTATGGCCACAGGGAAGTCTGTAAGTGGTTTGAGATGAAGGGTACTGATGGGTCCCTGTATCGAGTTGACGGCATTCCGGATCATTGCTCGATTCTCCGAGAGGTTAACGTCAATGTCGATCAACGATCTCAGACTCCTCCCCCTGAAAATGATATCGGTGAGCGGGGTCCTTTTGGCATAACTCCTGAAGATAGGCTAGCGGTCGCTCCCCCGGCTATCCGTAAGTGGCGCTTCCTTGATGGACTGTCAGTGGTTTGCTAATGCATTGCGTAGCCCCTGACTTCTGGCTTGCAAGACTTGAGTACAGAGATTCATTTGGCTTTCTTCAAATCACGGTCCGAAGTGGCGGGCGTTTCGATGACGGCAAGTGGGACGACCAAGTAGGAAATTACAAAGGTCTTGACGGGGCTAACGTGTCGGTGGGTTTTCCTGGGAAAGAGATGGTCCTTGTGCCTTATCTCTATGCGGCACCCACCTATCCACGTAAGAAACATGATTACGTGTTTTGCCTCTCAGAAGGTCAACATTTCGGCACTCGCTACGTCGTTTGGAAGTACGGAGATATTGAATGCACTGTTACCACTTTTAGAGGCGGGAACAAGGGGAAAATTACGCGAACAGTATCAACTTTCGATTTAGCTCTGGCATCCTGATCAAATTTATATTTTCTTTTCCAATTGAATGCTTAGTTACATTATTCTGATTTCAAATATGAGTAATGCGGTGCGACACGCTCTTGTCCCTCCCAGCTCAATGCCAGGTCAGAAGCGTAAACGAACGGCCTTGAAACACGGTATCTTAGCTCTCAAGGTCGCAGAACCTTTGCCTTCAGCAAAAGTGATAGGGGATCTGTATCAAACACTTGTATCAGCAAGAGAAACCAAACAAACTGAGCCTACGATTGGCGAGCCAAGCACGACTGTGGTAGAGCTCCCGAAAACACAAGTGAGCCTCTCTCTTCCATTTAATGATACTGCCTGATTTGTTTATCCAGGGAGCATCATCAAAAATGGAACCCTTCTCATTGGAAGTATTGAAGGAAATTCAAGATGAAATTCTATCCCTCGAGGCCGATGAAGCAGTACACAAGAGGTGTTCCTCATGTAGCACCTCGCCACCAAGCCAAATCGACAGCGATGTGGCTGACGGCGAGCGGAAAGCTGTCTACAGATGTCTCGATTGCTTTACTTACCACCCGCTCTGCTCTGACTGTATAGTTAAGTGCCACCGCGGCCACCCCTTTCATTGCATTCAAAAGTGGACGGGCTCTTTCTTCGAGAAGTGGGCCTTGAGTGACCTAGGATACGTTTTATACTTGGGTCACCAAGGTATTCGTTGTCCCAGCAATAACGACAATCCCAACAACTTTGCCGTGGTACACACGAATGGCATTCACACCTGTAAAATCCTTTACTGTCACTGTATGCCTATTTACCGTAGGCAAGACAAGGCTCTGCAGCTTATACAACACCAACTGTTTCTGCCAACCCTCGACCTTCCACAAAGTGTTTTCACGTTTGCGGTTCTCGATGACTTTGATCGACATTCCCTCAATGCAAAGTCTTCGAATTATGATTATTGCAAAGCACTTAACGACTATACCAGCGCTGCATTCCCAATATATGTAAGTCCATGGTGTTATCTATACTTTGTCGGTTATCTAAATAGCAGTAGCCTTACTATAAAGAATTCAAAGTCGTAATCCGCATTTGGCGTCACCTAATGATTCGTCGCCGCTCTGGACAAGACTTCAATATCGATGCGGTGCTGTCTCATAGACGAGCGGGATGCCTCGCCCTTCGATGCCCTGCTTGTCCTGAGGTCGGGTTTAATGTCGAGGAAGAGGTGGTTGCTTCAGCTCTGGATGAAGACCTGTAAGTGTTGTCTAACGTCACAGGGTGTTGGTGCTCAACAAATCCAAAATCAGGCATAAGTATACTCTTTTTCTCTCGGCAGATGGTAACTTCCGTCTTCAGAGAAAGAAGAAAATCTACGATCGCTTAGACAAATCACTCAATGCGGGAAATGGGTATTTCGTTGAGGAGAGCGAGTACCAAGAATATATCACATCCCTAAGGAATGAGGTCGACGTATGTATTGTAAACATTCCTCTGTTGAATACAAACTAACAGCTGCTCCTATAAGAATTCCCTATGCGCCAAACTCAAGGCCGTCAAACAACAAAATCGGTCAAAGTTCAAGGATGCTGAGGTTTCGGGAGTAATCGCGATACAGTGTGCTCGGCATGGGTTTTATTTGCCGCAAGGCATGGCTGATCTTGAGAAGGGAGAAGCGTAAGTGTTTTACCTGTCGATCATCCTCATTGAATTCGACGTTTCAAAGTTATGTTAAAACAGATTATGCGCTGATGCATGCTCTTGGGACAGAAGGATTCAAGCAACGCTGGATCTCTGTCAGCTACGATATATGGTGCCAATATCACATAAATCTTCCCTATCGTATTACTGCTAATTTACCTCAATACGCTCCCTTGCTCAAGAGGATCCGTGGCTGCGTACCAAAAATGCACATAAACGGGCACAACGTCGAGTGCCAGATCAACCATTCCTTCGTTTACGAACCTCACTCAGGCATGACACATGGCGAGGGGATAGAGAGCGTGTGGTCCGAGCAGAATCACGCCGCTTCCTTCACGAAAGAGCAAAATCCAGGCCATCGACATGAAACGTTGGACAGTTTCAATGGCCATCATAATTTTGGCAAGTTACGCCAACTATGTGAGTACACGTCATTACTTTTTTTCTTACTAATAGAACCGCCTCCAGCTTCTGATTTGTCACAACGTCGTCGTCGCACTCAAACATCATATGCAGAAAAAAAGGCCGCCCTCGATGCATTGACTTCGTCTATACCCCCCGGGTTAATAGAATCATGGCGGGCAATGGAGGGCAAATCCTCCAAATCCGAGTTATATCAGGTACAAGGCACAAGTACGTAAGCCAGGTCCCTATTACTGTCCAACAATTCTTATTTTTGCGCGCTCCAGTGCCGACACGGCAACAAGCAATTCCAGCATCACATGAGCATCAGAGCGGAAATAAATCCACCCAACTAGTAGAGTTCATTCGGCATGGTCTTGAGATAGAAGCCCTGCAGTACGTCTTTTAACTTTTAAACAGTTCTATTTTTAAATCACTGCAGAGCAACTCATCGTCAATCGGAGGATTCGAACGAAGCCGTCGACTACAAGCACCTAACGCATCTCCTCCAAACATGGAGAACAGAACAGCACAAAGTTTTCCCCTTCATCAAGCTTCTGTTGGGCACCAACGACGAAGTACCTTCAACAACTCCTTTGTGGCTACCGTCATCTTTTACTCCTGGTGAGCGCAAAATGTACAATCTCACAAAAGCCACAGAAATAGAGACAGCACTTCGACGAGCTCATGCTTTTGATGTTCTCTCCGACCTGAGAGACACGATTCATGAATATAATCACGCCCAGACAGAGAAGCGGATTAACGCGAGTAGCCAGAGTATTGCTACGCGTTCACAAAGAATTCTCGCGGAGATTCGCTCCCAAATGCTCGACATCAAGGAAGAGTATTGCCGTTGTTTCGAGCACCTAACCATCCTCGGACCTCGCGCTACTGAGGGATTTCAAAAGTTGCAGGTAGAGCAGCTATGGGGGAAAAACCTTTTCATTCCCCATCGAACCGGAGATTCATCGACACAGAACCCCTGGTTTTGGTCAGTCGGCCATCCAGAAAGTATGTCCTCCGACGAGTGGACAATAGGACGTGTGTTTTGTTCCTCTTTGGATTCCACATTTATTAAGTTCACTCCTAGTGAAACGTGTTTGGTGGCATCGTGAAAGGGCAGCTGTGGACAGACTTCGGGAAGAACTTGAAATATTAGAGGAGGAATTTCGTCGAACACATTGCTCCTTTGTGCAAATGGACGAAGTGTGGAGGCACCTGGCTACTCTGAATGGGGGCGTAAAAGGTTATTCGGCTTATGCTTCGCGACAGGCAAACATGTATTCAAAACATGCCGCTAATTGCTTGTCACAATGGAACGTGTAAGTTATTGCAATTTATTCAGCCCTAAAAGATCCAATTGACCCTTTATGATCAGGAAATAACGTGGCAATGATGATGCTTAAATCAGTTTTTAATAGTATCGTATCTTTTCCTCAAACAATCCATCCCTCGCTACTCTCGATGTAGTAATCGAGCCCTCCTTTTGGGCGTCGTGAATAGATGTGGCCATCAGAACTTCAAATGCTTTCAAAGCCCTAGAAATCATCGTTCATCGTTCACCACTTACCGGCAATAGCAACGTGTAGGTCGCGTCAATGGCGACCGAACAGGATAGACAGGGAAAGTTGCGTCTTACATACCATAATCGCCCGCGAGAACATTTGTCTGATTTATTAAGTGAAAACCAAAAGAGGCGGCTCTCTTCTGCAACCATCACCATCACCCCATCCCGCCATCACACCCCGCCATGGCGCATCAACAAGTGGCCTTCACCGTTCACATGTACAACGAAACCCTCAAGAGGAAGACTCTCGAGAAGGAAGGAGTGCCGGCCGTCGTTTGACCGGTCATTCGTGGGATATGGACGAGGGTAGAAGAGTATGGCTCGACTCACGGATTGCAGCGCCCTTTGCGAGGGCTCATCGGGTGAGTCTTGCTATCTATTCTTAATTTTCACCTACTACCTCTATTCTAGCACCAGCATTCACCGAGCCTTGCGCTCACCAAAATCGAACATCGCGATTGGCAGCGATGTCTTCTTAAGGTGAGTGTTATACATTGTTCACTTACCGCTCTGACCCTTCATAGCACATACCAAGGGGAGCCGCGCCTTCAGATCTCGCTTTACGACGGCCAGCACCACAAGTTCGGCAGCCTGGTCATATACACTGAAGCCGACGATTTCGAGCTCGAGTTCTTCGCAGGCAATGTATGGCAACATGGACAAGTAGACGTGATGAGAGTAGGCTTTGTTATACCTCTCGGTGCGTCATTTTTCTATTTCTAATCACGTACTGCGTTTACTATCCTATACGATTAGATTAACAAACATTCACTTCCTAATCGTGTTAACACTCCGTCCTGTAATACAAAATCATGATTATCTAGTTGTAAAAACACGATTATACCTCTGTCATAATGTTCTGATTATCTTGCACCACGATAAAAGTGTTTATATTATCGCGATTATACAGTACAAGCACGCTCGTATAATCGCCATGACTACGATTATCGGGCGTCAAGCACGATTTGCGACAGTTGTCGTGCCCGATTATCCTCGCTTATTCCATCCCTGATGATATATGAAAGGTTTGTCAAGCATGGGTTTCATAATATCATCATTTGTTGATCGGGCTTCCCTGTCGACGTCTTCCCTTTCCACCATGATGTTTTCGAGGAGAAACATGATTTTCCATACAGTGACCTTCTTGTTCTCGCTCGACTCTTGAAGTCTTGTCGTATGACATACTTTTTAAGTTTTATGAATCGAACAATACCTTGTCTCCCTAGACAAACTGACGATAATCAGCTATCGATAAAGAGCCCCGCATTGTTGGGTACAAGATTACAAGGAGGTGTTCATTAGTGGTCAATGGTGGTAGTGCGGCGAATTTCCGGTGCTGGGATGCCACGAGGCGAGCATTCCGCTATCCGTCGCCACAAGTTAGCTCACTAATCATATAGAAAAGCGTAGTCGTTCACGCATCCTGCTGTATGCACCATTTATGTTGCACACGACCATGCAAATGGTTCAAGAAGTATTTATTGACCGAGCGGCATATCGCCCCTCAGGACCAGCATGAAGCAATGCACCTGTATTCGACTCAGTTCACTTTCAGAGGCGACCACCTGTGTGTGTGCAGGTCATACTGTCCGTCGATGCGGCATTCTATCAGTGCGCACCAGGAGAATTCACTCCGCCCTTGTTGTATATTACTTGAGTAAATGTATGAGTCTGGGTTCAGGAAATTGGACTTGATAACCCTTCAAATGCTGCGGACCGGGTGCGCGGATCAAGAGATGTAAATGGTTGGTCGGACTTAGCCGGTGCCCGTCGACCGTCAACTTTCTTGGAACTTGGACTCTGGCGTGTCTAACGCACGCTCTCGGAGATCTGTGGCCAGCAAAAGCATCCCCTATCGTCAAACACTCCTAGATAGTACAACCGATGCGGTGACATTCAACTGTGTCATCACACGCTTGTTCATTCTTCCTGGAAGCGCGCTTCTTGACACGTCGTGCTGTATCTTCTATTCATGTCAATATCATAACTACGCCAACAGCCGCAGGTGCACGCATAGAACGAGTGGCCCAGCGCCTCCCCGAAGAGCGACATGAAAGTGATGTGTCTGTCTTCCATTCTCTGCAGCCCTCCTTATGTCTATTCACAGGCGTTCTTGGGTGGAGGGGGAGGCTTAACACAAACAAGCATGCGACAAAGAAGCAAGCAGGGAGTGATGGGATGGCAACTCGGAAGGTGAAAGAAGAAAGGTGATGTTAGTGAAGCATCGAGGAAGAAAGATAGAGAGAAGGTAGAGAAACCCGCGCGTAGGAAGAGGATGAGAGGTGGAACGCCCTCGACTGGCAGTGGAAGGAATACCACTCCGGAAGTTATTGATGTGCATAACCTTGAAAATATGACCTGGTAGGCTCATCATTTCTTTGAATTTTCGCGATCTTAATATAAACATCAGTTGGACGACGGATGATCCAGAGTTGTCCGCGGCTCATACGAATGCTGGTAATGACATCACCTTTGACTCTCCCAGGGCAAATTTGAATTGCCATATCAATTGTTACCTCTTGAATAAATGGTTGTGATATGAGCGTGCTCAGATGATACGGATGATCGTATGTTGGCTGAAATTCAACCTCGATTCATTATTATCTTTGAACCTTCTGTTGAGTTCATTCGACGGGTTGAGGTGCGTATTTCAGTTCTGCCTATTAAACATTCGTAACTGTTGAGTACAGGTCTACCGTCGTTTGTATCCCTGTTTGGCGGTATGAGTGTACCATATGGTTCATGCCAGCTCTTAGAGGTGTTTGAGAGGTTAGTCAAAGAGCGCGGGGTAAATTAACTTGCCTGGCGACATTTGAAATATGGACTGGCAAGTGCCTTAGTCTACGCGTTAGATAGAACCCTTGATAGAGTTCTTCTATATATGTTGTCATAAAGTTTCCTGACCTTGCCCTTTTTGACAAAAGCCAAATCCTGTTTGATACCATCGAATCAGCATCCGATTGAGCTATTTCGTAAAATACCTGTTGGTCTCCAGTGATACTATGACGATTTCATTGTAGCAAAGGTCAAGTAACCTGACAAGAGTTAATGGGATGTGAGGGGTTTTTCCTGTATAGGATCAAATGGTTAGACCAGTATGACCCCCTAGGGGTATCAATTTTTGGGCGTAAGTAATGTACGGTTATTGATAGCATCAAGGTTTGTTGATCGGGCTTCCTCATCAAGGTCTTTCCCTTCCACCACGGTGTTTTCGACGATATACATGATTTTCCAAACAACGGCCCTCCCGTTCAATGTTCTCACTCGATTCTCGAGGCCCGGGGCCTGAGGCTCTATCTTGTCACATGCACGCTTCCAAAGCATTACGCCTCTGACAAGCCCCTTGTCCCTGGGGGGAATTGGCTATCGGCAGAGCCCGGCATTGTTGGATACAAGACTACCAGGGCGTGTTCATGGTAGTAATGTAGCGCACTTCTGGTGCCGGTATGCCATGAGGTGAGTGTTCTGCTATTTGTCGACATACGTTAGCTCACTGATCATACAGAAAAGGTTGGTTGTTCACGTATCCTGCTGTATGCGCCATCTCCAGCCATGCAAACAGTCAAAGAAGTTTCTATTGAGCGAACGGCATAGCACCCCTCAAGAACTGCATGAAGGAAGTGTGCCTGCATTCGACTTGACACCTTCCAGAGGGCTGGTTACCCTGTCAGTCGACACCGTATCCACTCAGTTCGCATCAGCAAGATTTGCTTCATAGATTGGATTGACGTAGCATTGTATGTTACTTGAACAAATGTATGGTAGTTTGCGCACAGTAAATTTGAAATGATAACGTTTCAGCCGGACAAATGATACAGCGTGCCAGTGTGGGGCAGGGGCACGACTTTGCGGAAGCGGACCAAAGAGCCGCGATTGGTTGATCGGACTTGGCCGACGCCTCTTGAGGCTTGACTGGTGTCTCGAACACAACGCGAAAAGGTATTCTCTATCACCAGACTCCTAGATACAGCCAACATTCCATTAGATGTCATCACACACTTGCCCACTCTCCACGGAACCACGCTTCTTGGCACGTCGTGCTGTGCATGCTGTTCATGCCAATCAGAACCACGGCCACAGCCACAGATGCGTGCACAGAACGAGTGGCCCCGGAAGAGCGACATGAAAGTGCTGTGCCTGTCTTTCATTCTCTACAGCCCCACTTATGTCCATTCACAGATCAGCGACATCAACCATGCTCGTTCGCAGCTGTATCCAATGGGAGCACACGCACACAAGTCAGCCTGATATATTGCAAGCTCAAGTGTATCCTCGGAGCGTTGTCACTCGATGTGACTCTCCTTTTTGCCTGACTGTAGGCCTCAGGTGTCATCAAAAAATTAACAAGATATTTGAGCGTCACTGTGCAGACGTCGTTATCCGTTCTCTCCACTATCCGAATCGGAAAGGAAGGAATCCCTACGGCTTATGCTAGCTCATGTGAAACGCACCGGCATCCAGCGATGATCAAAGAAGGTGATTCAAGAAGTTTGTTGGAAGCGCTAAGTGTGGTGGCCTAACATGTTTTGGAATATGGGTCAACAAGTGCCATAGCCCACGTTGTTGATACTTGAAGAACGACGGAAACCTTGTGCGGAGGGAAAGAAGGGAGGGAGCTATGAGATTAGGGCAAGATTTACAGGTGGGAGGACTGACTACCGAGCGATCGTAGGTGGAGGGTTCTTTGTTACCAATTTGGATTGCTTATCCTTTCTTACAGATCGTTGTTAGGTGTTTTCAATTGATGATACCATCACTGTTACATGCAGTACACTTCCATGTTGTTCCTGTCACCCAGACAATGAGATATTATGTCCCAGCTTTTTGTGTTGCCAGGTAAATGTATCAAATTCATTGTCACCGTCAGCTGTGAACATTCAGAAGTCGTTTGTTTCATTGTCCTGAGGATTTCCGCGCATCAAGTTTCCTGTTTATAGCTACAAACGATGATCATCAATGTTATCGTCCACTACAAATTCCCGTATTGATGAGATATCTGAAACTAGAAACAACGTGAGACCAGCCAGGAGGTACTCCAACTCTTTTGGTGGTCCCCATCACCAAATCCAAACCGAAAAATGTTCGAGTGAGAGGGTATGTATAGATTGAAACTGGCTCGAAATTGGGTCACGCCAACATGATAATCCCCTCCTCGCACGCCATACCTAGTCCCACATACAATCCACCAACTCCTTCTTTGACCATCCCACAAGGCTCCGCGGGCGTTTTGGTGACAACTCTCGGTCGCGATGGATCTGAATGCACGGATATCACTCGCTGTCGCACCACGACAAATATTGTTTTGAGTTGCCTGACGACTATTTTTGCTTGCACATGGGTTGCGCTTCACCTTGATGCGACATCCTCTAAGAAAGGCATGAGGAAATCGTTGTGGAGGAGGGTTCGCTGGATGGCTGTAGCTGTAATTGCACCAGACGTCATTGTCATGCTGGCGATGGGCAACCTAATCGTTTCGAAGAAATATGTCGAGGACTGGAA
This sequence comes from Agaricus blazei, assembly GCA_029719445.1. NCBI lineage: Eukaryota > Fungi > Basidiomycota > Agaricomycetes > Agaricales > Agaricaceae > Agaricus > Agaricus blazei. The sequence goes on along the minus strand of SSNC01000026.1, from coordinate 71,340 downwards.
TACAAATTTTGCACCCTTGTGTAAGCATGCCTCTTTGTATGTTATTACTCAGCACTGAATGCCTGCCCCAAGGTTCACCTAAACTCGTTGAAATACGGGGTGCGACCGCTGAGCAGTATGAACATGAATTGAAGGTGAAGCAATACAATAGTCGCTGGACACTCACACATGGATTCCTCGCCACAATGCACGGGATAAAGTTGTACAATTATTGTAATGACCGACCGACTGACAGCTTTCGACCAGATGAAGAATATTTTAAGAATCCCAAAATGTGGCCCATCATCCAACAAATTGGACTTATTTCCCAAGAAGAGATAGAAGACAAAAGCAAAGGCGATGGCATCAGCAAATTCTTTGTCGTAATTCAGACAACATGGTTCATAGCTCAATGCCTTGCTCGCTGGGCGGCCCACCTCCCTGTGACCGAGCTGGAAGTTGTTACGCTTGCATATGCGGTCCTCAATATCTTCATCTACGCTCTTTGGTGGAAAAAGCCCCAAAGTCTATCGGTTCCTTATCGTTTCTATCTTGAGAAAGATGAAGAAATATCTGGGGTCTCGAACAGTGAAGGAGGTTGTGAGGAGGAAGAACATCCTTTAATAACACGTTCTCTCACCCCAAACATTGCAGATGAAGTGCCAAATACAAGCCCTTTATCAGGTTCTGAAACTATTAATACAAGGACCCACTGGGGTGAAAAACAGACTCTTCTAATGAATGAGGTTAGTGCCTGCTATCCTGTTTGTATCAACATTCCTAACTCACAAACGGGAAGTGGAAAGAGCCAACTCACTCTGCGTTCCTAGGATTCTTACTCACTATTGTGGACGAAAATCTTGCAGTTTGTGTTTTTCCTGCTCCGACTGGAGTAATTTTCGGAGCCCTTCATTTGATTCCCATATGGCTCTCAGTCTTTCCTTCTGGTGCTGAAAAACAATTCTGGCAAGTGTCTGCTATTACCATCACTACTGCACCTAGCATTTTTGGGGTTTGTGGCATCTTCATTAACATGTATGACGTTGACAATGATGCACCTTTGTCATTGTTGGGCATTCTCAATCGTGTATCATTTTGCCTCCTCTTCATTTCCGCAGCTGCATATGTTGTAGCACGTGTTATCCTGTTAGTTCTTACTTTCACTGCTCTTCGTTCGCTCCCTCCAGAAGCCTTTTTGAACATTGAGTGGACCAGGTTCATTCCTCATTTTTAGTACTATACAAAAATATCATATTTCAAAATGTTTTGGATCTGTTCTTCCTTTTAGTTTTTTGTCATATACCTTCTCTCTCAGTTTTTCTTTTTCTTTTGTAGGGCTGAATCTGCACTGTATATTAGGGATAGTATTCTGTGTTGGTCATTGAATAAATAATTTGTATAAGTGACAGTAATTGAGGTATGACTGTTTCGAAAATTTGGCAGGCACTTTAATACCATTTGATTGACTGATTAACTTGTGTTATGACCTTATAGCGATTAGCTCAGGTTGCAACTTAAGGCAAAGACTTGAGAGCGATAAGGGAATATAGTGAGTTGGTAAAGCGTAAGGAAATACAGAGCATAACTACGCTACTTATAGAAGAGTCGACTACCTAATAATAGAAGTAGAAGTCGGGCTGAGTAAGTATACCCGAGGTGTCTGACTAATGGTGAGAACAAGTATACGAGAATAGCAAGGCGAGCATATGGGTGTGGAGTAATAGCACATGGACCTGGGTCAGGGGACAGCAACGAGAATAGATCGTAACATCACCCTCTGTTCAGGCTTCAGATTCCGATCGAAGCTGAAATTAGACGTGCGCGAAGAGGTTATTCAAGAGTTTCCTCTTGGTGTTGGCCATGACCCACTGGTTGGTTTTCTCATTAAAACCGATGAAGTGAGGGGCGTTATCGCGTCCTCCGATGATGATGCGTGCGGGCAGTCCTTTGAAGGTTTCGTCTTTTCCTTTCTTCATGAGTAAGACGGTGAGGATGACGTTCTAGTACGCGGCTCTTTCCCTAGGGGTATTGTATCGATTGTTGTTATGGGTGAACGAGTAGGTAGTGGGAGCTTTGATTTCGGCGGGCATGGTGGTGGGGGGAATGAAGTTCAGGTAATGGAAAAGGCAGTCGGCTTCTTTGGCTAACTCGGGTGAGTGGAGGTTAGAGATACGGTCCAAGCCCGGGGGTTTGTTTTCCTTGTCGGAGTCTTCGTCCATGGGGTTATCTTCTTGTTTCGGGATGGGCAGGGGGGTGGGGTTAGGGATAGGTATGGCCTCGGTAGGTGGGGTGTTGGGTCTAGTTTCGGGTTCCAAACGATAGGGTTTGCAGATTGCATCTGCGGCAGCGAGTTCTTCGGCGGTTCCTACCCAATCCAAGACGTCAAGCATTCTAACTGAGTGACAGGCGATGGAGTGGGCGTTGAATTCGATATGGGTGTTGGTGATTTTGGCAATTTTGGTGAGAAGCTTGTTGAAATGTTCTCCTACGATTCCTTCGTCTCCTCCACATAGTCTGATAGGGGAAATTACTCCTCCTGCGATGTTCTGGGCGTTGATGTTTAGTTGGATGATTGAGGCTCTGATTTCTCAGAGTTGCGCCATGGCGTGTAAAATTCTGAGGAGGTAGCGGCGTCGGGAGATGGTGGAGTGTCTGTGTTGGATGTATTCGATGTGCATAGCTTCGTCGATGGGGATGGCAATGGTGCGGATGGTTTGGTTGGTGCTGGGGTTCATGTTGGCTAAGAGTTCGAGCAGGGGAGCATACTGAGTGGTGAGTGCAATGTTGGGCAGATTGGGATGGGGAAAACAAAGAAAACGATCTGTTTTTATATTACTTCCTCCTCCCTATTAGGCAACTCCTACTGTTGCTGGTTGTTTTCATCGGCTGGTGCTTCCCATCCATCTCCCCATGTTCCGTTTGCAGCCCATCCATGGGCGTTCAGGTTTATCTCCTCGGTGAGATCTCTTAATTCTTCTTCCATCATCTGCAACTTCTTCATGATCTTCTTGATCAGCTGCCTCTCCTTCCTCATGACCTTCACCATGTGCTCCTTTTCTTCTTCGTTTGCGGGATTTACCCCTTTTGGTCGATTGTAGATGAGGGGGACGTAGGTGTGGGCATAACGGTTGTCCACGTCCGTTACTGCGCTGTAGATTTCGATGAGCTCTCGCTTGGCGGAGCTCCGGAATGAGTTGATGATGAGGTTGTGGTAGGCCTCTTGTTCGGGGGTGGTGAGGGTGTCGGCGGTGTTTTGGGTGCTCATGATGTCTTCTTCGAACCAATAGACGATGCTATACCGGTAGTTGTGTGGTGGGTTTCCTTTTATATCACAGAAGGTTGTTGTGTTTCCTATATTCGGATAGAAGGTCTTGTGCGTTCTCAAGGTCAGCTACGGATTGCCACGTATCCTCGGAGTTGTCATAGCCTTTCCAATGCACCAAGTATTGGGTTCCTCAGCCTTTTTTCCTATGTCCACGGATTTCCTCTACTTCGTATTCTTCCTCGTTGTTAATAATATCCGGAGGGGGTGGAGGTGGAGTTTTTTGACAGTTGAACTCCGGTTTGTTGAATTTGGTGAGGAGTGATGAATGGAAGACGTCGTGTATAGCCCAAGTTTCAGGTAATTTTAGATGGAACGAAGTTTCTCCAATGGGTTCTAGAATTTCGAAAGGTCCGTATCGCTTGTTGTTGAATTTTCCCGAAGGGTGGTTTGATCGTACGTTCGTTGCTTCTAGGAAGACAAAGTCTCCTTTCGATAAGGGGTTCTTTTGCCGTTTCAGATTTCCGCGTTCGGACATGCTGGAATTGTATTCTTCTAATGCTGCTCGTGCTTCGTTTCAGGTTTTTTCTAATTCCACAGTGAATTCGCTGGCTAGTGGGTTATCCAAGTTAATGGTTAGGTTTCCTTTCCACGGGTGGGTGCCATAAGTGAGGAAAAATGGGGTTTGTTTGGTCGCAGCGTGGGTTTTGTCGTTGTATTGGAATTCCGCAGTGGGAAGCCATTTTGCCCAGTCGTTTTGTTTGTAGTTGACAAAGTTTCGTAGGTAAGATTCAAGTTCCTGGTTAATCCTTTCGGTTTGGCCGTCGGTTTGGGGGTGGTAGGCGGTGGATAGATTCCTTTCAATTCCTAGCGCTGAGCATAACTCTTTCATAAACTTGGAGGCAAATTGGGGGCCTCTGTCGCTGATAGTGCGCTTGGGTATTCTGTGTATGCGCCAGATATCTTTCTTGTAGATCTTGGCCAGTTGTCTCGACGTGAGAGAAGTTTCAGTGGGAATGAGGTGGATCATTTTGGAGAATCGGTTGACTATTACGAGTATGGCGTCATGGTCCTCAGACTTGGGTAGGGGTCCTATCATGTCTATAGATATTTCTTGCCATGGTGTTTCGGGGACAGGTAGTGGTTTGAGGGGCGTGTGACTGGGTTGCCGATTGATTTTGTTTTTCTGGCATTCAGTGCATCCTTTCACGAATCTTTTGACGTCCGTTTTGATCGTGGGCCACCAGAAGGTTCGTTTTACAAGTTCAAGCATGCGGTAGGTTCCGGGGTGTCCGACATCGGGTGGGTCGTGGTGGTCTGAAAGTATGGATTCTTGAAGTTTGGGTACGTCTGGTACATAGATTTTTCCGTTTCGGTAGGTAATGCCGTTCTCTTCCCAGAATTGGTCGGGTCTCTTATTCTTTTCCTGTGTAACACGGTTTTCCTGATGGTTGGAGTTGCCAATTTGTTTCATGATGTTGGGGTCTGCGGAGATGGAGAAGTTTCGATTTAGGAGCATGGTGGTTTCTAGTGAGGTGGGAATTTCTGATAAGGTTCATAGGATAATGCGGTCTTTGAACATCTCGATTTGGGTTTCTTCTTTGGGGGTTTCATGTTGGAAAAGTCTGGATAGGATGTCAGCCTTGACATTTGTTTTGCCGGGGATGTGTCGGAGTAGATAGTCATATTCTTGGAGCATGAGATACCATCGGGCTTGATGGGCGTTTAGCTTTTGTGGTTCACGGAAGTATTTGAGATTCTCATGGTCGGTCCAGATTTCGAATTGATGTTTGGCATCTAACAGGTAGTGTCTCCAGTTCTTGATTGCTTTGACTATGGCGAGGAGTTCTTTGTCATAGATTTCATAGTTCTTTTCTGCGTTGGTGAGAGCCTTGGACATGAAGGCAACTGGGTGCCATTTTCCTTCTTGTTCTTGAGATAGGACTGCTCCAATTCCTACATTAGATGTGTCGGTTTTGAGTCTGAATTTTCCTTCGTTGTCTGGTAGGGCTAGGATGGGTTCATTGGTGATGGCGGTTTTGATGGCTTCAAAGGCGTTTTGTTCCTCAGTCGTCCATTTCCAGGGTTTTGGTATTTTACCTCCCTTCAAGGCATTGAGTGGTGCAGCGAGAGTGCTGAAGTCCTGAATGAATCGTCGGTAGAAGTTTGCGAAGCCGATGAATCATTCGATGTCCTTTACACAGGTCAGTGTTTTCCAGTTTCAAACCGATTCAACTTTTTCGGTTTCCATACTTGCTTGTCCGTCGCCTATGACCGTTCCGAGCATTGAGATCCAGGTTGCGTTGAACTCGCACTTGGTTTGTTTGAAACACAAGTTGTTTTCGTCTGCTATTTTTAGGAATCGCAGGGTTCGATCTTCCAATTCGGCCAGGGAGTCCGCGGGAATGGCGAAGTCGTCGATGTAGTTGACTAGTGAACCGTCTTGGATCATTTCTCGGAAGATGGTGGTCATCCAGCGAGAGAAGGTTGCTGGGGAGTTGCACATTCCGAAGAACATTACTGTTGGTTCGAAGAGTCCACAATTAGTGAGGATAGCGCCTTTCCATTTGTCTCCTTCTTTGATTCGTACGTTGTTGTAACCCCAGATGATGTCAAGTTTATTGAAATATTTGGCGTGTTTCAATTTTCCGATGACCTCGCTGATTAGTGGTAGGGGAGTTTTGTCCTTTATGGTAACCGTGTTGAGTTTCCAATAATCCTGGCACAGCCTTAGCGAGCCATCTTTCTTGGGTATGAAGAAGCATGGGGCAGCGTAGGGGCTTTTGGATGGTCGGATGCGTTTGGTAGCAAGGTTCTCATCCAGGAATTTGTTGAGTTCGATTTCCTCCTTTGGGGTCATCTTGTAGACTTTTGCGTCGATTTCGTTAGGGGCATCCGGTAGTAAGTTTACTTCGTGGTCCCATTGGGTTCGTTTGGGTAGTTTGTCGAAGTTCTTCTTGTTGAAAAGGTGGGTATAGGGTCTCATATAGTCTGGTAGGTCGAGAGGGTTGGTCGGGTTGGGTTCTTTTTCTTCCTCGAAGTCTTCCCATTTGGTTTGGAGGCGTTGTAGGTGTTCCGGGAGGGAGAAATTGGTGTGTTTGATTGAGCATTCAGGTGGGCATCTTGAGAAAGTTACGGTTCCTTGATTCCAGTCAATTTCCGGGTTGTGCTTGGTTAACCAGTCGTGTCCGATAAAGATATCTGCCGAGTCTAGTTCGGCTACTACTGCGTCGATGGTTTCTTGGTGTCCTTCTATGTTTAGGTCCAGGTTGACAAATTTGGTGATAGGTTCTTTTCCGCTTGGGGTTCCGTCGGCGTTGGTTGCCAGAATGGGGTGGTCGAGTTTATGAGTGGGAATTCTCTGTTTATGGACGGTTCGTTTGTCGATGCAGGTGTGGGTGCATCCAGAGTCGAGCATGGTCTTGGCTTGGAAAGTTTCTCCGTTAGGTTTGGTGATTTCGGGTTTGAGCAGCAGCTCCTGCACTCCTAGTCTTTTCTGAGGGCAAACATATCGATTTCTCATATGACTAGATACATTGGTTCGTGAGTTTGTGCTTACTCCGAACCTTTGGGAAAATCCTGTGGGGTTTCTTCGGCAATTCCTTCCTCTCCAGTAGTGATGGCGCGAATTCTGGTTTGTTTCTTGGGGCCTTGGCAGACTTTGGCAATGTGGCCCGGTTTGCCACAATTATAACATTCGATGTTGGATTTAAATCCTCCGCTTCGACATTCTTTCTTGATGTGGCCGAATTTGCCACATTTAAGGCATTTGGGTTTTCCGTTGGCATCCCATTCTAGTTTCCTGGCTCCGATTTCCATGGGTTGTCCGTTTCCTCCATAAGTGACTCCGGTAGTGGTGTGGTGGTCATTTCGTCATCTTTCGGTGTCCTCCCATCCTTTTCCTATGGATCCTATGGCAGTGATCCATCCTTTAAGGGTAGTGGGGATGGCATTCGGGGGGTATCCCAAAATGGTGTGGATAATGTCTGATCTGGTGTGTTGTTTCAGGAGGTAGAGTGCGTGGTCCTCACTAGATTTAGATTGATGGACAAGGGCGGTGAATTTGACAAGGAAGTCGTTGGTGTGAAGGTTTCCTTGTTTGAAGGATTCAATCTTATCTTTAGCGATCTGCTGTTCGTTTCCAGGGGAAAAGGCATCCATGATTTCTTCGGCAAAGACTTTCCAATCTGCGGTATCATCTCCTTTGATGATCTTGTCTTCCCATTGTTTGGTGAACCATCCTGGGATCTCTCCTCTCAGGTGGTTGGTGACAAGGAGTATCTTTGAATCTGCGTCTTCGTATTTGCTAAATTTGAGGAAAATTTCCATTCCTCTCCACCAGTCATTAAATTTGTTTCTATCTCCATGGAAAAATCCCGGTTCCATGACATCCTTGTGGTTAATTGCATTGGCGGGTTTGGTTTCGGTGTTGTTGCTTGCCATTTCTCTTAGTTCTAGTTCTTCGAGTTCCTTTGCTAGTCGGTTTAGGTCTTCGTCGAGTGGTGTGTTTTTTGGTATTTGTTCTGGGTCTGGTTCTTCTGGTTCCTGCTCATCGTTCTCAGACGGGGGTTCTGTTTCCTGGTCTTCCTCATGTCTGAGGGCTTCAAATCTGTTTCCGCTTCGGTGTCCTTCGAAGAAAACTGTTTCAAAATCAATTCCGAATAGTTCTGAGTCGTCTGTGCTCATATACTGAGCCTGTCGTGGTTTCCTGCCTCAATGACTAGAGGTCTTTCTGCAAGGTGAGCTTTATGACGCTTTACCAAATGTTACGACCTTATAGCAATTAGCTCAGGTTGCAACTTAAGGCAAAGACTTGAGAGTGATAAGGGAATATAGCGAGTTGGTAAAGCGTAAGGAAATACCGAGCATAACTACGCTACTTATAGAAGAGTTGACTACCTAATAATAGAAGTAGAAGTCGGGCTGAGTAAGTATACCCGAGGTGTCTGACTAATGGTGAGAACAAGTATACGAGAATAGCAAGGCGAGCATATGGGTGTGGAGTAATAGCACATGGACCTGGGTCAGGGGACAGCAATGAGAATAGATCGTAACAACTTGCTTTCCTGTCAAGCTTGGATGAAATCTATGCCTTGAATGAATGCCTTTTCTCGTTGAAAGGAAAATGAGCTCTTCAACAGTGTGAGGTTGACAGAATGACCTCAGGACCAGAGGCAGAGCCAAGACAGCGAGCAGACAACAACAAACACTGTGAGCCCAAGCACACAGTTTTTTACTTATATATAGTCAGTACATAGTCAATGACACTGCAGAGAGTAGTACTTCGACAACTCTGTTCTTGCAACAGAGTTGAAGTACTACTTTTTCACCTGTAAAGTACTATGATCATTGTTACGGCCCCAGCCATTTTACGCATGTGCAGCTAGGTGTACGTATTAGGCTCGAGAACAAGTAATCAGTCACCCCATTAGTAATGAGATTGGTTGAGGGCATGTGTGAAGACAGGGTGAACTAGGGATCAGTTGAGATTGCATCTGCGGTTCCTAGCAGGAAAACTGTACTGTTAGGGGAAATATAATCACGTTTGAGGACTTTAAAACAGAAGTCTCAAGGCTGAGTCTAGGGAGACTTTATTGTGAATTATCATTGGGACTGGCTATGGGATGGCTCGAGGACTTAGCAGAGCACAGTTCCTTTAGTGGACCTTATGCTAGACTGAATCTATAACTACTACCTGCCTGATATGGAAAGGCTAGGAAATGGGTGATTCACACATGTTGAGACTGAATGAATTGAAGTGAGGCTGTTGGAATTATTGGTCAAGACTCTGGATCAGGTAGCAATGCTGATAATCTCAAAGCAACTGGAGGTGAGATGGAAATTTGGTCTAATCAAGGACATCTTATCAACGGGTTGATCAGTGGGGGATGAGTTGCAAGAATTCCTAGACTAGGGTCTAGGGTTGGAACCTTGTTAGCCAATGAAGAGCAAGGGATTTGGCAAGTGCAATGTTTGGTCGAGGAGACTGAATAGTCGAGACTGTTGATTGGTGGAAGAAGAAGAGTTGAGGAGGCTATACCCATTCAGTGCTGGATACGGACTTGGTTATTTGTTTCATATTTGTTTATTTTGTCTCAGTTTTTTATTGTGTATCATATACATATAGTTGCCAGTCAAGGATGAGGTTTGGGATCAAATCTTTGCCCAAGCACTGTGCAAGTGAAATTGAGTTTGGTTAAACTTCACAGTGTTCTAAGCATTTCTTAAAGTTCTTTCTCAACTCGGAAGGACTTGTGTCCTGAGAGTATCTTCACTGGTCTAATAGGATCATGATGGCATTTGGTGCTAGCTCAACTTGTCTTGCAGTCTGTCTCGAAGCGCAAAGGCAGGTCAAGGCTCTCCGAGATGCCAACATTGGTTCTTTCATTTTGGGTGGGACTAAATGCGGTGGTGAGGCTGCATACAATGTAAAGAAGCTATGTTACAAAGGACAATGAGGCAGAGAAGTGTATTGCTGAAGAATGCATGATTGTGGGGGGGGTTCTAGTTACTTTCAAACCACCGCATTTTTACTTTCTAGCATGCATTTTGGAGTTGCGCCACTTGATAGCTTAGCATGATTACTTCAGTAATGTATTGATACAAAATTTCAGAATCCCAAAATGTGGCCCATCATCTGACAAATTGGGCTTATTTCCACCTATAAGATAGAAAACAAAAGCAAGGGCAATGGAATCAGCAAATTCTTTCTCGTTATTCAGACAACATGGTCTATAGTTCAATGCCTTGCTCGTGCAGTGGGCCACCTCTCTGTGTCCAAGCTAGAAGTTGTTACACTTGCATATATAGTCCTCAATATCTTCACTTATGCTCTTTTGTGGAAAAAACCCCAAAGTCTATTGGTTCCTTATTGTTTCTATCTTGAGAAAGATGAAGAAATATCTGAGGTCCCAAACAGTGAAGGATGTTCTGGGGAGGAAGAACACCTTTTAATAACACATTCTCTCACCCTGAACATTGCAGATGAAGCACCAAATACAAGAGCTTCATCAACTCCTGGAACTATTCATACAAGGAGCCACAGGGGTCAAAAACAGATTCTCTTAACAAATGAGGTTAGTGCCTGCTATCTTATTTGTATCAACATTCCCAACTCACAAACAGAAAGTGGAAACAGCCAACCCACTCTGCAGTCCTAGGATTCTTACTCACCCTTCTGGACAGAAATCTTCAAGCTTGGTTTTTTAATGTTCTGACTGGAGTAATTTTCGGAGCCATTCATTTGATTCCCATATGGCTCTCAGTCTTTCCTTCAGGCACTGAAAAAGTATTGTGGCGAGTGTGTGCTTTTATCATCACTGCTGCACCTATCATTGTTGCAGTTTGTGGCTTTATAAATGTCATGTATGAGGGTAAGCCTGGCCAACTGAATATGATTGTCTCTATGGTATCAGGTTGCCTCTTGTTCATTGCCATAGTTGCATATGTTGTATCACGTGCTACACTTCTTGTTCTTACCTTCACCACTCTTTGTTCCCTCCCTCCAAAAGCCTTTTTGAATGTTGGGTGGACCACATTCATTCCTCATTTTTAGTACTATATAAAAACTTCGCATGTTGAAACTTTTTGGATTTGTTCTTCCCTTTGGTTTTTTGTTGGATACCTTCTCTTTCAGTTTTTCTTTTTGTTCCATAGGGCAAAATCTGCACTGCATATTAGGGATAGTGTTCTGTGTTGGTGATTGAATAAGTGATTCATAGAAAGTATAACTGTTTTGAAAATTTGGCAGTAAATTTTTATGCAGTCCAATTGACTGATCAGGCTTTGCTGTCACGCTTGGACAAAATCTACACCTTGAACAAATGCCTTTCCTTGTTGAAGGGAAAACAAGTTCTTCAACACTGTGAGGTTGATAGAGCAATCTTGGGGCATCAGAATGAGGGACTATACAGCAGAAGCAGAGCCAAGATAGCAGGCAGACAAAAATAAAATCTCAGACTGGAAGGGGAAAATCAAGATGATGTCTCAAGGTATCAGGGTAACAACAGATGCTGGGGTGATCGAGCAGTGATAAAGGAGGGTAATTATTTGGTGGTTATCCTACTACAGCGAGGCTCTTTATATATATATTTTCAGCATAGATAGTTGAGTGATAAGAGCCACCGATGACATAAAAAATTCAAATGAAGCTCGTGCCCAATATCTAATTGGACAGAGAAATTTTTCTCTCTTCTCATCCTCCTCAACAAAGACAAAAACATCATTATCTCCACCCTTCCCTATCTGCGAAAATGGACAGCCAATGTCCTTATCATGCATCGGGGGGGTGAGTCCGAGGGATAAGAGTAGCTGAGCACTCTTGAGTCATCCCTGCAATGGCTTGGTACTCACAAATTAATGTTGTCTTGAGTGTGGGTTGCTTTTGCGAGAGTGCCTGGTAGGGGAATCAAGAGCAGCTTTTGGGATGATTGAGAGGTGGTCATTGGCTGGATTGGGCATAGCTGATTACATAATGTGGACCTTTCTCTCCTTCCACCAGTTTGTTCTTGAGGAAATACATAACCCTACCATGAGTGACCTTCTCATTCTCACTCACAGTCTTTGGCTCCGCTGTATCATATGCACACTCATGAAGATATATGACTCAACAAGAATCTGGTTCTATTAGTCAATGTGATGCAAGAAGAAGAATCTGCCATTGGTGAGGAGCTTGGAATCATAGGGTGTCATAGGCCAGGCCTCTACGTTGTTGGAAACAAGACTTCAAGTACAGACAGGTAAGCTGGTGTCTCCCCATTGTGTGCATGTAGCATGTCCTCAGGTAGAACATTTACAAACAGGGGGCTCATACCTGTAACGTTGTGCATCCTTGTTGTCAATATGCTGCAAGGCAACATTCCAGTGCCTCTCACTGTCACTGGTTTAATCATTCTTCACACGGAGAGGTACATCTCTCAGTGTGTCATTGTGTATGTTGTTAATGTGGAGTAGCGTCATGGCAACAGCCATCAAAGCATTCATTGTCCATCTATTCTGCGAGAAGAATGTGGATGACTTCATGAAAGTGTTCATGGACTAGCCAGAGCACATGATGAGTGGCACATCGCTGCTGAAGAATGTGTGAAAGCTATGAAGAGTACACTTGTATCCTCAGTGAGACCAATATTCCAATGCTATCATTGCAACTCTCTGATCTCATGTCCCAGATTTCACGCTATCATCAAAGAGTCCCGCATTGTCAGGTACAAGGCTACCGAGGGATGGTCACAGTCAGTGTAATGTGGCGAACTTCCGATGCTGGTATGCTGTGAGGTGAGCATTCTGCTACATGTCACCACAAGTTAGCTCACTGACCATCTAGAAATGTGTCATTCATGCGTCCTGTCATATGCGCTGCCTATGTCGAGTATAGTCATACAAATAGTCAAAGTATTTATTGAACAAGCGGCAAATGCATGAATGCAGTGTGCCTTTATTCAACCCCAAATCACTTCGCTTTCAGAGGCAACAACCCGTGTGTGTGTAGTTTACCCTGTCAGTCAACACTGTATCCACCAAGTGCGCACCACTGCAGTGAGATTGACTCCATACCTTCAACTGCGGAGATTAGATGGACATGATATTGGATGTTACTTGAGTGGATGTATGACAATTTTCGTACAGGAAATTAGACTTGATAGCCTTTCAACCAGCCAAATGATACAGCATGCTGCGGGGGTGCAATTTTGCAAAAGCGGATCAAGGAGCTGTGATTGGTTGATTGGACTTGGCCAGTGCCTATCAACCTCCGCTTTCTTAAGGCTTGGACCCTGGCATGTCTGACACATGCTCTTGGACATCTATGGTCAGTGAATCACCTGAAAGAATATCCACTACTGTCAAGCACACCTATGGACACTAACATAGCAATGTTCACATGCTTGTTCTTTCTTCATGGAAGCACGTTTCTTGACACATTGTGCTGTGAATGCTATTCATGCTAATCAGAACTACACCTGCAGCCACAGATGCATGCACAGAACAAGGAGCCTGAATAACGATGTGAAAGTGCTACTGTGCATCTCTTTCATTCTCTATAGCTCCCCTTATGTCCATTCACAGATCAAGGCTGTCAACCACTGTGTCTAATGAGTGTATGTGGGCAAAATCTGTCCAATCTACTGCGAGTGCAAGTGTATCCTTGGTGAGTGTCACCTCTTGGTGCGACTTTCACTGTCGCCTGACTGTATACCTCAGGTTCATCAAAAAATAAATCATTTGAGTGTCATTCCAGCATCAAGGTGCAAACATACTTACCCATCCTCTCTACCTTTATCTGAATCATGCTTGAATGAACTCCTCCAGCATATGTTAGCTCATGTGAAACAACCCCCCTTATTACTATGTTCTCCAACCCTGACATCTACAGATGAGGTGCCAAATACAAGTCCTTCACCAAATTCTGAAACTAGTCATACAAGGAACTGCAGAGGTCAGAAAAAGAGCCCTCTAACAAATGAGGTCAGTGTTTGCTACTACTTAGTTGTATCAGCATTACCAACTCACAAACAGAAAGTGGGTACAGCCAACCCACTCTGTGGTTCTAAAATTCTTAATCAAGCCTGAGGAAAGCAATGATGACCAATTTTTTACTCTTGCTCTGACTGGGGTGATTTTTGGAGCCCTTCATTTGATTCCTATATGGCTTTCAGACTTTCCTACAGACACTGAAAAAGAACTGTGGCAAGTGTCTGCTATTATCATCACTGCTGCACCTATCATGTATGGGATTTCCTGCTTGTTCATCAACGTGGATTATGATAAGTATGGTTTACCAAAAAACACTCTTTGTTTTGTATCAAAATGTCTCTGCTTTGGTACTGTACGTAGCTGCATATGCTGTATCATGCGTTATACTTCTTGTTCTTACTTTCATGGCTCTTTGTTTGCTCCCTGCAGGAGCCTTCTTGAGCATCAGGTGGACCAAGTTCATTCCTCACTTTTAGTAATATACACAAACACCACATGTTGAGATGTTCTGGATCCATAGTTCTTTCTAGTTTTTCATTGTATACTTTCTCTTTCAGTATCTGTTTCTGTTTCATAGGGTTAAATCTGCACTGTACATTAGGGATAGCATCTGAAATGGTCATTGAATGATTAATAGAAAAGATGGTAATCAAGGTATCTCTGTTTCAAACTCGACAAGAAGGTCAGGTTACTGCAAAGATGTGGAATCCATGTGTGGACATGGACTGATGCAGGCTCAACATCAGGCTCCTTCCCAGCTGACACGTACGTCCTATAGCGGACTCGACCAAACACGAACAAAGTATGGGTTGGCTCACGCAGTGAGGGGCTGGCACTTTATGTCTTTCAGCCATCACCAATGATTATGCTAGCTATTCTCACAGACCAAAAAAGGAAGCAGTCTAATTCTAGACTGTCACACTATCTGCGCAATGTGCCTTCTATCACTGTCGTCGCCTCATTGTTGCACATCAGTAGCCCTTCCAAGCCTAGATAGAAATTTTATAAGGATATGGATTCCCTTCAGATAAAACAAGAGACTGAGGATTCGTGGCTATTAGTTTTTTAGTGATCTGTCTTTTTTTTTTCCTCTAAACAACATGACCACCCTTGCAACACTATATCTTGAGACTTATGTCGGAACTTTCCAAATTGTATTATAATGTAAACGTAACTAATGGGGCCTTATAAGACCCTTTTTAGCAAATGCAGTATCTGTTAATGTGTAATAATGGTCACTCATACCATTATAAGCTTGTGACTCTATATTTTATGTCATTATAATGGGTTGCGTTACCTGGTTTCATGCCAATCTAGTGATGTGACCATTATTTCACCTTTTTAGATCAACGCGACATGGCACATGACTCACTCTTTTAATTGCCTTATACATTTATCAGTAAGGGTTGTGTTGATATAGACATTTTAAGATCTGATTACCAATGTATCCTTCCCTCCACTCCGAAACTTTTTTCTTACTGCAATGGACCGCTACATCACTTGTGATATTTGTCAAAAGAAGTTGACAAAAGGCTATGGTATGCACCGCAAGGCGTGTGAAAGGAAGAATCGCAATCAACAATACACTTTGCTTCACTCTGCAACAACACCGGAGGAAGCACCAGGTGCGTTGCTCTATGAAAAAATCATCTCAGTGCCTGGATAGCCTCATCCGTCTCATAGAAAACCACATTCTACAGGATGATACCCCTCCGCTATTTGACAATTTGGTGGTGATAATGTTAAGTTATCATCACCACCAATAATCTGCTACTGAGCTGACTGGTAATGTAGGGATGAACCAAACATCTCCGAAATAAATGCAGCTGATGAAAATCAACATCCTGAGAGCGATATACCCCCGGCAGCTACCAACAGTGAGTCTTCTTCGATTAATGCTATTTCAATCTTATATCTACTAATCAAATAGCATTTGGGCTTCATTACCCTTTGGGTGATCAAATGGAAACTGACCCTGGCGTTGACACCATCTATACCGAGTTCCACCCTTCCTCTGGGTTAAGCCCAAGGATCATTCCACTTGAAGAGTACAACTGAAAATCCTTCCCCGATCTGGTCCCAGATAAACGCCCTTGGGAGCCATTCCAGACTCGGATTGATTTTGAAGCACTTGAACTCGCAATGGAAATCGGATTCAATCAGAATCAACTCGTGCATTATATTAATATACTACAGAGGGTGCAAAAGCAAGCCACCGACCATGTTGAAGAAGATAGATTTACAGTTCAAAATGCAAAGGAAGCAATGGCATTATGGGATCTCGCTGCACATCATCATGTCAAGGTATGCCATACTATTCTTGTTGCATGGTCTTCTTGTCATTCAGAGCTTGTTCTCATAGTTCAAAATAATGACAATCTGCCACACATATGGTAAAGAACCCGAGCCACGTAAATTTGAATTCAAATATCGGGATCCGTGGGATTGGGCTTTACAAATAGTCAAAGAACCGACATTACAGAACCATATCGTTTGGGATGCTGAAAAAAATTACCAATGGACAGGAGAGGTCTGGGAACGATTTTATGATGAGCCATGGTCGGGTGACAGCTGGTGGAACACTCAGGTGAGAATGTGCTCTAGTATCGAGTTATCGCCTTGAAATCAAGATTGTAGAGCATGCTCCCTGCATCTGCGCCTAAGGGCTTGAAATTAATCAGTTTTATTCTTTATGCTGATAAGAGCAAACTATTATCTTTTGGTACAGCTATGGGCCATCCGATTGTAGCCCGCCTCGGTAACCTTCCAGTGGAGATACAAAATGTAGATGGACTACTAGGGGGAGGGTGTGTCGTCGGATGGTTACCTATCATTAAGTATCTATATATTCTTTGTTCTACATAGCTTACATATTCCATATCTCATAAAGGTAAAAGATGAAAGTATGGAATCAGGGAAGACTGGCTTCGTAAACTTCAAAAACGCAATATATCACGAAGCCTTCAAGGTATTTCTTGAACAAATTATTCATTATTCATTCATCGGGTCGAATACAAAATGTGGAGATGATATACATCACATACTTTGGCTGTTTGTCCACATCCTTTCGGCTGACTATGAGGAATTGTAAGTAGTCTATTCTTAATACGCATATCATGTGTTCACTTGTAGCTGATAATCACATCTCGCTCACAACCATACTATGTTGTAAGTATGGCAATGACACTGCTTCGTGGTGTGAATGGAAATTTTCCTTGTCTGGTTTGTCTTGTACCGAAGGAATATCAGTGGGATTTATCTCGGGATTTTGATTTGCGTACCAAAGATGACTCAAGACATCAATTTCAGCGGGCCATGCAGGAGAGAACTGTGGAGAAGTGGAATGACATATTAAAAATGCGTAGCATCCACCCTATTGAGGCAAGTCATTTCTTATAATACTCTCCAGTCCTTACTGTAGGATTTATAGAACGCTTTTTGGTCCGTCAACTTGACAGATGTCCATTCCGCTGTATCATATGACTGTCTTCACTCTGACGACAACGGTTTATAGGAGGATCATTTCTTCCCTCTATTCAAGCTACTGATCAAGGATATGGGACGCAAGAGCATTGCCGCAGTGGATAGCTGGTAAGCGCTTCTAGAGTATTCTATCCTACTACAATATACTACCTATATCTCTCAGTTTTGATTCGGTACCCCAGTGGAGTAATTTGAATCACTTTGATTCAGTGATGAACATTACCTTCAATGACGGGTCTAAGAATCGGACATATCAAAGGTCACTTCTCATTTTACTTGAGAGCAAGCTACTGACTCCCAAACTTTGCTTTATAGATATTCCTATATGTGGCACAATCGGAACTCACTCGTGAACTAAAATCAGAAGGATATCATCTGATGCGCTGTCTCTGGCATTACCTCAATGTGAGGATGTATGCTGATTTTGGTTTGCATACAGAGGATACTCTTTCAGCTGCCGAGGATGAACTCATTGGAAAGTTCCATCCCGCTCTACTGGTATGTCATAGCCATGAACTACACATCACAAGAAAAACTGAAACTCCGAATACTCTAGCGGTATCTCACGTTCATTGAAGCCCCAGAAGTAGTAGTGCCCCAAGGAGAAAACAATGCACCAGTGATTCGGCAATCCCAATCTCAAAGCATTAACCCACAGAAGAGCTGGAACTTTCCAAAGGTTCATCTTCGCAACATCTCCTTTGTGATATACGTGAAAAGGGGGTCACTCGCAACTATAGCACAAAGCCAAATGAGAGGATGCATGGACCTATCAGAAAGATTTATCTCAGGCATACTAACTTTAAAGACTTTGATGATCAGGTGAGTATTGCCTTATCTCTTTTTGTTTTGGCTACTTGCGAACAATAAAAATCCTGACACTATCTAGATCCTGGATGCAAATCACCATATTGCAGTTGCAGGGATTATCCGCAGCAAACTAGATACTTTGGACAACTATATTAGTGCCCAAAACACGACGATCAGCTTGGCGGAGGGTGTCACTTCAACGACTGAAGTAGACCCTGAAATCTCTGATATGAGCACTGGTCCCTTTCAGATGGATCCTCAATATACCGATTACAGAAAACTTGCATCACCAAACCCCACCTGCAGCCTTCAATCATTCCAGGCCACTCATCAGTCTGATCCCACCTTCCAACCATTTCTTCAAAAACTCACGAAGTTTCTCAAGTGGTTACTTCCTCAATGTCAAGTTCCTGTAAGCCAACGCTTTAGAGTGGACCCTTCGACCCAAGTATGTGTTAATTCAATCATTTTGTGCATGTGTAATGCTGCTGATGCCGGACTCAGATAACTGAATACCAATATCTGCGAGTCACGTATACCTGTTCCGCAGACTGGGCTCTCAAGGTCGACCATTTACGTTGTAACCCCAGTTTTTTTGGGCATCCACGTTACGACTCGGTGATCGTCAACGGAGACCCTGACCCTTTTGGGCACAGCTACTTGTGCTTTTCTCAATCACAATTAGCAGAGTCCAGCTTTCACTGGCATACGTGCAACCCTATGAGCCCATCTTTCAACAAGATAACCATTCTGTTTCCGACACCGAACTAGAACTTTTGAGGCTTCAAAAAAGGCCGTCAAAAGATACAATGTTTATATCTATCTATTCCATTTTACATGGTGCTGTCTTAATCCCATCAACGGGAGATGAGACCAATGACTACTTTATCTTCGACCTTGTGGACTGTGACATGTTTTTACATTGTCGGGATGTTCTGCATCGGTAAGCGCATGTTTAAACTGTGTAGATTGTAATTGCTTCTAACATTTTTCAGCCTTCAAACTCGGCATCTATAATCTTTCGTCAACTTGCACATGTATGAATTCAGAGAAGCCGGTATGGCTGCAGCATGATCTGTTAACAATCATATTTGCTTATGAACGTTTCAGACCATTGATACAGCCCGCACCGTTTTACGTGTAGAAATGTACTAGCTAGTATTTACAAGGGTATAACACCCACTAGCTAAGGTGCAGGGTCAGAACCTAACCATCTCTTGACACCTCAATGGTATATCTTGTAGTCTAATAAATCCGCCTTGACTCTTATACAGGAAAACTGTACCGTGTAAGGCAAATATAGTCACTAGCTACCAGGAATGATCCGAGTAGAGGCATTAGATCTAGTGGTGACAACTAGTTAGGCCGAAATACGACGGTGACGCTCTAGCTACCTAGACAAAACGTCGATTTATGCTTAGCAAAACTACAGATCACTCCTCCAGAGATATACTATTCGAAGCAGTTGACCCGCAGAAGACATCGGCTCGGACAGGGAATGGCTATCATGCAAACTAACGAGCTGAAATCCCATCAGATTATCGTGGACCCACTAGCTAGCCGGACATATCGCCGATTAGGATTCTCATCACATATCAATAACAAATCTGAACAGGTAGAACATTCAGCCAAGTGGCCTTCGGCATTCTGAAACCTGACAATGTACCCATGTGGATGCCAGGGGTAGCACAATGAAGACTAGCTACCATTGTTAATTGGAAGGGGTAAGGTGCTAAGTGACGTCAGGCAGCACCTGCTCCAACCATGATTATTGGTGCGGATAGGATCTATCCATACCCTCAGCCCAGTCCATATGATACCCTTAGTAATAGTAGAACCACTTTGTTAATATTTGTACGTATAATGTGAATATAAAAACCCTCTAGCTAGTGTCAAGAAAGGCAAGCAATCTCCTGCCCACGTCTAGCTTTGAGGATCGTGATTTGTAAAGTAGCGATCTAATAAGTGAATAACAACTAGCTTGCGAGAGAGCTTCTAGAAAAACTCAGACTAGTTCAGCAGTTCACGTCGGAGACATTACCCACTCAGAGAATTCACTAAGTTGCCAGTGATACGATAGTTTAAGAGACTAGCTAGGCTATCATCGCACACTTATATCCAGCAGAGGTGTAAGTTGGTGCTAGCTTGAGTTGTAATTGCAGAGTCGGTGGATAACTGGCGAGTTAGATCATCGCAGCTCTTCATTAAACGTCATTGGTGTGACTTAGCTTGGCTACAACGCAGTGGCTAGAGTTCAAAGTTCATGTAGCCCTTTGGCCCGTTCGTAGCTAGAACAAGTTTTGAGGATTCTTTTATTGGGAATTCCTTCTTTATTAACCTTTTAACTTCGAAATAACCTTTTCTCTCAAATATCTCCCCACGAACTTGCATTTACGAGTACTAGTTAGTGAAGTGTGGTGTGTTTATTAAACTAGCTACATCCTTAACGTTTCATTTACTACCTCTACAC
This sequence comes from Agaricus blazei, assembly GCA_029719445.1. Classification (NCBI taxonomy): domain Eukaryota; kingdom Fungi; phylum Basidiomycota; class Agaricomycetes; order Agaricales; family Agaricaceae; genus Agaricus; species Agaricus blazei. Next base: position 50,866 of record SSNC01000026.1, on the reverse strand, counting down.
CATATATACATATTGTATAATGATCTTGTAGAAGAGGTGGCATGTTATAAACAAGATTGCCACTTGTACCTAAAAAGCCATCTGTTCAGTGAGCGTAAAACCCTCGCACATGTTTCTGAAACAGACAGGTGAGCCAAAGATGATGTCATTCAGTTGAAATATGATTATGTCTTCAGGAACATAGTTTGTCAATCGACGTCCATGTTGTGCACTTAATCAAATTCAAGAGCTAATAGTGTGGCTAATTAGCAATCGATATCTTTTACTTACTAAAGACTCGAGGGCCAATGATCAAGGGTCTCAAACACTGACCGTTAACACATATGGATGATACTGTCCTGCATGATGTGCAAGAAAACTCGTGAACTAATTCTGAGCTTTAAAAGACCATTGACCATTAGCATGAGCCCCATAGTTTCCATCCCTTCTCTTCGCTTTTGCTTCTGACTCGATCCTCTGCCATTTATATCCTGCACTCTGCTCCTGGCAATGGCACATCATAATTCAAATATATCCGTACACCACACCAAAAATTCGGATGGTGTTGAAGGCACTGTTGGTGTGAAAACTCATGATTCTCGACTACAATCAGTAAGTGACACATTCTCTGTACCTAAGTACAACCAAATTAATATATAATTAGGGCCTTCTACATGCCCAGGCTGCGCTGGATACTCTCAGTGAAGATAACTCTCATCTTCATCAGGAGAATGCCATGTTAAAGGCAAAGGTGACCAACTTACCGCAAAACTCAGGTAATACACGTGTGCCCTTTGCAGGGCCTTTGACCGTTGAAGGTAAAAAAGAGCTTCAAAATGCTGCCAATCAGTGGATGTATTTCAAAAATCCTTGGATCTCACAGGCTCCATTTGGACGACTGCGTCCTGATCCGAGTGAAATACTGCCTGCTAAGGAACACTATGAGGACAATTTAGCACTATTGAATCATCATACAGAGAAATTATACCAATATGTGCCCACACAATTCCATACCTTGATTGAGAATTTCGAGAGTTTCGGAAGTGATGTAAGTTGTTATCTTTTTCATCTGTTTCATATCTCATTATTTCTCATGCCTGTTTTTTAAGTTTGTCAAACAGGTTAAGAGTCAGCACTCAACCTCAATGTTCCAACTCCATTCATTTGCTGCAAAGATCTTCCATGAGTACCCTGACATCCAGGCTGATGTATGGAGCTCACCCGAAAGTCGGGGTGAAAATCAAAGGTGCTGCGGACTTTACTTAACTGAGGATGAGGAGAGTGGTGAGCTGGTATTCAATGCTCTCCTAGCTCCTATCATATATGCTGGGAATGAAGTCAGCATCAGTGGTATATTTCAAAACAAGGTACTCTTTTTGGTATGTGGTAATTTGACATTGTCTTATCAATTACATACAAGTGATCATTATCAGATTGGTGTTTGCACCCTGTATGGGCCCACTGCTATTTGAGACGGCAAGATCGCAAAAAACAGTCTCGGAGCTAAGTGGAAGATGAGCTCAGTGACAGCCGGTTTTATTGCATGGACATGTATAGCTGTGCGTACTCCTTATCTTTTTCGAAATAGTATTTACAACAGCTCCAACTACTAGGCAATTCATTTACTTTCACACGACTTCCCTTTTGAAGAAATCGGAAAGAGGACAGGTATCAATTACAGTGATGTATCTTATGAGTACAAGCAGCGGATCAAAATTCATCAAGACTCTGCTCTCTTCCGAAGTATTTTGGCAAAGTGGAACCAGCGCCTTAAATTTGGGATCGAGGGCACCAGACGATCTGAGGACCCTAACAATTCCAATTCTAGTGGCCACCACAGAGTGACCACATGCGCGGCATCAATTGATGCCGCATCGTCATGTGCAGCCACTAGTCTATCAATCTCCACACAAGGTATGTATGAGATTCCATCACCACTTTCTGATAGAAAAATTAATTCATCGACAGTAGTGCCACAGGCTTCTAGATTGTCTGAAGCCTCCCAGAGTGCTCCATCCCTCAGCTCAGCAAGTGCAGTTCATCATCAAGCTGATGCATCCAGGAGACAAGTGCCATCCGCTTCTGCGTCCACACCTACACCCCTCTCTGCAATGTCTAGCACCTTATCAAAACAGACTTCACTTTCTGCATGACAAGGCCCTACTCAACAGGGATCAACTCGGCAAGTCTCCAGCTTCATGGTTTCTGTTCCCACACCTCTCAGCAGTGTTATCTCATTTGATCAGGGAGATGATGACAATCTTCAGGATGATGAATTCAGTAGTGGTTCTGATGCTATGTTTAATGAAACCCTTCCACCAGGGCAACCTTCCCACACATCAGAGTCCCCCCAGCCAACTGAATCTTCTGACAGTTCTCGGGCTTCTGAACCCACTCCCACAGTCATCACTCCTGAAACCACAAATGAACTTCCGGCACTTAATGATGCAAATAACAGTCACAGGGTTAGCCAGCAAACAAGGGGTTCTAGGGGTACTCGTGCTTCTAAAGCTAAAGTAGTTGGTCCAATCCACCGTAGTAACCGTAGATAACTGTAGATAGCACTCGTTTGTAATCATTGGTTTAGTAATTGATGTTGCCTTATCCTTCAAACTATTTTGGTTTATAAGTCAGCTATATGAAGCTGTTAGTTTTGGAGTATAACAAAGGTATTATTGCTTAATGGTTTTATACCACATTCAGGCTACGCTACATAGTCAGGAAGTCAGTAGTTCAAATCCTGTACAGTACAATATATAAAAAGGCCTTACCCTACAGTATAATATGTAATAGAGACTATAATACGGTAATGATACGACAATGATCAAATAATATGACACTGACCAAATAATACGAGAACGACCAAATAATACTAGCTTGCAGAAAAAATAGATCAAGCGGAGTTAAAAAACTCCAGCAATCATTTTTGATTGTCTCGTTTTGACCCATTTTAAGGGGCACCCTTAAAGGCTCTGAAAATGTGTTTATTATCCGGGGCCTTACTATTTAAGGAACCGCCCAGCCATTATAAGGCCTTTTAATCATTCACATTATAAGCGATCTTTTTCCTTTTAATGCATAGTGTATTTTAATCCATTTTAAGTCATTATAACGTGATTTGGATTTTTCCGACATACCCCACATATTGAATCCAAAAACTGAACAACTTTAGCTTAGGGTGACAAGAGAGTGGTGGCATAATTTTGGTTTGGATACTTCTGAATTGAGCTGATGATGACTGAAATACTCTTTGTTTTTGTGAGTTTTAGTACACCTTGGAGATCTCGGCTAAATCTTGCTGTAAAAAATTAGAAGCTATGGAAGCTGGCTCTTGCTGCGTAGAAAACACTACCTGAGTCAGTAAATTTGTCATAATTAAAAAAGCACTGAGATTATAATGTGTTGCAAATATTTCGACACACCCTCATATCCGGGTTACTTTACCTTTTTCAGTCTCAATGACTATTTGATTATCTCCCTTTGTTTAACTTTCCTAAAATGGGCTTTGTAGATCATAGGGACTTTTTTCCATATTTCAAATATCCCTATCTTTCACTTTCATCATTTACATATCCCCTTTTCTTCATAAAACCATACAGTTGGTAGAAGCTGAACTAGCCAGGTATTTAGGCCACCAAAAGCCACCCACAGACCTCAGTGATTAACACGACTTTACGCTGTCACTGAAACTTTCCTGTTATTAATATAACAAAATAAACATGAACAAGTTAGAATAAAGATCATAGATTTAATTGTTTTGTGCTTGGGGCCTGAAGAACAGTGTTGCGAGCTCAGAGAAACCATTTGGAAGTTATATTCACACCATTACACTACTAACTAGTATACAAGATAAGTCTTATCTAATTATTAGTTCAACAATAAAGGGCTGCACAAGACGAACACACTTGAACTCGACATTGACCCATAACATCCTGATTTGGGTAAAGTTACGGTCACACTTGTCTCGCGCGGGAAAGTACACCGGTGATGGCCGAACGACATATAGTGCCAGCCGCTCACTGAGTGAGCACACCTCTTTACGCGGTGTTTGGCTCTATTTGCCAAACGTGCGAACTCAGTCGAGTCGGTTGGGTAGGAGCCTGGCTCAACGTGGACCTGACAGGAACTAATACACATCTGTGGCGGAGAAGTTTGCCATTTGTATCACCGCAGCATATCCAGTAGCACACGTTACTATACTTCTTGTATTCTGCGTTCGGTTCCAGTAGAAGCCTTCTTGGGTGTCAAATGGACCAGGTTCATTCTTTACTTCTAGTTGTCATGGGTTATGGATCATCTATCGCCTTGTATTGTGTTTTAGACCCAAGTGAAGAGACTTTGCGACTCGGCGGCAGTCATCAAACTTGATTCCAGCAATGTTTATCAGAGTTTTGTGATGCCGTGTCATTTGTTGATCCGAATTGGAACAGGCCAGCATGTCGACCCTTCTCCCCTTCCACAAGTCTGTTCTCGAGGAAATACATGACCCTGTGACGAGCGACCTTCTCATTCTCGCTCGGGGTCTTGGGCTCCGCCGTATCATATGCACTCTCATGAAGATCTATGACTCAAATAAGAACCTGGTTCTATTAGTCAATGCGACGCAAGAAGAAGAATCTGCCATCGGCGAGGAGCTCGGAATTATGGGGTGTCGTAGGCCAGGCCTCCGCATTGTCGGATATGAGACCTCGAGTAAAGATAGGTAGGCTTGTGTCTCCCCGTCGCTTGCATGAAACGCAATACATGTCCTTAGGCAGAACCTTTACAAACAGGGGGGGCTTATGTCTGTGACGTCGCGGATCCTCATTGTCGATATGCTACAAGGCGACATTCCGGTGCCTCTCATCACCGGCTTACTGATTCTTCATGCAGAGAGGTATGTCTCTCGGCGTGTCCTCGTGTATGTTGTTAATGCGGAGCAGGGTCACGCCGACAGCCATCGAAGCGTTCATTGTCCGTCTGTTCCGCGAGAAGAACGGGGATGGCTTTGTGAAAGCCTTTACAGACCAGCCAGAGCATATCACGAGTGGCATGTCGCCGCTGAAGAGCGTGATGAAAGAGCTGCAACTGCGGAGAGTACACTTGTATCCTCGGTGGGTCCTCTTTTTCAACGCTGCCGTTGCAACTCTCTGATCTCATGTGCCAGATTTCACGAACATATCAACAAGACACTTGAGCGTCGACGTGCAGACGTAGTCGAATTATCTCAACCACTCTCACAGTCCATGTCAGACATTCATCACGCGATAATTCAATGCATTTCAACTACTCTCACCGAACTCAAGCGATCTAATAAAGAAGTACATGGCATATCCGAATTTAGGTGGGATATATGCTGACATGCTCGAAAACAGCTGGAACTGGATGATTTCAATGTCGAGAATGCATACTTCCGGTCATTCGATGGCATCGTGCGATCACTATTGTCTCCCGTGTGGCATAAAGTTGGTCCAAAAACGAAACAACTTATCAACGACCTTAACGTTTTACGACAACTGCTCTTGTATGTCTCACATATCTCTCGTATCTACGCCCACTTACTTGTCAAGCTATTTGTTATCATATGATGCTCTTTCGTTCCACGCATATCTGGAGACTATAATTGAATCTAATACCATCTCTACAAGATCGGGCGGGCCCAAAGTCCACCAATCGCCGTGGCTTCTAACTGACGCAGCCAACATTATTTTCGACGTTGCCAAACGACGCTGTTTCATTATTTCGACGCTTCCAAAGGAGACTATAATCGCTCCTCAGCTTATGGACATTGATGATCAAGACGCGTGGGATCTCCTAGACGAACTCCAAAATCCCAATGGGAAAGGAAAGAGCAAAACCAACGAAAGACCAGCGTGGCTTCCTAAAAATATAAATCCGGTACTCGAAGAACAACCGAAATGGGATTTATTATCCGATATACTTGTCGAAATTGAATCGGAAATTATTCACCTTTCTGGGAACAAGAGCGTCAGCCAGCAGGGGACGGATACTGTGCTTATTATGACGTCATCTACGAGGAGTTGTGATTTGATACAACATTTTTTGGATACGATGGATCCGGTTGCAGAGAGTGGGAGGAAGGGGAGGGTGATGATGAGGCGAAGGCTGAAAGGATACCTTGGGTGGCGAGGGAGGCTTAACACAAATGAACCTACGGCAACGAAGCAAACAGGGAGTGTTGGGATGACAACCCGGAGGGGAAAGGAGAAGGAAGGTGATGTTAATGAAGCGTTGAGGAAGAAAGATAGAGAGAAGACAGAGAAATCAGCGAGTAGGCGGAGAATGAGAGGTGGAGCGCCCTCGACTGGCAGTGAAAGAAATATCACAAGTGACAAGACAAATCCGGAAGTTATTGATGTGGATAATCTTGAAGATATGAACTTGTAGGTTCATAATGCCTTCGAGTTTCCGCGATTTTAATATAAACCCCAGGTGGACGACGGATGATCCAGAGTTGTCCGCAGCTCTCACGAACGCTGGTAACGACATTACCCTTGATCTCCTCTCACAGGACGAATTCGAATCGTCATATGGATTGTTACCTCCTGAACAAACGATTGTGATTCGAGCATGCTCGGATGATACGGATGATCGTATGTTGGCCGAAATTCAACCTCGATTCATTATTATGTTTGAACCTTCTGTTGAATTCATTAGACGGGTTGAGGTGCGCGTTTCAATTCTGCCTATCAAACGTTCGTAACCGTTGTGTACAGGTCTATCGTAGCTCGTATCCTGGGTTGGCGGTACGAGTGTACCATATGGTTTATGCCAACTCGTGTGAAGAGCACCGGTATTTGGCATCAATCAGAAAAGAGAAAGAGGCGTTTGAGAGGCTAGTCAAAGAGCGAGGGGTAAACAGGCTTACCCGGCGACATTTGAATATGAGCTGACAGGTGTTTTAGTCTATGCTGCTGACCCTTGAAGAACGACGGGAACCTGGTGGAGGGGGGGAAAGTGTGATCAAAACAATCAGTACGAGGCTTGCGGGTGGAAGGAGGGAGTTGAATACTGAACCATCGAAGGTAGGGGGCCTATTACTGCTGTTTTTTGTTGCTTAGTGTTTATTATAGATTGTTGTCGATATGCGCGAATTCCGATCGACATTACCATCACTCCTACATGCAGCACATCTACTTGTCATTCCTGCGACTCTGATAGTGGGAGACTATATCCTCACTCCCGATATTTGTGTCGAGAGGAAGAGTTTGTCAGATTTAGTGTCAAGTTTCAGCAGTGGGCGTTTGTATGTCTCCCTCTTTGCATTTTGAGAATAAATACTTATTAGGCTTGCTTATATAGATACACGCAATGTGAAGCGATGTCTGTCCACTACAAACATCCCGTTCTTTTAATCGAATTTGAAGAAGACAAAGCATTTTCGCTCGACACAATTTCCGAGCTCAAAAATTATGTGAAACCAACCCAAAAGTACCCAAACAAGCCGACTAAGCCATCAACGTTCAATTCTTCTTCTAATGAACCTCCGTCTTCTGTTTTAACCATCCAATCTAAACTCGTCCTCCTCACTCTCTCATTCCCAAGATTACGGATCATCTGGTCGCAATCACCATACGCCACAACCGAGATATTCAAAGATTTGAAAAGTAATCAACCGGAACCAGAACCTATCAAAGCTATTACGATAGGCGCCGATGGAGATGATCCTGACGATGTGGGGAAGGGATTTAATGCTGTCGCAGAAGAGTTGGTGAGGGCTCTACCGGGTATAAGTGGCAGCAGTGGTTTGGCTGGTTCAAGTGGTGTGGTGAATACGGTGATGAGACGGTGTAAGAATGTGAGGGACTTGTGTGATTTGAAGGAGGACGAGGTGAAGGAATTAGTTGGTGTTGGACCTGGAAGAACTCTTTATGAGTTTTTACATAAGGGAGAGTGAGTTTCAAGAACATATGGGTTTTGTGTTAGACAAAACCCTTGATGGTATTGTTCTATACGAGGACGCGCTCTCATAAAGTTCTATGACCATGACAATAACCTTATTTTGACAATCAACACATGCCAGCACGCAGGTGGCGTTCAGAACATGATTACTTTGGGTTTCCACACGGTCCTTCCGAGCGGGGCTCGCAGAAAAATGCGGGCACCCACGCGAACGCTTTTCCGCGTTGAGCCTGCATTGGGTCCGCGTCAGGCCCTTCAAATGTTACTAAACCGCTTCTATATACCCATACGGTACTTTGTAGCCCATCTGGTGTGCTAATTTTTCTTCTAGACATAACCTAATAATTGTTATGATCATTATAAACCTCATGTTTTACAGTGCGAAGGAAATCGGAAGCAGGTGTCCGCGTAGTGTCCGCATCAGTACGCCAGGCGTCCGCAGGATGCCCGCGTCGATCCCCTTTGGTCCGCACCAGCCCGCCTCCAGCCGCATCATGCCTTGACATTGAATCCGCATCACTACAACCTATCCACAATCCACCTTATGCGATCAAAATGTCAATATCATTACACTATCTCTACCCATGACAGCGTCTATTATACTCAAACATCCTTTCTTCCAGCATGCGGTTCATGTCCACCTCTTATTTTTCCCTGTCAAGTCCGCATCGACCTGCCAGACTGCAATGACATTTCTCGTTATCGCACCAGAACGAACATAATTTTGAGTTGCTTGATGACGATCTTGGCTTGTACATGGGTCGCCCTTCACCTTGACGCGCCAAAATCTGACATGAGCGTGTGGAGATCCTTTGGGCGGCGGTTTGGTTGGATGCTTGCAGCTCTGATTGCTCCGGGGATTATTGCGGGGATAGCGGTTAAGGAGCGGATAGCGGCGAAGAAGTATATGGATGATTGGAATGCGAATTTTGTGTCTATGTGTAAGCAAACCTCTCGTTTTTATTATGATTTCACAGTTGAACATTGGACCGAAAGGCACACCTGAATCCGTCGAAATACGAGGGAAGACTAGTAAGCAATATGAGCGCGAATTAAAGATCAAGAAATACGACAGTCGGTGGAACCTTACACACGGCTTCCTTGCTGTTATGGGTGGGATCAGGCTTTACGATGATAACGATGAGATGCCCAAGAAATTCAGACTATGCTCAAAAACTTTTCAGGACCCTAGAATGCGGCCTATCATCCAGCAGATTGGACTTATTTCTTTGAAAGATATAGAAGACAAAAGCAAAGGAGATTGGATGAGCAAGTTCTTCGCTTTAATTCAAACGACATGGTTCATTGTTCAATGTATTGCTCGATGGTCGGTCCAGCTTCCTGTCACAGAGTTGGAAGTCGTGACGCTAGCGTATGCCGTACAAGATATCTTCGTGTATTCCCTTTGGTGGAACAAGCCTCAAAGTTTATCTGTTCCTTTTCGCCTCTATCTTGAGAAGGATGAAGGAAACCCGGGGCATCTAGAGGTCAATGGGGCTGGCAAGCAAGAAGAAGTTCCATTAATACCACGTTCCTCGAGCCTGAACCCCGGAAATGAGACACCGAACACTGATTCATTACCAAAACCTGAAGCTCGTCATGGGAGGAGTCGTAGAAGACGAAGACGGAGTAACCTTACGAATGAGGTTACTCAGGTTAGTGCATGTTGTATCTTATTCGTACTGGAAATAGCGACTGATTATGACGATCGAAAAGTGGGTACAACCAACACAGTCGGGGGTACAGGGCTTTTTAATGGGGTTATTTGGTGGGGATGAATATTGGCTGCTGTTGCTTTGAGACGGAAGATGTTGCTACAGGGTTCGCCTTCTGTGCCGCCATTGCGTATGCTGTAGCACGCATCATTCTTCTCGTTCTTCCTTTCACTACTCTTCGTAAGCTTCCCCCGGAAGCCTTCCTGAGTGTAGAGTGGACTTGCTTTATTCCCCATTTTTAGTCTACTGACACATAAATGACATGCATCGAAATTTTGTAGTTTCTTTTCTTTCCCTGGGTGGAATGGACATTCTGTTCTCTTTTTTCTACAAATGCGACCTGAAATGAGAATTGTCTCCCATCTTATCACGCTATTCGGCATCGTATTGAAATATGTGTATCGTGTGATGTTCCTTATCTGGAGTGAACATTTTACTACTACTACCAGAACATAACTCGACAAATTCATCGGTGTGTGTATACTATTCTTAGATTGATTAACAATGGAGTCAGGTGCTGAGTCGCATATCTGCAGCATTTCAGTATAAGGTACACCACCGCTGCTATACCTTCTGCTTGGCAATCAGGCACCTGCTGGTTACGAACTTTGTACTGCACTATCTATTTGATTTTGCGGCACATGGCGCAGCAGCCAATCAACGGTTGCCCCATGACCTCCTTACGGTTAACCCATATGGTCGCTAGTGATGGTCATCATTGATGTATTGATATCCGCGACTGGGCCGTGTGACAGAGTTTGAATTCAAACAACGTCGGATAAATATCTGAGGATGGTGAAGTTTAACGACCGGTCGTCGCTTTGCGCATACCTACTATCCCACAATGAGATACCTGTCTACTGGGTTCTTCACGATGCTCCTCTTACCTGGTAAGCCACCCTTCCTGAACTGCTCGAGTGGTATATGCTCAATTCATTGGTTGAAGGGACCTTCGCTATGCCTACCACGGTCACGCTCTATAACGTCCAACCAACAGCTCTCCCACATTCTTTCAGTGAGACTTTACAATATTCGGAGACATACACCGCACTTGGCGTTGGTGCAGATGGAATGACAACATACAGCCACAAGGCGGTCGTGTCTGGAGCGATTCTGGTTGAATCCTCAAGTACTACAACTTTGACAGACAGCCGAGTGGCAACTACCGTTATGAGTGAGTTTTTGTGCGTTAACTTTTATCTCGTTGGTGACTGATTCTCTTGCGTCTGATAAGATGAGTTCGTGGCCGATGCCTCGGGGTATGCTGGCGCGAATACGATAACGAATGGCTTTGGTCAAAATGAGACTATAACACTTTCTTATACCTGCAAGTTTGAAGGAACGACAGCAGGGTTTTGCATTAATGAAGCCGCAGAAGAGGTTGGGGGAGGACCGATTGAAATTAAGACTACCACATATTCTGGTCCTTTGACTGCTTATTATACTATAACCGAAACCGCAGCTATTCCTGGTCAAACACAGCTTTCTGGAGGGGTTGCACGTCGAACCTGGAAATTTGTTGATTTAATCTATAGTCTGATTTGTGTTTTAGTTTTACGTGGTATGATTGGTTTTTTGGCGGTTTAATATACCCAGGTGTTTAGTCCGTTTGGGCCGCCTTATGTAATGCGGGATTTAATGACTTTGATCTCTGATCTTAATTTGAAGCAAAGGAAAACCAGGACAAAATACGGGGTTTAGATTGAATGTTGGTTGATAAACGTTCAATTCCTCGTTGGTTACGTACGGACGTTGTTCAAGTTGCTGGGTATCGGTGGAACGTTGAGTCCGAGGACTCGGAGAAAGCGAAGTTGTTGAGATAAAAATATCAGAACAGCAATAGTTGGAATACGGAAATTCGTGGATCCGACGCCCGGCAGAGATTTAATCACGATGATAATTCCTTTACAGCAAGTGAAATTGCCGTCGGCACTATCAGTTGATTAAGTGGAGGATGCATGCTCATCATTCTGAATCCTGTTTAGCTTTGACAGCTAGTTGGCATGTTCACATGTTGGAGAATTGCAAAATAGATGTTACACATTTTCAAGCATGGTGCCCTTATGGGCTATAATTTGACCATAAATGAATCATCTCAGTGTTGTTATACAAAGCGACCATAAAGTATCAAAGCGCCCCGTTCGATAAATCCTTGTCCCAGAATGCAGGAAATTATATCGTTACATCGTATGCTATTTTTCCTCCAATTTTGATATACATACTAGAATAGAGCGGTTAGGGCGTTTTTCGTGACGCGCATCTTATCGAAGCATGGAGCTTGGAGATGAAAGTTGTATGAGATTTCGTCAAGCCCGGCCGGCATGGGGAAAGAAGTTCAAATTGAGGAGTATCTCGTTTTATCTCGTTTTCTTAGAGCCATCATGCTAATCGGATCAGTTTCAAGTTAGGGAGCCCAGTCACTGATCAATTGATCACTCGTAAGAAAGCTTCCTCAGCTTACGAATTCCACTCTGCCTCCGGACTGTAGCACATGGCACCCCGCGTATGTCATCAACTGAGGCAATCTACAAGTTGTCATTTAATACCACTCCCTCCATATGTGAGGTTAGGTTGTTTCGTGTTGTGACATTTTGAAGTTTTCAGCTCGAGGGACTCAGCACCATCAGGCAGGCTCCACCGTTGTGACTGGGTCGGCTCACGGCAACGCCACGGAAACTTCCCCACCATACAGTTCAGAAATCAAGGGTAGAGACCTCTTTGGCAGAATTTCTTTGAATTCTCGAAGTCCAACCCTCAGTGAGAACCAACGACGCTAATACTTGAGGCGTAAGCTTCATCCCCCTCAAAGGTGAAGTTTCTGTCTTACTCTCAACCAAGCAAGCAGCTACGGAACTTTGAGTCGGCGCACGTTTCTCAACGCTAGAGATACTGCAAAATTGAATATAATTGGTTGTCGTTGCCATGATTGACACCTGGTTGTCAAGGTAGTGATGGGAGAAAAGACTTCTGAAAGACATCATCTGCGCAACTCGGGTGTCAATGTACACATATCACCAGCTGGTTGGAGGACGGCCGCACTCGATTCGATGCCAAAGACCATATATCAGCCCGCGGGTGACTTGGCGGGATATCGGTAGCTAACTATACTTAGGCAGTGCGTGACGGTAAATCTTTGGAAGAAAAGCTCGATTATAAGACGAGCGAAGCGGGTGGGGCGGGCCTTGGCATGGGATTTAGCGGGGACGGGAATATAATTGGGACTGAGAAGTGCCGTTCGATTTGATCAGGGATATACATGTTTGAAAGCGAATTGATGTGATTAGCTCCGAACAAACTTGTCACAACGCCGCTTTTTCCCATCCCCTTTCCCCCTCCACCACCACCACCCGCTGTGCAGCCATGGGCTCCTGCATATCCTCCCCAGCCCCTCAAGTAGAGGTCAGCGAAGTCGAGAAGGCTCGCAACCGGGAAATCGACCGTCAGCTCAAGGAGGTTAGTCAGAGCGTATTCCCTGGCCTTATTTCTGACTAATCGGCCTTCTCTCATTGCAGGCAAAAGCAAAGATGGCCTCGCAGGTCAAAGTCCGACCGTTCTCGCGATCTTTTCTGCCCCGCACATTGCTGACTTATGGGCCCTAGGTCTTATTGCTGGGTTCTGGTGACTCTGGAAAGTCAACCATCCTCAAGGTGAGCAACACCGTCACTTATCGTGAATGCGTCGTGCATCTCTTGTGCTTACTTGGGCCTCCGTTAGCAAATGCGATTAATTCACAAAGTCCCCTTCTCGTCGCAAGAAATAGAGTCCTATCGTCAACTCGTCTTCGATAACATCACTAGGGGCATACGATATATACTTGATGCCATGGACGAATTCGAAATCAAAGTTTCCGAAGAGAATATCCACAATGTCGAGATCGTTGATAATGCCAAGGACATTGGCGATGGTGAACCTTTCCCGGTCCAATATATTGAACCTCTCAAGGCACTGTGGAACGACCCAAACGTCCAGCGGGCTTACGAGAGAGGGAATGAGGCGGCCCTACCGGAGAAGTACGTTATCGTGTTGGTGGTCTCAAACATGCTGTTCACGGCGGTCGTTGCCTAGTCTACCGTACTTCTTTTCAGATATCGATAGGCTCTTCCAACCGAACTATCAACCTACGGAACAAGACATAATCCGATGTCGAGCACGTACCATCGGTATCACCGAAACTTCGTTTCACCTGCGGGAAATCGAACTACTAATGGTTGATGTTGGGGGTCAGAAGAGTGAACGAAGAAAATGGATCCATTGTTTCCAGGAAGTCACAAGTATCTTATTCTTGGTCAGTTTGAGTGGCTACGATCAATGTTTGGTGGAAGACAAAGACGCCGTATGTGACTTTTGTTATTCTCTTTGCCAATTCATACCCAACACCGACCTTAGAATCAAATGCAAGACGCGATGACAATATGGGACTCGATATGCCATTCACAATGGTTCAAACAAACATCGATTGTACGTCTTTCCTAACTTGTCTATACTGGGCTATCCTGCGAGCTTCGAGATGTCCCGTTAAACTCTTGATCACATGCTGATCCTATTTTCCCGCAGATTCTCTTCCTCAACAAGAATGATCTTTTTGAAAAGAAATTACCTCTATCAAACATAAAAAGCTTTTTCCCTGTACGTTACTATGTATTCTGATCCTGGGCGAATTGACATAACATTTTGTTTTCATCTGCACAGGATTTTGATGGTGAACCTGGAGATATCAGGGCTGGTAGGGATTATTTCAAGCGGCGGTTCGCCAAGTTGGCCCAAAAAGCTGGTAGATCGAAGGAGAGAGAAATTTATATACAGTACGCATGTTCCATCTAGCCTGATGTGTTTCCCAGTGACTAATTCTTCTGTCACTGTTTAGCATAACAACGGCAACTGACACGGCAATGTTGAGGGTTGTGATGGCTGCTGTTGAAGGTCTGTCTTCTGCTTCTCAACTGTGACGTTCCTTGACTGATGATCTTGTTTCTATTTGTAGAGTGAGTGTCCTCATTTCGATTTCCAATTATTGCTTTCCAATTTCCTTCGCATGCTTTTTTTATTTTTTGGTTGAGAAGGCGGCTGCATCCCTGACAGCTTTTTCTCACACCCCGCCATACTGGCCTTCGCATCCCGATCCATTTACTCATGAGTGAACAACCTTTTCTTACGATGCTGCTCTAGTATTATCTTGCGCTCCAACCTCGAGGTTGCTGCGCTTCTCTAGCTTATCGACATGCATCCAAGTTCCTTTTTGGACAAGCCCGGGTGCGGTTTGGTGCCTTATGTTGCGTCATCCGGCCACTCACCCCATCGGCACGTAATGCGCACCCTCGGCCCAGTTATTCGCCGGCTTTCGTTGCATTTTACTTTGTTTTTTTTTTTTTTTTTGCTTTCTCTTGCTTTTCATATTGTATATCATTGCTTATCACGAGGAGCATTCTATTGATGGTCTCTCACCTTTTTTTCTATATCTGCAACACTCTTTTTATAAACGCACAAATCAAACTCCGCAAACGAACCTGATGTGTGGATCGCAACTGCCACCGAATTTGATCCCACTTACCGATTTACGATAACTCCCAACCTGAATTTGTTACCGCTATGCTAAATTGGCCCGGAACTCGTCATTCGCAACCCATTGTCAACGGGAATCGGCGGTTTCGCATGGTTCGGAATGTGCTCGTGCGACCAACCATCGATCACGCAATCTTCCTTATCCTGTGGGTACGGAATTACCTCTTCCACGGTAACCTCCTTCCATTTATGGGGATTGGGGTATTGGTGGCCAATTGCGTTTTGATATCTTCGACCCGGGCGGACAATTACATGTTTGATGTCTCCTACAATCGATGTTTGATCTTTGAACCCAATCTTCCTTGGGTCTATTTCGGTTCTCTCGACGCTACACCAATCTTTACCTTTATCCCCGATGATTGTATCACTTCTTCGTCCTACGTTGTCTATCACTATACCTATTACGGACGAACGCATCGCACCGCCAACACCCGAAACACACCATGGAATCGAAACTGTGGCGATGTCCTCATCTGTCATCCAACCATCACCGATTAACCAAATGTTCATCTGGATAATCGAAATCTACCCGACCCTCACATTCCATTCAATGCGGATAACAAAACAATTGTCTTCCTATGTGCCTCACTCCGTACCTTGTCGTTCTTCGTGGTCACTTTCACTACGTTGTCTACATAAACGGGTTTTTTGGCCTCCCGCACTCGTTGTTCCATCCTCGCTTCGGCTCTTGGCTTCTTCGCTTTTCGCTCTTCTGCAATAATGCTCTTCTGCTCTTCTGCCCCCCTTACGTTCGCCTCTTATGCTACACATACACTCAACCCTCACCTTCGGCGGAATTTTTAAACAACGTAAAATTCGACATTTTCCGCTTCATACCGGTTCCTATTGATTGGCCCTGATCTAATTTTGAAATAATTACGGACACACGTAATTATTTGCCGTGCACTGGCCGATCTTGAAAATTCCATTGGCATGGCTCAATATGGTCTACTTCTTGTTTCGATCTCGCATCATGCAGTACCATAGTCAGCAGGAACGTAAGTGAATTTGAATTAAAATTTTTTGTGTTTGGGCCTATAGGTCCCAGTGTTCTGTTCCCCACCTTCCCTTATTTTCTTTTGTCAAATTCTCCGCCTTCCCTTCATTCCAATTTTTTCATCCCTTTTTTTGCTACCCCTTGAAAAAAAAAAAAAAAAAATTCGGCTGGTCGGTTGACTTGGTTACTTATACAGATTCGGACCGTGATGCTATGAACTGTGCATTCGTTCAGACCATACTCTGGGAGTGTGGACCGATCGATCGCACCTGGGGACGCGTTCAAGCCGCTTGTCAGATGTTGGTACACCTGATCTCTTGTGGGAATATTTGTCGCTTCTAGTCAAGCTTGTGCGCTTTCATCTTCTGATCGCTTATGCCTTTCGCAGACCTGTGATCATGAATGTGGCGGATATTTTCTTTTGGCCCGTGATTATCTTTTGACGTCGTTCGTTGTTCATCTTTTGATCATGTCTTCTCATAACTTTTCCTGGCATCTGTCGACTTTCGACTTGGGTTTGATTTGTGATTGTCTTTGTGGGTTCATCATGTCAGATGCGATTTTTTTTGGGTGCATATCGCATTCTTCTTCTTTCTTTTTTGGGATCTGGGATCCTTTTAGGCAGTACCGCTACACATTCGTAGTTCCCCTCTGCACATCTCACCTATAAGACTTACTCTCCTTCTGGTTATTACTTTACAATTTTCGCTATCCGACATTCTTTGATCTACATACCTATGCTTGTCTAGTTTTTTCTCTTGCTCTCTCGTTCTTGTCTTTTGAGCGGCTTTCATGACTTTCTTTGTCCTGTTTTGGAGATTACGTATCGTCATCGTTCTTGTCATGTTATCCTTTTTTTTTCACACAATATTTTCCAAACGTATAATGCATATGATGATAAATTTAACGGTTGTTAGTGTTAAGACGTTCCCCGTTCCTGGGTACTCATATGACCCTGGTTACTCATAAATTACTTTTTACAATTGTTCCTTTTAACGTGCCGAGCTTCCGAAGTGTTGTTTTGTCACTCTTTGATTGAGACTTAGGACGTGAGAAGGCATGCAGCGAAACGGCGTGTATGTAGGTAGAATTAGGTTGGTTTTTGGGAACAACAGCGTTTGGATAAGCTGTTTTTAGCTGCTCGTTGATTCTGTGGAAGAGAAGTGCAATGATCCTTCGTCGAAGGGTTTGTTTTGAGAACGATTTTGTGCCACCTGAAAACGGACGAGCAGATGTGATGTGAGCTAAAAAAAAAAAAAAAAAAAAAAGAAAGTGAGTTCGTGAACTCAGACATAAAGCAGAACACCATACCCCTGCCTGTATCGTACTCGGCAAGACTATCCTCCACGCACCCACATTGGACACATATAGCCCGAGGAATAGTGCTGACACAGCAGAAGATAGGGCGTAACTGGTGGTGAGAATGCGAATTAATGATGTATAAGGTTTGATCAGTTCTTTTCTATTTTCTGCTTGAAACATGTGTTGCATTGTTCTCCGTTGTTGGAGGAGCTTGAAGGCTATGAGTGCTGTTATGACTATTTTCGTTGAGATGCAGAGAGGGTAGTGCGGTAAGGCTCGGACTTTGATCCCCGCTGATCCCGCGATAAGATATGCTCCGGTACCTGTGTGTGTGAACATGTAAAGTTGGAGCGAGGCTATTGAGTGCGGAGTGACAAACCTATGGATGAACATAAGAATAGGACAGGTAGTCCGATTATCCATAACTCTTTTTTTCGGATTGAATAGATTATAAAGCATTGATAGAGCTAAACTAGTGTCAGAGCTGGGACTGGGTCGAATGATTAAATTGATTTCACTACGCACCATGCAACCATCCAGAATCCAGACGTTCAACAGACCAATTGCCATAATGATGAGTTGGATACTTCGCGAATTTGAACTTCCGAACCACATCTCTGAACCGTCTGATGCTTCAAAGTGATGGCTGGGCGATATTGTGGTGACGTAGGATAAGAGCGATTGTGCTGTAGATACTAAGATGAAGGTTATAATTGTCATAAGCTTCATCCAGTTAAATTTTGTTCGTCTGCCAGCTGCAATCAGCTGCATAAAGAGACAGACGTTGACTCCTATAACCGATATCAGTCAGATATAAGTTGTGAATTAGCCAAGTACTCACCATAGAATAACATGGAAAAAGTCACACCAATTCTTTCGAATAGTTCTCGAGAAGGCGCTGAGTATTCTGGAGACGGTGGTATCATGTTATGAATGTTGGGAGAAAAGTTGATGGCTGCTATTTAGGGACGATATCGGAATTCGTGTGGTTTATATGAAGGGCGATCCCTCCTTGATGGCCCTTTTTGTCAGCGATAACCCAGAGTTGGATACCAGGGAGCTTTGGTGTCACTATCAATGCTTGTCTATTGCGACGGTCAAAGGTCGGCCGTACGAGCTTTAAATAATTCTGATGACTTCTAATAGCTAATCCGTGAGAAGGATATTTGCGCAGGACGCCGGCACTCTCGTGCCGTAGCACCGCTGAACCAGGATGGATTTGTAACACTTCCCTGCTTATTTATGCAATGACACCATTCCTGATGTCCTACTTTTCTTCGCATCAGTTAGAATCACTGTTCCAGTCACAACCATATGGTGCGGATTAATTTAATCAGCCCACAAACTCATTTTTATCACCTCATTCAGTTCCATTGAATATCGGAAGGGAGGATAGATCAGAGCGTCGTTGAAGCAATCTGTCTATATCATTCTCTTCTCTTCAAAAGCGTGCCCACTTTTATTTGTTGGTGAGAGCATGCGTTTGGCGTATAGTTTTACGATCAGACAGTAGTTTGCGATCGGAACGCGTGATCGGTAGGGCTTCGAGTGCGGTGATCCATATAGCTTTCAACGCCCTTCGACTATTATCCGCCGTTAATTCCAAAAATTTGACTTATAGACGGTAACGATATACGTAGTCCATGTTCCTGTAGTTCTGCTGGCTACTTGTTGCCGATTCTACAACAGCGAAGTGCAGCGATTCCTCATTGGGTGTTGACCTCTCTTGAGAACGGATTTGTACTAGTTGATCGCAGGCGAGTAGATGTGATGAAACTAAAAAAGATGATGATGAGATTGGAAGTTCATAAAGAGAGAAAATATGACACTATACTTTGGCCTGTACCATATTCGGAAAGCTCTGAGTCCAGGCTCCAAGGTTTGACGTGTCTGATCCTATGAAAAGTGCTGATTCTGCGGAGGGTAGAGCATAAGTACTAGCTCGTCGCGAGAATGTGGATCAACGATGTGCAAGGCACTTGCTACTTGGTTGGACACGCGCTGTATTCACAATTGCCAAAGGAGTTTGAACGCTGTGAGTGATGTTATAGCCAATCTCGTCACGATGTAGAGAGGGTACTGGTGCTTGAACTCTGATCTTCCTTGAGCTGCAGTACGAGATATACCAGTGAGACCGTGTATAAGAGGCATGAAGAGTCCCTGATGTGAGAGAGGCAATCTATTGTGGATAGACTTACCGTCAGCTTGTTATCGCATGAGCCGTGAGAAAAATAACAATACAAAGGAGCGTTTGGCTTTGGCATTGACACTCAACTCCTCTAAACTCCTAATACAAGTATAGAATCCCTACAGACTATAAATAGCCACTGCTATCCGAGAGTTGTTGAATGATCACGATGTCACTGGCTTGATGGTAGGAGCGCCCTGTCACCCAAACATGGCCAGGGTCGCGAATCCGCTAGCTGGCTGGTTCATTCGCGCTAGTTCTCGCCTCCTTCGTTCTCCTCCCCAACGATGCAGTTGCTCAACTGTGTCCTGGTCCTGAGCCTATGCGCCTCTTCTGTGGTGTCCACACAGTGGCCCTTCAGCGCCAACAGTACGACCCTCTTCTCGCATGAGATGGCCTGACTTACACCCTATATAGACGTACAAACTTACGATGATGGCCTCTTCACCCCATTAGAGGACCTCTCCTTCGTACCCAGTGGCGCATACACGACTCTGAAGCACCCAGCGTTCCCAAAGCATAGTGTCCGAATCAAGAAGTCGCATGATTTTTGTGATCCAGGTGTCAAGTGTGTGCCGTAACCGCCTTTGAGGACCCAATTCATGACGATGATACTGTCACTCCCAGTTCTTACACAGGATATATCGACATCGGGGCCAGACATCTCTTTTTCTACTTCTTCGAGAGCCGGAATAATCCTGACACCGACGACGTTATTTTCTGGACCAATGGAGGTATGTACTTCTTTGGTTACTGTGAGCGCAACTGCATGTCATACAGGACCTGGCTGCTCTTCTTCTTTGGGATTGTTCATGGAACTCGGCCCATGTCGGGTCGTAGACGACAATTCGACAGCTGTCCATCCCGAGGCGTGGAATAACAATGCCAACATATTTTTTGTTGACCAGCCCATCGGGGTCGGGTTCTCATATGCAGAGTATGGAGAGACCGTTGTGAGTGTGGGCACTTTGCTATGAGATAATGCGTTCTCAAATCCAGTTAGGGAACAACAGAGGACGCAGCGAAGGATATCGCCAGTTTTGTAGCCATATTCTTCGAGCACTTCACCAAATTCAAAGGTCGCGCCTTCCATATGGCTGGAGAATCTTACGGTGTACGTGCTCCCATTCTTATTTACGCGTTCACTTGGCCGACGGCGAGAGTAGGGGAGATACGTGCCCGTTTTTGCAGCTGAAGTCTACGATCAAAATGCTCGGTTGGTAGATGCTGGCTTGACTCCCATCAATCTTCAGTCTGTGATGATCGGTATGACCGTCTACGTTCTTCATCCACTCTTGGTCACTGACTTTATTCCAGGAAACGGAGAAACCGATTTCGCAGCCAACACGTTATCCTATTATGATATACAATGCACACCCGCTTCGGTTCCTCCTCTCCTCAGCATCTCGTGGGTCGATCCCCTAAAAGTCTTGGATACTATTCTAATTTGATCATAGGGAGTGCGTTGCGATGAAGCAAGCGGTGGGCGCTAATATATTACGAGTATCAAAAGCAATCTTAACTGATCGTATTCGCCGTGGTAGGTTCCGCGGTGCGAAAAACGACTGAAGGCAGCTTGCTTGGATCATTTTGACGCAATCGATTGCGCTGCTGCGCTTCAATTCTGTGATACTCACATCACTGACCCATTTGACAGTTTGGGTTAGTGATCTACAGTCAAGCTGAACCCCTTCAGCGATTAACTCTGTTCATTTACAGGTCTAAACCCCTACGACGTAACTCGTGAATGTAAAGGAGAGTTGAGGGAGAGCCTATGCTACCCGATCCTCAAGTAATGTTCCTGTGCTTTTCATCATGACGCATATAATGCTTACATATCTTGGTTTAGGACAATCTCGAAATATCTCGACCAGCCCGTCCTACGCGAGAGATTGGGTGTAGACCCGGCCATAACAGCCAATTTTTCTGCCTGCGATGACGGCGTCGGTGAACGTTTCGATTCAACTCTAGACATGACCCATCGTACCGTTGATCATATCGGAGCGCTTCTCGATCGAGGAGTTGACGTGTTGATCTATGTCGGGACGTATGACTGGATTTGTAACTGGGTTGGGAATGAACGTTGGACGTTGGCTGTGGAGTGGAGTGGACATGACGAGTTTGTGAAAGAGGAATTGAGGGAGTGGGTGGTGGATGGTAAGAGAGCGGGATTGGTGAGGTCGAAAGGAGGATTGTCGTTTGTGACGGTTGAGGCTGCTGGTCATATGGTATACCTTTTTTTTGTTTGCCTGTCGGATAGCGCTCATTGTTTGTTAACAGGTTCCGTATGATAAGCCGAAGGAAGCACTCGCGTTGGTTCAACGTTGGTTGGCAAAGGAAAGGATTTAGAGGAGATCTGGACTGGACATTAGTGCGCATTTCTGTGGATGTGACGAGATACAATGCATATAGTGACAGATGCTGGGGATGTAGGGAAACGGATTATGGTCAATCCATCTACACTCACATCAGAACTGAGAAAGGGGCGACAAGGCCTAAGTGTAGTGGTTCAGTTCTGCGCCCCTGAGAACATCAGCAAACTGTATGCGTTCAAAAAATGAACATTGCCGCTCTGGTGCCTCACTTGAACTGTATGCATGTGACCGGCATTCGTACGGGAATGTCGGGACGCCTCCCGACCTACAAGGAACAAGAGGTCCCCGCAGAGCTGAACTGAGAACTCCCCGAAGGGAGGAATGAAAGGGAAAATCCTGACATCAAGCTAATTATATATTTACAGCGGCACAGCCCACTCAGCTCACGCAAAAATCATTGTCCTTAATGCAATATTCACAAATTCTATCGACAATGGCGCCCTCGCGCTATGCGAATTGACCTTCTAGAAGCTCCCAGACAGTGAGATTCCCTTTCTCATCAAATCCCTGGGTGTGGGCTAAATTTCTTTGAAAACTAGGAGCCGAGTTAGGGTGATTATGTTACATTCGCCATGACTGTCCTTTCCTGGTGCTTATTCTACCGAATTATGATCCTAGGGCTGGAAGTCTCTAATCAGTCTATAGCGGAACATGATCTTATCCATTTCATCAGTACTCTGAGATTCGGCATCAAGAATTTAGAACGTCCGACCATCATCGACTCTTACTTCTCGTTTATGCACTGCCCATAAGATATCCAATATATAGCCGGATTATGAGGACTATTCGATGTCATCCCGGAACCATAATATGGAACCTGCACTTAGTGAAAACCTAGCACCTCTTCGAGAGCTATTTGAGCGGATCGGTGGTATTACTTCCACAGTATTCTATGGCAAGTGATTTATGATTCACATTAATATATTTTTGATTGACTGACTTTTGTACGTAGGTATCAACGTTGTTCTCATCACATACTTGATTTCTGCTGGTAGAGGAAGCAAATTCGGCTGGATGAATGTCGCAACATGCACAACTTTCATCTTAACGTCTTTATTCCAGACATTGATATTCTACGTTACCATTATATCGCCAGCCCATCGCTCTGAAACCTCGGATGGTTTATCCGTATGGTTTGGAAGCTCCAATTCTGGACCCATACAACTTCTCATCATTATTGTTGTCATTGTAAATTCTTGGCTTTTGGACGCCTGCATGGTGCGTGGCTATTCAGCGTTTGTCGGTCTAAGCCTCTGACCTTCGCATGGGTATCATAGCTTTATCAATGTATCATACTCTACTTTATTCGCAAAATTGAGCTATGGATAATTGGGTTGCCTGTTCTCTTTTTGTCCTCATCCGTTGGTAAGTTTGTCCACCGTCTCAACAAGCAAACGTCACACTCTCATGTGCAGGTACCGGTGCCTATCTTATTGCGGGGTCGTCAGAGATACAAATCCAAATGCTACCCCACTTTCCTCTTTGCATCTCAACAAAACTAGTTATAACGACATTCATAGCCTTCAAACTCCTTCGACAACGAAAAACAATTCAGCACATCCAAGTTGCAAATAGAAAAGAACTGAGCAGGCCCTATGTATCATTGATTCGCGTTCTCATCACCAGCTATGCCTTATACTCCAGTTTCGCATTAGTATTTCTGTGCCTCAACTTATTGAAAGTGGGTGTATGGAGGATATTCATGCCGAACGCGGCCCAGGCGGCGGTATGTCATAGCAAGCCATCTTGAACATGTTAAACTGACTAGATATTTTTTGCAGTTGATGTCGCATTTGCTTGTACGCATTCAAGTGGTACGGAATCGCAAAGATAAGCCATGCGATTCAGAGCCAATACGATTTTCGACTATGTAGTAAACAAGCGACTCTAAACGTTATTGACCATGTTTTCTTGTGCCCAACTGGACTTCATGGTATTGATTAAGGTTTTTTGTTATGTGCTACATCTTGAAGTCAAAGCACGCTGACGGTATGCAACCAAAATTATTTGATTAAGGATATATTCTTGAGGCATGAAGCGAGGTTTCAAAAATATGACCGGCCGGTCCGGTTCAAAACAACGATTGCTGAGAGTCCAAGTTAAAACGAACACTAATGCTTGAAATAGGAAATACAAGAAAGTCTGTTCATGTGTTTCTGAGTCAAACATGATTTTCCATTCAGATCAAGGCGGAGATCCACTGAAGATATAAAGTACTGAGGACGACAGCGAAAATACTGAGCGTAATGCTCGTCAGCCAGAGCTTATTGACTAACACAGCCAGATAGAACGGTGTTAACTGGTTGGGTAGTGCAGTATGTCCCCGATTAGTCGCAGTGTTGTTAAGTAGTCTTGCGACCTCGATAAGAAGATCAGACTCGGACATCACGCCTTGTCTATCCTCAGGGAGTAATTGTATGAGTTGATTACGAGTGCAGCGAGACTACTAAGAATAAGCCTGCAACCTAGCAGTGGAATTAAGTACTGTTGAGCAAAGCTGAGACGTCTACTTACTACCGCTATCAAGAAACCTAGCTCGCCCTTAAGCTCGTGATAGCGGTTTTGACCACGGGCTTCCACAGCGCTCTTCAATGGGTTTTAAAAGTCTTTGGAAAGTTCAGGGGGATACCACCAAGGTTGGCCGTACGAACACTCTTTCAAGGACTAGCTAGTGAAGTGTATGGTTGAGTGGCATATATTGATTCTTATCACTGGTGCTTACATTCGACGTGGTAAGGGATTGGGGATGCCTGTCTAGAGGAAGGTCTTGAATATTAAGCCATATGCTCATTCACGATTCAACACACCCTGTGCCCGTTCGCATTCGGGCATACTGAGCTGCTATACGACTGCTGGGTGCCCACGAGTTGTGGTTCGCGGTCACTATAAAAATGTAATCATCTTCGATCACGGTAAACTCTTCGGGGATTCAGTGGAAGGACATACCAGTACGCCAGCGCTCATCTAAAGGATTGGAGAAGAACTCGAACTGGTTTATAGAGAGTAAGGATGCCTCTGACACTCTATCAAATAATCATATCGTTGAGAGGCGCGGGTCATCGTGGCCGAAGCGCTCTAACCAGCCGGCAACTATAAATGACAGGACGCAGCACAAGGATCAGTTAAATTTATACTTATTTTCAGCCTTCTGGAGTTACTGTAAGGGTCTCAGGGAATGGATCTTCCATGCATGAACCAAGAGAAGGTGCCCCTTCTGTCGGCTGCTAGGGTCATGAAATGTGGCACTATAATATAATGAAAGCTACAAGTCAGCATAAGTCAAAGGCTACGTTAATAGTAGCGTCGGTGATTATTCGTCTTAGATCGTCATACTCATAACACGTTGGTTTGACTGGAGTCCGTGGTCTATACTTCAATTTCAGGGTTCCTGTTTCAAGACTCACTACCCATTGAGTAGACTAGAAGCTTGATATGGGCGATAGATGAACTCATGAACTCATAACACTAGTTGAGCGCTAGTTGCTAACAGGATCCGGTGGCGCTTCTGGAATGCTGTTTTCTTCGTGGTTCAAGCCTTCACCCGCAATCTATTGTAAGTCATCACTGCGCAATTATCTGCCTCAATGTATCAAAAATAGCGTCAGACCAAGGCATGACAACGAACAGTCTTTGGTCAATATTCAAGTAGTCAACAATCAACGACCTCTATTTCACATTCAAGATAATCTCACCCATTCTGCTGATATGGGAAATTTATACTGACCAGCTCCTGTGATGATCTCGCATAAAGTTACCCGCTCTGCTTAAGATATAGCTAGAGTTATTGGGATGATGAACCAACGATATCACATTGCCATATGGCATAAGATAGGGAATGGAGTTAGAAAGACGTAATAATGGCATGGCTGCTGCGCGACATATGCGTGTACGAAGCCTGCAAGGTAGGAGAACTCTGTGCGATTCTGCATCCGAACATTCCTGCGAAACAACAAGAAGCCTCGGATTCGGACTCAATTACAATCCTGTAAGATCGGTGTTGTTAAATATAGATGCCTTCGTGCCTCCCTTCTGACCCACACTTCATCTGTATTTGGGGTGGGTGGGGTGAAGATTGCCGCCCAGCACAGCACCTCGTTGTCTCTCTTCCTCGTGTATGGCTCTAGGGACATATCGAGTCCAGAAGTAGTGCACGAACAACCCTGTGGCGTTGCCTTCGTGGCAGGCATTTCAGTGGATCCTGCGAGTGATAGTGGCTCTATAAACAGTTCTCCTATCTAAGCTGACAGTAGAAGGAGATATATGCGTAGTGTAAGCCTCAGCTTACAGCATATATACTAGTCGGTTGCAGAATATCTAAGATATTCTGTTATGTCCCTTTTGGTGTAACGGTTATTTGGCCGACTAGGATAGCCAGATTACACGTTGGTATCTGTGGTCTAAATCTTCTGCCACAAATTCACAAAGTCACAAAGTCTAATTGATAGATCTAGTTTGAGGCCAATTGTGTGCTAGGCTGGGAAGGCCGGTAGAGTGGCTTCAGCCGCAACTGTGTATTATTAAAACCAGGTCCAGTCGAAGGATAACTCTCAGGTTGCCCCACATCTTGTATGCGAGGGGAAGGCATCCCAAAAAGATTGTGATTGTTGGATATTGTCATGATTATTACTGACACTGACGGTAAGTGCAACTGTCAGGCTGTAAAAGTGGGAGCAAAACCATTCTGTTTGATCATTCTAACGATACTACTGCAACGGTCCCATTTAATATGACTCACGTCACTAGTAATGTAACCTGGCTATCCTAGTCGGCCTAATAACCGTTACACCAAAAGGGACATAACAGAATATCTTAGATATTCTGCAACCGACTAGTATATATGCTGTAAGCGGTCATTCTGCAGACGTCCCTCCTCTATTCATTTCTTCCCAACTTCTAGATTTTGCCGACATAGACCGTTAAATAGAAGCCAAGAACACCGAAAAATAGTTGATACTCGAAGGAGGTCTTAGCATTGATGTAACGCTGGCACGGGGTATTTGGTTTCGGCTTTCTACAAGGAACTACCTCTATAAAGAAGGTATCACTTGCGCATCAGATCCACCTGCGGTGGGTAGTAAAAGGGTAAATAAAACTAGAAATCGTCTCCAGCCGGTTGTGAAGGTTGCAACTGCTCCTAGGGTCTAAAATTCATAGTGACAGTAATCGAAGTGCATTATGAAGAGACCCTAAACAAGGTTTACTCTGATATAGATGCAACCACAAAACTTCAATACTTCCATTCTCCAGATCGGGTGAGTCGTAACCCTTGAGTCCTTTTCATTTAATTATCATTTTTGAATCGCATTGAGCCTCAGTGATAATAATACGGGTTATATAACCCATCATGAGAGTGATGAGAGGCATTTGCTATTTCTGAGTTTCTTATGAGAGTTTTCGTGTGACAGATGGTATAGATGAACCACGCTAACTACCACGCCCATCGCTCTTATTTCATCACTCTTCCGAGTTAATGGCCCCCATAACGTTCGCTCTCCTACCAGCGTGTTTGCTCATCCGCTTTTTCCCTTTTCGCTAGTGTACTCGTTTCCCCAATGCAAGAACCTCCAGAGACAAGATTCTTCGAGAGTGCCAAAACATACCACGTCTGTCAGGACGAGTGTGGGAATGTCGTGGTGACTGCTAAAGCTGACCAAGGTAGGCGATTGGAATACATTGAAAACTGGAGTAATCTACTAGGGTGACCCGTTTGGGTCATCGGTATGTCTCAATGCCTTTTTGTTTTCATTGAAATGACGACGGGGCTCATCAACTGCAAGCGCATAGTGTATCGGTTGTAGGACACGGCACGAACGCCAGAATGTCAATTAAGCCTATAGGAACAGGTGAACAAAGTCAACCTGTTACAAATCAGAAATGGTGTCTCATATAGACGGTAGTAAAATCGCTTCCTACTCTCTCGTCACCACCCGGCTCCAATGGTATGGAAGATGAGGATTTATTTGCTTCCCATTACTATACGTCCTCAATCAACCTCCCTCTTTCCAGCTGATACCTGTGCCGCCAACTCATTTCACGTGTCATTGAGGCCAGCACCAGATGACTTGATCGACAATGGAAATATGAAGACGGAGACTGACGAGAGAGACGAAGAGGCAGAACAGGAGAAAAGGAAGAAGCGGTGGTGGAACCCCTTTCGTTATAGTAAGATTTCCAACCAGCCTGCCGTAGTCTAGTCTTGGCGAGTAGAGTATTTTGCGCTTTTTACTTCATATTGTTTTCTTGTCTTGGGTGATTGTAGCTTTTCGGAAGTTACTTCTATTGTTGGAACTACAATAGAAGAAACGTGATCATATCAATAAGCTAACTATTCTATTTTTTTTCACCAGATGACTAAAGCTCGAAGACCTGCAGTACGCTTTTCAGGGTGTGGGAAGGCAAACGCTACCATTGCCGTAGGACAGGTATACCAAGAGTGATAAAGCACACTGTCAAGAATTCTAAACGGACTGTCATACATTAAGCTACAAAAGACGCTGTTCTGATGCAGATGTTGATAAGAAAGTACTACGGACAGATATAACCCAAAACTTTACATATGAAACGAAAGATTTATCAGAAGAATTAGAGGTAAACAAAGAACTACAGTAGACTGTCTGTATGCTTAACAATGTGAGATCGATGGAATGATCTCGAGGTTCTATGAACCGAGCACGAGACTTGAAGGGCAGAAATAGAGAATTAGAGACTACGATGAGCAAGAATAGAACAGCAGTCGGGTACTCGTTGCCTATAAATTATTGCTATCTCCAATTTGTGGGTCGTATTCAGTGTAGGCCGCTCTGCGTGAGTGCCAGTTGAGAGGTGAGTGCGGGTGTGAAGCGAGAAATGGTGATCGGCCGAAACGAAACGGGCCCAGCCGATCAGTTATCCACAGCATGAATGTTAGGATATGAAAGACAAATAGTACCCGGAGTTAGGTTGGTCCAAGCAGACGGCACCATTACAATGAGGCAGATTTTGCAAAACAGATACAACGCAGGTCTTTATATCCTATACAGAGAAAAGTTTTTCAAGAATGAGTCGAGGGTAAACAAAAAACTACAACAGGCGGAGACAAGTTGTCCTTTGCTACATTAATGACACCAACCTGAGGATCCTAGATGGCGCTACTTCGACTAATTTGGAGTAGAACAACCTTCCTGTGTGCTATTAATACCTAGAAAATTTTTCATGTGATTAAAAACCTCTTCATTCATCTCAAAGTCCCGTGGTCCGCGTTTGCACAATTGTGTCCTTATTTCAGAACACAGAGCTTCGAAGGCTTGGCACGTCGCGGGGTCTTTCTTCTCAGGCTCGACGTCACAGCTGACAGTATCCTCCTTGTGACCGTAATGGAACACACCAGATTCAAACTCGAAACCACCTTCGGTCATAGCAATTGTGGCGGCACCCAATATATCAAGATGTCTGGCTCGTCCATGTTCTATAAGGCGGAGCACACAGCGCAAGAATTGCAACTTGAGATCTACAAAAGAACGGAAATTTCTTTAGCTGCGATCATCGGTTGAAAGGATTGATACAACTTCACCTTGATTTAGCTTCACAACATCGTCGTGACTTTCAATGGGACAAAGTAAACTGTCGCCAAAATCAGACTTATGCGGTGGAGGCCAGGCTGTAATGAATCCGCATGAATTCTTGAGTCGGATATATAGCTCGACGCGTTGATTAAACAAGATGTCGGTGAGACTTCGATTGTCACGAACGAGGTATTGTAGGGTGAGTGCAGTTATGAAATCATCCTTGATTCTGAGCGAAAGTTTGAGTTTATCCTTGGCCCCCATGTTCCACTGCGTAGGCACGTTCACAACTCTAAAATTCGTTTCAAGAAGACCCTGCTCATCCTTCGACAACTTCTCGCCCTCCTGAGAATATATCTGCCAATCCTTACACCCTTCAAATGTCTCCTTTAGGATTTCTACGCTCTGTAGAATAATATTGACATTGTCTGTCTCGTATGAAATTCCCTTGACTGCCGAAACAAAGCCTAATCCCGTATAGTTTCTGAGGGAGTAACCACCTGATTTCACCTGAGAGTCAACACACGCCTTGTCATGTTCCTTCCAACTGAAGTCCTTAAGCAACGTGCCCAGCAGTGAATTAATCGTACGGATGTCTTTGAAGGGTAGCAATGGTATGAGAATGATGGAAACACATAGATTCTTCACGAGCCAAGAGGCGGGAGACTTGTATGGGAATTGGGGAAGTTTTCGGCATGTTCCAATGGTTACCACTGGCGGAGACTGCAGACACGGCATGAAGTTGGCCAGAGATAATAGAATCCCCGCACTGCCAACGATTACTAGGGCGGGTAGGGCAACACGATGATTGATTTTCCAGAAAAAGTAAATGAAGCCGACAGTAAAGAGTGCGATGGATACCTGCACCATGAAAAGGAGCAGGTCCGGGGCATGATGTACTCCCCAACCAACTACTCCTTCGAAGCGTAGCTGGCGTAGAGCAAGCCACTCATTGGGCGTTTTGGGCTTGTAATTTAAGTCAGATCCTCCGGAAAAGGCAGAGATCCACTGGAGACAGAAGGCCCCGGTCACAACTGCGACAAGACTGAGCGCTATGCTTGTCAAATATAGCTGGTTGACCCGAATGACGTATTCTTCTGGTGCAAACGGTGTTGGCGGTATGGGGTTCTGCTGAGTATTGGTACTATTGAGCAATCGAATCATTGTGTCTTGTTTGTCCTCTTGGAGCATTGGATACGTTTGAACTGCGAAGGCGCTGACAATGGCCAGAAACAAGCCTGCCTTCGGTAGCGTAAATTATTATGCTCAGGCACTGGCGACTAGATCAAATTTCACTTACCACTACCATTAGGAAATTAATATCTTCCCTTAGCTCCCGACAGTGTTGGTCATCGTACTTTTTGACATATTCATTGATCACTTTCAACGGGTTTGTTGGAGGCTCAGGCTTGTACTTGTGATTGTCATCAACACACATCCATGCACCCTCGGTTATGTTGTCGCAAGCCTGGGCTGAACTTAGCAGATATCTGAGTGTATAAATAATGCATACCTTTGAAGATGATGCGGGAGAAGAGTCTTTTAGCTATAGGAATATCGCGGATTGCTATAAACTCGCTTATGGTTCGAACTTTGGATCAAACACACCGGGTCCTCCTTTAGGGTCTTCTGTGATCCATAATGTGGCTGAACCAGTGTATCATCTCGTCGTGGCGAACGGCTACTATACTTTAATCGCGCTGATCAGGATTTACACTCCATAAATACAATGGGAAGAACGTACGAGGCTAGATGCGCTCATGCGTGGGGCAGAGGAAGGGTTTGAAGACAAGCAGGTGGTTTGTGGTGGGTAAGAATGTCTCTGACCGGGAGATATATACAGCATTCATTCCATGCACAAAAGCCTCGCAGGACGTATCGTGGGTGAAGTAAGAAGAGACACACATCTCAGCAGGGAAGATCATGACAAGTCCGATAGAGAGCAACTGCTTGGACAAAATTAGGAGACGTCAATACCGGTGGAACATCAAAGTATGTTGTACCCCATTCTTTTTCATGGACCGCCGCATGCGTTCTACGATCATCTAGCAGGTATATGGTATGAATTAAAGCGAAGGTGGGTTAGGTTTTAATTTTATGATACTTATCGCTGGTTGTATGACATGCTGCATATCTGGTTCACAGACGGATTTCCAAAATGAATGTACTGAAACGCTTGTGGTAGGCCAGCGATCAAGCAAATGAAAAACGAAGACATGAGATATGGGCGTTACACAGACTCATAATCATCTTTAGGAATAAACATCCTTCCTTTCCCCTATGGTTAGACATTGAGGGAACCCTGGCTGCGTAGTTCATGAAGTGGGATCAAACATAGTGCCAGACAGACCGGCATGACAGAAAAGGATTAATTGTAGCAATGATCATTGCCAGTGGGTTGGTGCCAGTGGACAGTTGGCTCAAACATAAATCATTGCCCAGGTGTGTATGCTGACCGCCTTTGCCAAAATTTATCTCCTTCCTCCATATTAGATACCGACGTAGTCGAATCTTTTGTGAATAGTTTATTTCAATTACTTATCCATGGCATGCGTGGTATCAATAGGACGTCGGATTACAAAGACCAACAACTGCAAATTTATCAAGGGCAAGTTGTAACAGGAACATGGCGTCTCCTTTTTGCTACAAGTGAATGATAGTTATGCGATGCAGCCTCATACAAACTGCCGCAGCAACGGGCGGAGTTTGCGTGGGTTTCCATCTCCACTTTCCCATGCAAAGCTTTGCTTTGCTTTTCCAACCCGTTTGCTCGTGACGTTTATGTTATTTAATAAGTGATAATCAAGATATCTGTATTCTTCGTTTCCCGATGTTCGTTTACATTTGCTTATAGCGCCTCGTTTTTTCCTGCCGCGTGGAGCCCGCTTATACTGTAGATTCTAGAAATCATGCATAAGCAGCGCAGTTCCGCAGGCCTCTCGTGCGACGCACATTGAGTCATGAAGAAGTTAATTGGACGCCCATATCAGAGCTAAATGTCTAATTCCAAATATGCGCGGGGTGAGACTGGTCGTGATTCTTCAGAATAGACGTTGCCGATGCCCGAGGCAACTTACTAGGTGAATAGGAAAGTGAAAGTGCTGTGCTCAAGTCCGGTCTTGAATGTTTGGTCCCTTTTTTTGTTATCTGACCAAGTACTTCACGCCTTCGTTTACCCCATCTTAATCAGCGCTAGGATGTAGCGTAGCTATATCCAAGTTATATCTCTGCCACAAGTTAAATTCCACTACCCTTATTAAGAACAATGCAGCCACTAGCCGGCACCGGCAGCGGTTACCAGCCGCCGGCCACTGCTACCGTCGGGCCCTGTTTGGCTGCAACTACGTTTCCCTCCGCCTTCTCGTCGCCCGCTGGCCGCTTCAGGTCAATCACATAGAGATTGTCTTCAACTAATGGTATCAAATGTCAGCGACCTCGGAAACTTTACGCTACTCAGAGTTCGTTCATCATGCCGACACCAGGAGCGCAACGCTTGCTCAAATGATTGCTAGCAATTGTCTGGAGAAACTTCGTGATGACTGCTAAATGTTCCAACTCACGAGCTTAACCTCCTCGTGGCGACTAAAATGGTTTGCTCATCCGGAATTGATATGCCTCCTCTCACCCTGGTCCGCATCCTCAGTGTCACACAAGCATGCTAACCGCAAGCCCCTGTTTGGCCTGACCACGCGCCCTACTGAACCCCGAAATGTGGCTGAGCTGCGAGCAAGTATTCGTATTCGCTACTTGTTGCTTTCCAATCTCGGATTGCTGATATGCCCCTTTATGTTGGCCACATTTCATGGGATTTGTGATTGAGCTGGAGATCGCTTTGGCATCAGAGTTGAGCGGAGTGAAGCGAAACAGTTCTGGAAGGAGGTGGGAAAGTGAAAGGCTATCGGTCTCTTTGACCTTTCCTTTCGTGCCCCTCACTTCTTCCAGCAAACAGACACGGGGTATCACCATACCAAGTCGAGTTGACCATAGTGAGTTATGCTCCCCGCTGCTGTAGCTTTCGCGATGAGAACCACTGCTTAAAGCTGCCGGCTTGGAACATTTGACGTAAGGGTTGTGCCATTGTTGCCCAATTTTGTAGCACTCACATTCCCGAGCACTTTTTATGCCTAGGTCAGCTACTTTTGATCACATCTGACCCCTCCTCACCTCATCTAAGCTGTAGTTGTGAATCACTACGACGTAACTTGCGCATGTAAGGGCAATGCTGAAGCTCCTATCACATCATCAAGTGCTGTGCAACATATTTTTCGCTGCGGAGCTAAAATGTACCCCTCTTGTTCTAAGATACTCTTGATCGACCCACACAAATGCCACCTTAACGTCTGACCTCCTTACTACATTGGTGTCGTCATTGAAAATTTCGACCAAAATTTAGAGCGCTTCTCAAGGAGTCAATACGCTGACCTATCTGATTTGTGATCCGAGTCATTGAAGGCTAGGTACCACATGTGGAATGCGGTAAACAAGAGGGTTTGGCTGATGGTAAGAACGAGAAACTGCGAAGGGATCTGTGTTTGCTTCTGTTAATGCAGCGTTCATACAGTATGCCTTAACCCATTTTTGAGTAACATATGCCTTGGTTGTGCTCATCGATCGCGAGTAGGACTACCAAAGAAAGCACTAGCGTTGGTTGACGTTTGCCAGCAAAGAACCAGGAAGAATCGAAACGGGCACCAATGCATGTCCTTGTGTAGTGGAATAGATTAAGAGCTTGCAGCCGCGGCGAAGGAGTAGTCGCTAGTTGCTTGTTTTTCATAAACGACGCATCTATATCATGAGGTTCATGATCATCAGCTACCTCCGAGTCGTTGGTCAGGTCTCGCATCAGGACGCGTCTCATAATTGGCCCCCATTGAGCGTTGTTCCGAGTCCCGGAAACCGGATCTTGGTCGTCATCAACTACTCACTGATATGTCCATCTGGTCATACATACTCTGGATACGCTTCAGAACATCATGAAGTTATCGAATAAGCACGCAAAAAATATTTGGGCTCGGTATATGCGTCGGGGACTTGCAAGGTTTTCCAGCTGCGGTAAGTTGGTTTAGACATCATACAGTGTACATCATGAAAGTCTAATCCATGAGACAGTATCAGATTGGTTCGCCAGAGGAGCATTGGGCCAGGAGTTTTTAGCTATCGACGCTTAGGCGGGGTTTCCTGGGCAGTGTCCTCTAGGGTCATCAGGGCGACAGATGTTCCTGACTCAGAGTGGCCTCTTTAGTTTCGACTAGCTAGTAATCGAGAACTAGGTGTTGTGCATCAAGAAGTCGACTTTGATTGTGGCGGAAATATCTCGCACCGAACGCAAGGGACAGACAATCTAGCCAATTCTAGAAATGGCGGTCGCACCCGGGAACAGCGACCCGTGACAAGTAGCTGTGAGACGAAATATAGGATCCACGAGGGTCGACATGATGTGGAAATCATCCCAAGGCGCTTGGCTGTTTGAGAAGAACAGATTCACGCGTGGGCCTTAGAAGTTTAGATAATCAGAGCGCCTTATGCTAGAGCAGAGTTAAAAATAAGTTGAGGGACACAGGCAGACTTTCGTCAGTTCCGCCTTATTGAGGTCGAGTGCTTCTGGAGCAGAGCGACGAGAGCTTACTATAGCCTGTCCTCGAGTCCACGAGGCAACCACTGTGTCCGAAGCCCATGATCAACTGCTGTGCAACACAGCCCCCTTCTGGCCGAGCGCTGGACTGAGCTTTATTTAATCACCCCTCAAAGTCCCATGGTCCCCCGGGAACTTGCCACTTTCCTTCCTAACATTACGGTCGCCCCTCCCGCCTCGTGCTCTCATCCTCCCTTGAGAAACTTTCAATGGCAGACTTCTTTTCTAGTGGCAGACGATTCGAGATTGATGGCAATCACATTGAGGCTAAGACGACTGCTAGTAAAGGTAACTCAGATGTCTTTTCTCGTAGACTGTGCTAACACGGTGACCCAATGGGATCATCACTACGTCCCAATACTACTCGTTTAAATGGAATGACTACAGAACTCATTATTTATTAGACGCCAAAAGCTTATCGGTGATAGGACATGGCTCAAATGTTGCAGTCGCCAGCCCACAATGTAAGGAGTTTCATGTCTGAGAACATGGCTGGAGCCTCACATATTTGTGTAGTAATTCTTCGGAGTCGGTCACCCCCCAAAGATCGCGCCTTCAGTCGTACTAAGTCTCCGAGTCCGACCGGCGGTGACATAAGTCAGGGCAAGAGTGAGGTGAAGCACAAGGTCAAAGTCGAAGACAAGAGCGGGTCGAAGAGCCAGCCCAAAGTTGAAGACAAGAGTGGGTCGAAGAGCCAGCCCAAAGTCGAGGACAAGAGTGGGGTGAAGAGCAAGGCTAAAGTCGAAGACAAGAGTGGGTCGAAGAGCCAGTTCAAAGTCGAGGACAAGAGTGGGTCTAAGAGCCAGCCCAAAGTCGAGGACAAGAGTGGGGTGAAGAGCAAGGCCAAAGTCGAAGACAAGAGTGGGTCGAAGAGCCAGCCCAAAGTCGAGGACAAGGGTGGGTCTAAGAGCCAGCCCAAAGTCGAGGACAAGAGTGGGTCGAAGAGCCAGCCCAAAGCTGGAGACAAGAGTGGGTCGAAGAGCCCACCCAAAGTCGAGGACAAGAGTGGATCGAAGACCCAGCCCAAAGTCGAGGAGAAGAATAGGACGAAAAATCAGAGCAAAAGGGAGGACAAGAGTGATGTGAAGGGTCAGGGCGAGGACGAGCAGGAGGACAAGAAGAATGACAAGAAGGAAGGGGACAGGAATAATAACAAATTCCTGACGAGATTGGGAAATTTTATTCAGGGTCAGGGTCAGGGTGGGGGTCGGGGCCAGGATCCTCGTTAACGTACTGTGTTTGATTGAATCAAGGATCGAATTCTTGTCTTTTCTCATATCACCTTTTTTATTTCAGATATTCGTTTCGCCCAGTAGTTGCTACTCCTGACTCAAGATTCTCCTGTATTTCTCCTTTATGACCACCTATATTGATCTATTACTGTGTAGCATATTTAAGCCTATTGAAAGCGTCCATTGAATTAGGGAGAGTAGGATGCAACAAAGGACGTGAATCATGGGTCTGAGCATGTTATGTATCAGCAGTAGTATAGGTTCAGGTAAAGAGGTAGACAGCAGTCTACTATTAGATTCCGAAACCTCCGAAGGATCAAAGTTTACGTCCCGTAGCACTGGCCAAAAGATAACAAAGAACAAAACAACCAGAAGAAATATAAAGGCTTGAAAGTACTGCGATATGATATGGTATGTGCCTTAGCTAACTGCGTTACATAAGTACTACTCAGTGCAAGAGTGGCCGCCCCGTTAGGATGTTATAGCTTTCCATAACCCCGACCAACATGAACGATTTTCCGATGATTCTGGAATGTCCGTATTACCCAACCATTTTTGCAAGCCATAGTAAGCCTCGGGTTCTCTGAAATCTTCCCTCTTAAGATTCGAAAACCGTTTTCTCATTTTGTAACATAGGATGTTGAAATCTTCGTCCTCTTCTTCCGTACTGATGCCAGTAGCAACGGAATTTGTCTCAGGCTCTGGATAGCCATACGCAGCTTGCGGATCTAGGCTATAAGTGTGTGTACTCGCTACGCCTGTGATGCCAGTAGCGACGGACTTCGTCTCAGGCTCTGGATAGCCATCCGCAGCTTGCGGATCCAGGCTATAAGCGTGTGTACTCGCTACGCCTGTGATGCCAGTAGCGACGGAACTCGTCTCAGGCTCTGGATAGCCATCTGCAGCATGCGAATCCAGGCTATAAGCGTGTGCACTTGCTACGCCTGTGATGCCAGTAGCGACGGAATTCGCATCTAGTTCTGGATGGTCATCACCAGCACACAGTTCCGGGCTGTGTGGTTGTGCATTCTCCGCGGGTGGACCGTCAGTGACAACAATTGTGACGGCAGTCAAGATATCTGTATCACTCGCTCGGCGTTTATCAATGAGGAACTTTGCGCAACGCAGGAATTGATGCTTGAGTTCTATGAAAAAGAGGATGTTTTGTGAGATCTGCATCAATTTTTGGGACGAGAAATTTCAACCCACCCTGAGTCAAGTCCAATACGTCATCACTCTTCTGGATGGGACAATCCAGAGAGTCACCAAAATCACTGTTACCGCTAATGAATGTACATGAATTCTTGATTCGGATATACAGCTCAACGCGATGGCGAAAAAAAAATCTTGGCGAGAGTCTGGTTATCAAGAGTTAGGTATTGCAAAATGAGCGCATATATAAAATCGTTTTTGATCTTGAGTGCATGTTCGAGCCTGAGGTCAATTGTGTCGAGAGAGAGGTGTTCGGGCATATCCCCAAAAATAAAATCTCCATCGAGAAGACCCTTCTCGTCACGTGAGAGGGCTTTGTGAGAGAATATACTCCAATCCTCTGCGCTCTTTAAGGCCGGCTGGAGGGCTTCCACACCGCGAAGGATGGTGCAGAGCGACTCCTGATCATAAGCAATGCCCTCGACTGCCGATGCAAAGCCCAACCCAGTATAGCCTCCAAAGGAGTGGGCGCCTGATTTGCCCCGTAATTCCGCACACATCCGGTCATGTTTTTTCCAACCAAAGTCCGTGAAAAGGTGAGTCAAAGCTGGTATCCTAGACCGTGTTGATTCTTTGCGGAGTAGACACGGTACGATAAACGAAAACATAAAGGCGCATACATTTTGAACCAGCCAAGAGGCGGGAGACTTGTACGGACATTGGGAGCGTCCCTGGAAAATTCCGAAGAATAACCCCAGTGGGGTCTGTAGGAAGGGTAAGAAGTTTGCTATAGAAAGCAGAACCCCTCCAACACAGGCAATCACAAGGGCGGGTAAGGCGGCACGGTGATTGATATGCCAGAGAAAAATGATGAGGCCAGCCGTAAATAGCCCAATCGACACCTGCACCACGAAAAGGAGTAAGTCTGGGGCGTAATGTACATACCAACCGACCACCCCCTCAAAACGTAGTTGGCGCAAGGCAAGTGACTCTGCAGGCACATCGGGTTTGTAATTCAGATCTGCTACCCTGGAAAAGGAGGAGATCCACTGAAGACAGAAAGCCCCAGTCACAACAGCAACAAGACTGAGCGATATGCTTGCAAAATACAGCTGGTTGACCAGAATAATATTCTCTTCTGGTGTAAATGGCGTTGGCGGTGTGGAATTTTGCTGGACATTGGTACTATTGAGCAATTGAATTATCGTGTCTTGTTTGTCCTCTTGAAGGAGTGGATATGTTTGGACCGCGAATGCGCTGACGATTGCGAGGAATAAACCTGCCTTCGGGCGAGAGGGAGAGCTTAGGTGCCACATATTCAGTGATTATTAACGTGAACTTTACTCACTACCACCATTAGGAAGTTTATATCATCTTTAAGCTCCCTACAATGCTTTTCATCACTTTTCTCGATATGTTCACTGAGCGTTTGCAATGGATGTTTTTTTTCATCAGGCTTATAACGGGCCTCTGCATCACACAACCACCTTTCCTGGTCATGGAAAGCACACTTCAGCATATATTTATCCCTGCCATTGATGCATACCTTCGGAGCAGCTCCCTATAAGAGTGTCATGAAATCGGAGGTAGACGATTATTCGGGTGAAACGTACCTGACCTCCGCCCACCAGTCTCTCCATGTTATCAGCGGGGCGTAACTGCGGCAGTGGTACAGTGTGGCGCTGTCGAATTGGCTATAAGAAATTTAAGGCAAACAATTATCCTTATTTCGGACCAAACATACCCGGCCTTCGCCCGCCGTATCCTGTATGTTATCAGCGGAACGCAACTTTGGCAGTGGAAAAGTGTGGCGCCGCCGGATTGGCTAAAGAAAATCAGAGGCCAAACGATTATCATTATTTTGAACTAAACGTACCTGTTCTCCGCCTGCCATTACCTGTGTATTGTCAATATCATCAGGGTCCGACTGTAGCAGTGGCGTGCTCTGCCATCTCCTGGACCGCCTTGGCTGGAATGATGGTCAACTATGTCATCAAATAATACAGTAGAGGGTACATACTAGCATAGAGACCGCTTAAGCGTAAGACTAAGTTGAATGTAAGACTAAGTTGAAGGTGGGCAGGCGATGTGTGGTGAACAAGGCTCATAATGTTTCTGCAAGGTAAATATATATCAGGTCAGCTGATATTACTTGCACAACGGCCTTACTGAAGAAGCGATTCATGTGGAAGAGGAGGCGCCTGTTACGATCTATTTCTATTATCGGTCCCCTGACCCAGGCCCATATGCTATCGCTCCACCACCATATGCCACCATTACCGTATCCGTATATATGTTCTCATGTTTACTCAGCTATGTTCTCACCGTTAGTCAGACACCTCGGGTATACTTACTCAGCCCGACTTCTCCTTCTATTATTAGGTAGTCGACTCTTCTATAAGTAGCGTAGTTATACTCTGTATTCCCTACGCTTTACCAACTTGCTATATTCCCTTATCGCCCTCAAGTCTTTGCCTTAAGTTGCAACCTGAGCTAATCGCTATAAGGTCGTAACATTTGGTAAAGCGTCGTAAAGCTCACCTTGCAGGAAGACCTCTAGTCATTGAGGCAGGAAACCACGAAGGCTCAATAGTATATGAGCACGGACGACACCGACCAGCTAGGAATCGATTTTGAAACCCTATTCTACGAAGGGCACCGAACCGGAAACAGATTTGAACCCCTCAGACAAGAGGAAGAACAGGACCAGTCATCAGAAAACGAGGAACCAGAAGAACACGAACCCGAAGGACCAGAACCAGTAGCCGTAGCGCCTAACACACCACTCGACGAAGAACTCAACCGACTAGCTAAGGAACTCGAAGAACTCGAACTTAAAGAAATGGCGACCAGCACCACCGAACCCAGAGCCAAGATCGACCACAAAGCCCTCATCGACCCCGGATACTTCGAGGGAGACAGAAAGAAATTCAACGACTGGTGGAGAGGAATAGAAGTATACCTTACCTTCCACCAATACCAAGATTCGAACTCCAAGATCCTCATCGCCACCAACCGTCTCCGCGGAGAAATCCCGGGATGGTTCGCTAAACACTGGGAGGACAAGGTTATCAAATCCGACGACACCGCAGATTGGAACACTTTTTCTCAGGAAATAGTAGACGCTTTCTCACCCGGAAACGAAAAGGAGATCGCCAAAGAAAAGATCGAAACGTACAAACAAGGAAACACCCACACCAATGACTTCCTGGTCAAATTTACCGCTCTCATTAGTCAATCCGGAACCAACGAGGACCACGCGCTCTATCTTTTAAAGAACCATACCAGACCCGACATCATTCACACCATATTGGGATACCCACCGTCCTCTATTCCCACCACTCTCAAAGGATGGATCGCTGCCATAGGATCCGTCGGAAAAGGTTGGGAATCTACCGAAAAACGAAGAAACGACCATCGCACCGCCACGGGCGTCACTTATGGAGGAAGTGGACAACCCATGGAAATAGGAGCCAGAAAGCTGGAATGGGATGCAAACGGGAGGCCTAAGTGCCTCAAATGCGGAAAGTTCGGACACATTAAGAAGGAATGCCGAGGAGGATCGGGAAGATCCAACATCGAATGCTATAATTGTGGCAAACCAGGCCACATCGCCAAAGTATGCCGAAGTCCCAAGAAGCAAGCCAAGATTCGCGCTATTACCACCGGAGAAGAAGGAACAGCCGAAGAAACTCAACAGGATTTTCCCAAAGGTTCGGAGTAGGCACAAACTCGCGAACCAATGTATCTAGTCGTATGAGAAATCGATATGTTTGCCCTCAGAAACGACTAGGAGTGCAGGAGTTAATACTCAAACCGGAAATCACCAAACCTAATGGAGAAACGTTCAAAGCCAAAACCATGCTCGACTCGGGATGCACCCACACCTGTATCGACAAACGAACCGTCTATAAACAGAAAATCCCCACCCATAAACTCGATCATCCCATCCAAGCGACCAACGCCGACGGCACCCCAAGCGGAAAAGAACCCATCACCAAATTCGTCAATCTGGATCTAAACATAGAGGGACACCAAGAAACTATCGACGCAGTCGTAGCCGAACTGGACTCGGCGGACATCTTCATTGGACATGACTGGTTAACCAAACACAACCCGGAAATCGACTGGAACCGAGGAACTGTAACCTTCTCAAGATGCCCACCCGAATGCTCAATCAAGCACACCAACTTCTCACTACCGGAACACCTACGACGACTTCAAACCAAATGGGAAGACTTCGAAGAAGAAAAGGAACCCGATCCGACCAATCCCCTTGATCTACCTGAATACATGAGACCTTATACCCATCTCTTTAACAAAAAGAACTTCGACAAACTACCAAAACGAACCCAATGGGACCACGAGGTCAACTTACTCCCGGACGCCCCAAATGAAATCGACGCAAAGGTCTACGAAATGACTCCGAAGGAGGAAATCGAGCTCAACAAATTCCTGGATGAAAATCTGGCCTCTAACCGAATCCGACCATCCAAAAGCCCTTACGCCGCCCCGTGTTTCTTTGTACCTAAAAAAGATGGATCTCTACGACTATGTCAAGACTATCGAAAGCTCAACGAAGTTACTGTCAAGGACAAGACCCCCCTACCACTCATTAGCGAAGTGATCGGAAAGCTTAAACACGCCAAATACTTCAACAAACTTGACATCATCTGGGGATACAACAACGTGAGGATTAAAGAAGGAGACGAATGGAAAGGCGCAATCTTAACCAACAGAGGATTATTCGAACCTACGGTAATGTTTTTCGGAATGTGCAACTCTCCTGCAACTTTCTCTCGGTGGATGACCACCATATTCCGCGAAATGATCCAAGACGGTTCCCTAGTCAACTACATAGACGATTTCGCCATTCCCGCCGACTCACTTCCCGAACTAGAAGAACGGACATTGCGATTCCTAAAAATAGCGGACGAAAACAACCTATGCTTCAAACGAACCAAATGCGAATTCAACGCGACCAAAATCTCGATGCTCGGAACAGTAATCGGGGATGGGCAGGCAAGCATGGAAACCGAAAAAGTCGAATCAGTTCGAAACTGGAAAACCCCTACATGTGTCAAAGACGTAGAACGATTCCTAGGATTTGCCAACTTTTACCGGCGTTTCATCAAGAACTTCAGCACTATCGCTGCGCCGCTCAATGCCTTGAAAGGGGGTAAGAATCCAAAACCATGGAAATGGACTCAAGTCGAACAAAACGCCTTCGAAACCATCAAAACCGCCGTCACTAGCGAACCGGTACTCGCCTTACCCGACAATGAAGGACAATTCCGACTAGAAACCGACGCATCGAACGTAGGAATTGGAGCTGTACTCTCCCAGGAACAACACGGCAAATGGCACCCAGTCGCATTCATGTCTAAATCCCTCACCGATGCAGAAAAGAACTACGAAATTTACGACAAGGAACTCCTTGCAATCGTCAAAGCCATTAAAAACTGGAGACACTACCTACTGGACGCCAAACATCAATTCGAAATCTGGACCGACCACGAAAACCTAAAATACTTCCGAGAACCCCAGAAGCTCAACGCCCGACAAGCCCGATGGTACCTCATGCTACAAGAATATGACTACCTACTCCGACATATCCCCGGAAAAACCAACGTCAAAGCAGACATCCTCTCAAGACTCTTCAGACATGAAACCGAAGAAGACACCCCCAAAATCGAGATGTTCAAAGACCGCATGATAATCAGAACCTTGTCCGAATTACCCACGTCGCTAGAAATAACCCTCCTCCAGAACCGAAACTTCAGTATCTCCACGGACTCCCACATCTTAAACGCAATTCGAAACTCCCCGAAACCCGAATACCGCGTAACTCAGGAGAAAAGCAAACGACCTGAACTATTCTGGGAAGAAAATGGAATCACCTATCGAAATGGAAAAATCTACGTCCCAGACGAACCGAAACTTCGAGAAACTATTCTACTCGACCACCATAATCCACCCGACATCGGACACCCCGGAACTTACCGTATGCTCGAACTTCTAAAACGAACCTTCTGGTGGCCCACCATCAAGACTGACGTCAAACGATTCGTGAAAGGATGCACGGAATGCCAAAAGAACAAGATCATCCGTCAACCAGGTCACATCGCTCTCAATCCACTACCGATCCCTGAACTCCCCTGGCAAGAAATCTCCATCGACATGATCGGACCCCTGCCTAAATCCGAGGAACACGACGCCATACTAGTCATAGTCGATCGATTCTCCAAAATGATTCACCTTATTCCCACCGAAACCTCTCTCACGTCAAAACAGCTAGCCGAAATCTACAAGAAAGAAGTCTGGCGCATTCATGGAATTCCCAAGCGCATTATTAGCGATCGAGGACCCCAGTTCGCATCGAAATTCATGAAAGAACTTTGCACTGCGCTAGGTATCGAAAGAAACCTATCCACCGCATACCACCCGCAAACCGATGGACAAACAGAAAGAATTAACCAAGAAGTGGAATCATACCTACGCAACTTCGTCAACTACAAACAAAACGACTGGGCAAAATGGCTTCCCACCGCCGAATTCCAGTACAACGACAAAACCCACGCTGCCACCAAACAAACCCCGTTCTTCTTGACATATGGAACTCACCCTTGGAAAGGAAACCTCACCGTTAACTCGGCAAACCCACTCGCCAGCGAATTCGCCTCGGAACTAGCGAAAACCCGAGAAGAAGCCCGAAACGCTCTGGAAGACTACAACCAAACCATGTCCGAAAGAGGAAACCTGAAACGGCAGAAACCTTCCCTATCCAAAGGAGATCTCGTCTTCTTAGAAGCAAGTAACATACGATCAAACCGCCCTTCCGGAAAAATGGACAACAAAAGATACGGCCCCTTCGAGATTCTAGAACCAGTTGGAACCACCTCGTTCCGCCTAAAATTACCTGAAACATGGGCAATCCACGACGTCTTCCATTCTTCACTCCTCACCAAATTCA
Organism: Agaricus blazei; assembly: GCA_029719445.1. Lineage (NCBI taxonomy): Eukaryota > Fungi > Basidiomycota > Agaricomycetes > Agaricales > Agaricaceae > Agaricus > Agaricus blazei. The sequence goes on along the minus strand of SSNC01000026.1, from coordinate 6,319 downwards.
TTCCACCCGAATTCGAATGTCAGAAAACCGCCCCACCGCCGCCACCGGACATTATTAACAACGAAGAAGAATACGAAGTTGAGGAAATCCGAGGACACCGAAAGAAAGGCCGAGGCATACAATACCTGGTACACTGGAAAGGATACGACAACTCCGAGGACACATGGCAATCCACGGCAGATCTTGAGAACGCCAAGGATATCCTGGACAAGTACCGAACCGACAACAACCTATAAAAGGAATATCAGTTCTCTGCCAACGGTATAGCATTCGTCTATTGGTTCGAAGAAGACATCATGAGCACTCAACAAAACACCGCCAACACCCCCACCGACCGCGAGGCCTACCACAGCCTCATCATCGATTCGTTCCGCAGTTCCGCCAAGCGTGAACTACTGGAAATCCTCGCGGCGGTAACCGATGTGGATAACCGCTACGCGCACACCTACTTCCCCCTCGTCCTCGACCGACCCACCGGAGTGAACGCTCCGACCACAGAGGAGAGAGACCATATGACCAAGGTCATGAGAACGGAGAGGATGCTGATTAAGAAAATCAGAGCTAAATTGGAAGCGATGGAGAACGATCTGGTAGATCTCACCAAGGAGATAAACCCGAATGCCCTCGGATGGGCCGCTAATGGAGGAACGTGGGAGAATGGATGGGTACCACAGGAAGTACCACAGGACGATGAAAACAATCAGCAACAGTAAATAGTTGCCTAATCGGGAGGAGGAAAGTAATATAAAACCCAACCCGTTTGTCGTTCCTTTTCATCCAACCTGCCCAACATTTCTCTCTCAAAGTACATCCCTCTCCTCGAAGCTCTAGTTATGAACTCCTCCGCCCAACCCTCTGTTTCCACTACCCAACCCTCCATTCCCCCTCACATCCATCCCCTCTTTGATCAACGCCCTCATGAAGATTACCTCTCCTCCGTCTACAACATCAACGAACGCCGCACCCACCTCCTCAGACTCCTCCACGCCCTGGGATACACCCGCAACCTAGGAAAAACCCTGCACGAGACCGCCATCAACATACACACCACTTGCCTCACCGCCGTACAACCGATCCGCACCGTCATCGGACATGATGACGACTTCCACACTGAATTCGGAGCCGTCATGAAGAATCTCGCCCACATCATTCCCATGAACATCGAATATCGTTCCCACAAAATGTGCTGCGCCATTATCGACCACCTCCGCGCTCTCCCTGATGTAGGAAATGAAGAAACCCGAAACGCCGCCAAACGAATGATCGACACCTATCAGAAGTTCGCCCCCACCAGACCCGCTTCCCCAGAGCCCGAGCAGGAACCCGAAGAACCTCTCCCAGTCCCCAACTACACCACCGTCATGCGCGACCGGATGGATGAAGACTCCGATAAAGAAAATATTCCCCCCGCGCCAACCAAACAAGTCAAAGTTTGCAACATCGCCGACCCCGACATTCTCGACGAAATGATCAAATTGAAAACCTATCTCCGACACATTCCCCCATTCGCCAACCCTACCGAATTCGCCATTCCCTTCAACTACACCTTTGCTCACGGTGGAGAAATCGAATATCGCCCCGCATACTGGACCGTCATACTCTCCGCATTGCTAAAAAACTACGGTACCGAAGACCGATACAAAGGGGAACAAGTCCGCTACGTCAAATCCGGCAACGACAATGCCCCCCACTTTATCGGTTGGAGCGAAAAGACTAACAAGTGGATAATCGCCGATAAGAAGGCCAAATTACTCCTCGCGCTCACCGATTGATGCTTCTCGGTGCTCGAAGCCTGAACGGAGGGTGATGTTACGATCTATTTCTATTATCGGTCCCCTGACCCAGGCCCATATGCTATCGCTCCACCACCATATGCCACCATTACCGTATCCGTATATATGTTCTCATGTTTACTCAGCTATGTTCTCACCGTTAGTCAGACACCTCGGGTATACTTACTCAGCCCGACTTCTCCTTCTATTATTAGGTAGTCGACTCTTCTATAAGTAGCGTAGTTATACTCTGTATTCCCTACGCTTTACCAACTTGCTATATTCCCTTTATCGCCCTCAAGTCTTTGCCTTAAGTTGCAACCTGAGCTAATCGCTATAAGGTCGTAACAGCGCCCGAGTTGTCAGCTGGAGATATTATGACATGTTGAATAGAAGAGGACCAGCTAGTGAGGCTATTCCTGGATGATCTAGGAGAAACTTCAATAATGGTCGTCTAACATTGATCCTAAGAGTCTCCGTCTCTTCTTCATGGACTGTGTCCTGTATTAGATGCATTTTCACCCAGTTACGATCTGGTGGAAACAAAACGAAGCTGATTAAGGCCCACGCTATGATGTCATTTGAACTAGCGTTGATAATTCGCAGACAGATTCTGCAAGCGCCCATGTCCTGCTGGCGGCTAAGCAAAGGGAATGATCCGACGTGGGCAATCGAACGAGTCATCGTTATAGTTGGGTAATAACGTGCTGCCTCGTGTTACAAAACTGTGAGGTACCGTCTCCTTTTTGGCCCGGTCATTGTCACAAAGAGCTACTCACTGATGACAAGATATGAACGTCCTCAGAGGCCCATATCTGGTCACAATCCAATTGTTTCATCAGTTGCTTGTACACTTACTAATGCCGTCAAAATTGTGGCTTACTTAGGAAGGTATCCTTCTTGCTCTACGTAATACCGATATCGAGGCTCTACCCTCTCACTATCAGGTGACAAGCCTATCCATGGTGTTAAAATAGAGCCGATGTTATATTTAATGATTGTAACTTGTCGATGGATGACCAGAAGGAAATCGAACGTTTGCAGCATCATGAAGGACCGCCTTCCGCGCCTTGATCGCATTCGGCTAGATTATCCCGTACGTGGCGCACGTCTATGCCGAGCAAATTTAGCCTCACGAAAAGTAGCTGGGAAGGTGGAGCTTAGGTTAAGAAGATGATGCGAGTAATATGAGATGTCTATCCCAACCGCTCCCGTGATCAGATGGGCGCCAACGCGGTCGGTCGATGTGGTATCTGGCTTTTGTAAGGGTGTTTTATCTTGTACATGACTTGATGATTAAACAGTTCTAAAATCGGCAGGTATATCCACCCAACGGAATTAGTAGACAATATAACATCAATTGGCCCAGAGACTGAAATTGACAACTCCAGGCAACCGTGTTGATAGCAAGTTTGGTGGTTCTCAAATTAGAACTTTTTTATAACCATATGGACGAACCCGCCGAAGTCGCCCAAATGATAAAGCAACAATAGAATGGTGCCAAAAGATCGGTGATGGAATCCGGAAGACATCGTCACAAGAACATGCATTAGCTGCTTTGTGCATGCTTGTGCAAAGTCCATACAATCCGGGTCTGCTCATGGAACAGCCAGAAGTCAGGGTTTTGAGCTCGATTATAGCAGGATTAATTTGATGTCCGTACCTCTTCGAACTCAAGTGCTTAATTGGGGTACAAGGTCGGTGTCGTAAGCTGCTCGGCCCGAACACGGTGCCTTGTTTTCCCTCCGCCTTGCTCATAGACCCCGGGTCCCCTACCGCTCCAGTGACTTAGGCACCTCGTGCGTGCCCTTGAACTGATGCTCTAATGAGAGCAGACGTGTAACCGGGTGTGAGCGGCAGAAATCAGGCGCTTAGAGTCACTCTCACAATCATTCTGTCACTTCTCACTTGAATTGACGGTGAGAGTCAAGAGGGCATTTGCAATTGGAGCTCATGACCAATTATCCACCACACACGAGTGACAGATGCCATTTGTTTCCAATTTGGTGTTAGTCTGTTTAAGAAGACTAGGAGGATCATTTTTTTCCGTGGGATCAGTAGCCATTCCTCTTATATCTACCAATCCGTGCAGATGCCGCATTAACGTCCGACTTCTCTTCTCGCAACGATGTCGGTGAATGCTTTGACCAGATGTGAGACATAATCCCATATACTCGTCTATTGCATCGAAGCGCTCCTCGATCAAGGAATTAATGCACTGATCAAGACTTCTGATTGGATTTGCCCTCTAAGTGGGGGCTGGATATGCCTGCGGAATGGGGCGGAGAAGAAGAGCTTTTGAGGGGGGTATTGATTAATGGTAAGGAAGCGAAGTCGCTGGAGAGTTTGAGATTGCTATAGTTGATGCGGTGGTCGTACAGTATATGCCTGGCAGTTCTCGACTGACAACATCCTAATTATTCGCGTCTAATACTCAGTCCCACTTTCCAAGTAGCGTCGCATGTATTCACATATTGCAGATCGGATTAGCGGCAACAAACGCGGGTCTAAGACACGACGAACTTATTCGGGGAACGGAACGATATATCTATGGAGTCCATCTTGTAAGTTAGGTTGGAAAACTGCGACCCTTCTTTCACGCACACCCCCAAAGATAATCACTGGTAAATCCTCTGCACCGGTCTGAAGGGATTTTTAGCTCAGATACGTATGTCTTCAACTCGCTTTTGGAACGTGGCTAGAGCAATGCAAAGATGACGAAAATTTAGGCAACATTTTTGGAATGTAGACGAATTGAACTCACCCGTCGTAAAATACACTCTAGATTAAATTTTCTCCTCTTCTTATAATGGGCGCTAGCTGGGCTCAGGAGTTTCCAATCGAGGTCTTCGAATCTGAGGTCCTTAAGCGGGATTCTTCGGAGAAGTTCGGTGTCAGTAACACGGCTCCCTTGTTCCTATAAATATTGAGAAGTCAAGGTATGATCAAGAAGCCAAGAGTACTTTACCATCAGCGTATTCACAAAATCCCACAAATCTCGCGCGTCGAAGCAGTGACACAACTTGATCATGTTGACCCTGCATAGCTCCACATACACCGTCGAGTCCTCTGTTTGCTTGGAGAGGGTGTGATACACTATATTTTTTGTAAGGGTGACAATGTCACGGAAGAGTTTTGTATAGAATTTTGCAGTCGCCCGGGACGACATGTCGTCGTGCCAATTTGAACAGTACTCATGCCAAGTAGATCCTTCTGGCATACTCAACGTTAATAGTCTACTCAATACGCAAGACGGTACATACTGGTGCCTCTATGATAGTTCCAAAGTTTAACAACGCGCAACGCGACATGATTCGTAATGTCTCGAGCATCACCGACATAGAAATCCTTGGCTCTGTCTCGATCTTGGAGATAGTCGACAAATGATATATGAAGGAATTTTAAGCTTCTCTCATGTGCTACTTTTCGATCGGACGCTTTGATCGTCAGTGACAGATCAGCAGCACGGAGGAATGGTGTGAATGGAGGTCGAATAGGATAGCCATTCCCTCTAAGAGTTTGAAGGCTCTGAGGTAAAACTACCTCTCCGAACTGAATCGTCTTGACATGGACAATGTAGGCGAGTAACTGCTGAGCCAACGCCGTCATTCAGTAGAATTGAGCAAAGTGTTTCTTTATAAAGGGCATCTAATGAAGATAGGTCGACTGCCGTTGAAGAGGTATTGTAGTTGTTGATAATGGATACGAGACGCGTTAGGCGCTCAACAGGCCCAAGCTGAGGAGGACCCGCGTGGGCAAGACCTGCCTGAGTTAGGTGCCCTGAGCGAAATCGACCTGAGTGGGAGTGGCATGAACGAGCTGCCTGATTGGGACGGGCCTGAATGGGAATGGACTGGGGTTGCGCCGGCATGCGCAAGCTCCACCTGACTGGGAGGGGCCTGGATAGTATCCGATTGAACGAGATTGGCTCGACTGCCGTTGGTCTGAGCGAGATCTTGCCGGATGGGGATAGCTTCACTGGGCTGATTTGAGCAAGATAGGGCTAAGCGTAATTGTTGATGAATTGCATGACCGCTTCAGCATAAACCAAAAGACCTGAGGTTGCTGTGGGAGCATCAGGAATTCGGTGTAGCTAGGCCAGTATTTCGGAATGCTATCCCGGTGTTTCTTCTTATTGCTTCGAACCTGATTGTAAAAAACGCTCAACCTCCTCACAGGCTTCGGTAGAGTTGGCTGGGAGACAAAATGGCCTGTAGCTCAATCTCCGCTACGAGCAAATGTGTCGGATATGTTGGCTCCCGGCGGCTCGAAATGATCCAGAACAGAGGGAGACTGCGGTATTTGTTGCAAAGGCAGTAGTGAGCCTGATTGATTTCGCGTTGTGTATTTTTCCTTCAAGTTCATCAAGTCCATCCAATAAGATACCCACCGCTTACCACTCCTCCGATCTTCATCTCTCCAAACGGCTCGACAATCAAAGCCGCAAACTGCGCTTTGATATTCTTGTATGGTAATCAGGTCAAGTTTCAGTCGCTCAATGACGAAGTTACGATATGCTCCGATTTGGATGGATAACTGAGAAGCGA